>JBBAXF010000004.1:64833723-65298723 GCA_037837765.1 Delichon dasypus | reverse complement strand
TGGCCACTATCTCACTGGGACTACTGAATTGTCCCCAATGGACAAGGCAAGCGAGGATCTGTATTTAGAAGCTGGATAGAAAAGGGTGTACTCTGAAGGCAGGAATGAATCTGAGCTTTTTTTTGTGCTGACTCCTCTTCCACCTGTGTCAGCTGCTGAAGACAATTCATTATTGCAGCTACAGATTTCACTTAAGAAGTCTGCAATGACCTTTCTATATGTCCACATACTTTTTAGCGAAGGCTTAACACAGAAAGAGCAATCACAGTTCTCATTCCCCTTCTGAGTGCTCCTGCACAGTGCCTGAGCAAGGTCTCTTAAATTGTGGTGGAAGCACTTAATTGTGTCTTTAATTAAAACTGGAGGAGTTGGGCATCGAGGGGGAGGCAGAGGGGAGCAACTCTGCGAGTTTCAAATGGAAGGGATGATTTTTCCAGTTGGACATTACACACAATCTTGGGGCTACATCTTCTAATGGCACAACTGCACTCAAGTCTGAGCTTTCATCCCAGTCTTATGCAGTTTGAAAGCCTGAGGCTCTGAGGCGTGTTTCTTCATATTCTGTCTCCTGGCCAGTCTTGCTGTATCATGCCATTTTTAGTCTGTAGGAGGGCTGAAAGGAGGAGGTGCTGAAAAGCCCAGGAAAACAGAATTTTCGATTTCTTCAATCTAACCAGGTGATGGAAAATTTGCCAAAAAATGTAGTATGATTTCTCAAGGTTTCATAAATCTACTAAGTAACCCAGCAATTTCTAAAATCCTGCAAAGCAGTTCAGATGTTGAGCAGCTTTTTGGCAAAAATCAGGTTTGGTTATCCCTTGCTGTCTGCAAGCACAACTATAAAGGCTGCTCTATAAAAATTTACCTTAAAAAAAACAAAAACAAAAACAAAACAAACAAACAAACAAACAAACAAACACAAAAAAACCCCACCACAACCTTTCAACCAATCTTATTAGTACTCCAAGTATTTTAGTCTGAGTTTTATTCGGGGTTCTGAAAATAAAATCAGATATTGTGTTATCACCTGAATCCAGGTCAATATGACAAGCACCAGATCCCTTGAATGCTGCCTACATGTAAGGATCCTTTTCATGGGGAATATTTGTCCTGCTTCTTGGACTCAGGGAGCTCCAAAACTTTTACAAAGTGATATTGCCTGGTTCAAGACAAAATCTTAATAACCAGGTTTCTGTCATGCTGGCTATGCCCTAGCAAGTGCATCCTCAGTTGAGGGCTTGCTAAGTTGGACTTTGTGCGTTTCAGTAAATCTGTACGAACCAACACGTGCTCTGTGTGTAAACCTCACTTGAGGCAGTTTCAGGCTGCTCTGGGCTGTTTGGCATGAGCAGATTGATACCTTTTCTGGTGGGGTTTTGTTACTCCAAGTATTTTTTAACCCAACACCTTTATTCTTGTTGTCATCTTATGAATGTTCTATAGGACATTTCTCGCACATCTAGAGAAGCTTATGAGTCAGTATTTTTAAACTTAAAATTTGGTTCCTGAAAAGATACCCATGAATATAAATTCTGTCACAGTTTGGGAAAGTGTTAAATATCCTGTATGTGTCACAAAACCAGAATTTTGAAATTTAATTATCTCATAATATATAACTATTTTCCATAAGTAGATTGTCTGAAGATATATAGAGGAAGAATGAAAATTCAAGAATCAGTAACAAACAATGAAAATTTAAGTTGCCTAAATCTTCTAGATCATCATTGCTACTTTTGGTTTTAATACATGTGTATTTCTTCTTTTTCATTAAAACTAAATCCTATGTGAAGGCTCTGACAAGCAATAAATATGAATTTCTATCCCTTTCTCTTGCTCTCTTTCTATAAATATTTTTCACATTTTGAATACAAAAAAGAAAAAAAATACCATTCTAAAAGTTTTCAAAATGGGCAATTTCACATCACATACCCCAGTGATGAAGTTTAAAGGAGGAGCTTTGCAAATGTAAGCAATTACTTTGAGTTTTGGTTTTTGTTTTGAAAAATCTAGTTTCTTCTACAGCCCCATTCCGGAAATTTCTGTGCCCCAAACTACAGTTAATAAACATGTGCTTACTCCAGACATGGTTTTAAATCACCAGCAAATGAACAGAAACACATTATTGAAACCTGTATTAAACATTGCTCCTGGGAAATATTCTGACCAGGAGCAGATTCAAATACGCACTAAACTCTTGTTTCAGACCATGCATTGTATGTGGAATTATAATTCCCTTTTCCTATACTCTTGAACATATGGGATGCAGAGCAAAATTTTTAAAATTTGCATATGAAATAACGTGAAATGACTAAACTTAAATTCACCGCAGCCTTTAAATGAGAGGAAAAACTAACCTTAGTCAATATGCTTTTTCATTCAGGTCCAAGAAACTCCTCCTAAAGCTTTTGCCTGGTTTGGATTTCTTATCATTGTCACCAGCCAGAGACTGAATCTCTGCACCATTCCATCATTGAAGTGAGATTCTCTGACTGGCTGGTAAGTATGAAAGAAATATATTTTCATAAAATTATGAAATAATGAAATATTATTAAATATATGAAAAATAATTATAATAATTAAAGAAAATGTACTGATTAGATAAATGTGCTACACCCCAGTGACCAACAGGAGCTGCTGTAGATGATCTGGGTTTTTGCAGAGTCAAGTTGATAGATTTGAATCTAAGTCTGTGTTGGTTTGAATATATTTTGGTGTCTTTAAATGCTGTCCTAAGTATCAAGTAACTTCTGTCCCACAAAAAGCAGGTGGGAAAATCTTACCTGAGAGGTTTTTTTGCTCTCGTTTACAACCTCCATTTCTCTTGTTTTGTTTAATTTGTAGATTTTTTTCTAATGGAAGCTGTTGATCTGGCTTCTTGCCTCAATAGATGTTTTTCTTTCCTTTCGGACTTTTTTCTAAATGAGGATAAATCTGCTAAGTCCTGTAAGTACAGGGAAGTTGTTGGTGCCCTTAAAATGAAGAAGGAATAATTACCTCAAGAAAACTCACTCTCACAGAAAAAAAAAAAAAAATAATAGAAAATTACGAAACTTTCCTTTGAGTAGAATGTAGCAAGTGTCTAGTATAGAGGCCCCCTTTCCACAAGAAGAGACATCTGAAAGGTAGGTATAATTATCCAAAGAGTGGGTTTGTTCCAGTCCCTCTAGAAAAAATACAGAGATAGCAACAGATTTGTAGTGAACCATTTGGCTTTTAAATACCACAAAACATTTACAGAAAACTTCAAATACAAATGTTTTCAGATATGTATTTTGTTGGCCTATAAGTTTTTCAAAATAATTTATATGGTTTAATACTTAGCAGTAGCAAGAACTTTTGACACTTTCACTTTTTGGGGGGTGGGGGAGGTTAGGGGGATTGTGACTCCTTTTGTTTCACAATGTAATTTTGAACCATGTTTTTTTTTCTCAGATCATTGCCTTTAATGCTTTGTTGGTTACAAATGTTAGGTACATTTACTTGTGCAAGTAGGCTCTGGGTTCAGGATGGGGTCAGCAGACCATATCTGTGCTGATAAATGTGGGGTTTTGCCTATGAATGGGATTATGGGAACAAAACCCCAGGTACAGACCTGCAGAGTGCAGCTGCAGAGGCAGCCTGTGCTCTGGGTAACTCTGCAAAGATGGGATCTGCTGGGGCTTCTCTTTGTGTGTGTTTGCACAACTGAAACACCATGGATCAGACTTGCAAAGCCTTTTATTTTTCTCCCCCTCACGGAAAGCCATATCTCTCTTTATCTTCTGCATCAATCTCTTCCTACACCGAGACAGTAAAGTTAGGACACAGGATGGCTTTGTCTGCAGGAGCACATTCAGACTACTCTTCCAGACTAATTTTCTGCTTGGGTTACTTTCCTAATTATAATTTGTGTTTTCATCATGTCGTGGAAGAGTACATTTTAAATGAGCTTGCAATACACAGTATAGAATACCAGCTTTATAGAACTGTCCATAACCTAGAATACCAGTTTTAAATTTGTAATAATGCAAATGCCATAATAATTGCAAGTTTTCAAACCTCCGATCTACCTTTTCCCCCCAGCTACTTGTAAACTGAAGGTTCAAATTTCATTTTCCCACTCCATATGTAAGAGCATTGGAGCAGGATGTTGATCTAACTCCTTACAATCAGAGCTGTGTATGTTATGGGTCATGTTCCAAAACACTATTAAATATGTGGAAAGGGAAAAAAAATATATTAATTATGCCTTCTTTAGCCCTCTTATGCTTGCTAATAGGTTTTAAATTGACTGTTTGGGGGTTTTTACTGATAACCACAAAAAAGTATTTCATTCTCTGAGTTAATACTAGAACCATTTTCTGGGAATGGAGAACTAATTTTTTATTGAGTAATCGAAATAAGATGCTCAATTCTGTCAAGACTAGAAGAAAGGAAAAGCAACTCTGACTTTGCCACCTCCTCCTTGGGAACTCTCTCATGCAAAAATTTTCAGGGCAGTCTTATTCTGTTGAGTCCATTGAGAGACACTTTAAAAAAGCAGAACCATGCACAAAAATGTGTACAGGGAAACAAAAAAAACAACTTATATATGTTGTTTACAAATTAATTTGGGCATGTTTATTTGCACACGTTACCTAGCCTGATTCACCTTATCATAGCTTCTACTTACAGATACTTCATTAAGCCAGGATTTTATAATAAAATTACCCATGTTGCCTTTGAGAGTGATCACAGGAAAGCCAGATTGTTTCCTACCCTAAGGAGTCATATCCTGCTGTTATCATACAGCAGGATAAATGACAGTACCATGTGACAGAGAAGGAGCTCAGTTTTCATGTCTCTCTGGTCCCACTTTGCAATCTGTTGAGATGGGCTTGCCTGTTTGGATCTGGTTAGTCCCTGAATGCTGATTTAGATCTCACCCTTTGTAGCCTTGTAGGAAATCATCTTGATGCTGCCCTGGTGGGTAATAGTTATAGATCATTAGTTGCATGACTAATTCACTGTGAAAGTATATGATGGCACAAACACTCGTTGTCCCAGTGCGGACATAGTCATTTAAGGGTTTTTGCATGAACATTTTCCATTGAGATATGGATGTTTTCGGTTGCGTTAAGAAAAACATGAATGTTTTGGACCTCTGTGCACCCTAAGAACAGCTATCTTCCCCACAGCTGTGAGAGGGATGCTCCCTACATTGCAGAGAGCTCAGGAGAAGGATGGTGGAACATCTTCCCAGCCCGTTCACTTTGGGTGTGGCAGGAGGAACAACCAATTTTGGGGATACACTGCTCTCCAAGAGAAAACAGAAAAGAGATTTGACCCTTCATTCCTCAGTAGCCACAGGATCCTTCCCTTCACCCAGGCTGCCAAAAGCCACCCAGCTGATGCTAGAAATTAACTTGCCAGAGGAAGAGTGGGGCAGGACAAGGGGATGCAATAGTCCCCAGGAAAGTGCAGCTCAGCACTTCAGTCACCTCCCGAGACTTAAGCAGCTGAGCTGTGGAAATCACTGACGGTAAATCTCTCAGCCACCTTTTTGTCTGAAATAAATGGTGCATAAAGGAAATGCAAAATTGTTTGGTGGACAGGATTATCTATGTGTTTACTGCTCTCAGCACTTTTCTTTTGTCTTTTAACTGTAACTCCCGTTGGTGTGAATAGCTGAGCACAAAGCTGAACTGCTGAACACAAGCAGGGTGTGGGAGAGCTCTCCTTTTAAACCTGTTACAGCTCTGCACTTGTGATTGCAGGAAATGTCAAGTTAGAGGAATTACTAGTAGTATAAAGTAATTATTTTTCATTTCCAATGTTGTCTGTTCAGTGTTAACCCAAACTTAAACTTACTATAATTCTGCATCATTTTTATACTCCCCTGATTTCATTTATTTATTACTTTTTCATTTTTTTTTATTACTTTCATTTCCAGTTGCTATTTTACATGTGCACCCTCACACATATATACATACAGCTGTGGCAGCTCATGGTGGGTTTTTTCGTGGTGTTCCATCCCTTGAGTTCTATTTGAGTATGTATTATTCTGTTGCCATAACATGCTGATGATATACAATATTTGTATAAAGATTAAAATCAATGTTTATCACATCAGAGCACTATCATTCAAAAGGGAAGCACAAATCAATAATTCATTAAGCAAGAGAAAAATGAATAATTTGAATTTGTTGTTCTTCTCCCTTCTAATACTTTCAAATGGAATTGCATTGTTTAAATGAAGTTTGATCACTTTAGGACTAAATGAGCCTGATTTAATGCATTGGATAATAGTCTACATAGTATTCATCATGGGGCAAATAGTAGAAATGCACAATTATCATATATATTATTCAGCTTGCTGAAACTTCTTATTCATTAAAAATATTTCATTCTACAAAAAATATTAGAGAGTGAGGGGGTTAGGGGTGTTATATGGGGTTTCAAGTCAAATTAAATAGATTTTTTAAATATAGATAAAATTATTCATTTCAAGTTGGAAGCCTTCATGTTCAAAAAGCTTGTCTCATGAAAAATGAATAGAGCTACTTTGAAATAGAAAAATTTGCTCTTTAAAAAAGAGTATACTCAATCCAGTTAGTATTAAGAAGTGTAACACTTGTGGGAAAATTAGAAATCTTTTCCTTGGGGTTTAAATTTTTGACTGAAACAACCAGAGGAATAGACATAAAAATGTGACTGCAAATCAGCTGGGTATTTTGTTTTGTTTTGTTTTCTTTTGTTTTGTTTTGTTTGTTTTGTTTTGTCACTGGTAATCAGTTCTTAGTTTCCTTCCTTTATTTGGAAGAATAAACTCCACCATTCTCTTTGGTATAGTGCATGTTGAAACTGCAGGAAGGTCCCAATTTATGTTCTCTAAACCTGTCCAAATCCATGAGAAATCCATATGATCTCTGGCATTGGAAGACGGGCTACGTGAATGAGCCTCTGGATTTCAGATGCACCCTTAGCCCTCCTAATTTCCTTTCACCAGCAATAAAGTGGTCATTGCTGATGACACAGGGAATTCCTTGTGGTTTTAAAACACAATGAGAGTATCCACTAGGAACCACAGAGCATTAGCAGTTGCTTTCACTGGGGATGAGTGTCCTCTATTGATTGGTTTTCATTGCCTGAGCTCAATAACAGTTTTATTTATGATGACATAGTTTATGATTGCTTATTTATCTGCTGTGTGTTAAGATGAGCTTAGAATCAAATTACCATATTTACCAAAATGGTAAATTGGATTCTGGATTCTTGTAGAAGATATTTTATTCCCAGACATATTTAATAAAATTCAATAGAAAAGGAAAAGAAAACCAAAACACTGGCCTTGAACTTTTCCAATCTCTACTCTTTGATGTCTCCATCACTGAGATGATGGCTTCCTCTCTGTTCAGCTTCTGATCTATTCTGATGGCCCTCTGAGGAACTTTACTTTTAGAATTTTACATTCCCTATAAAATTCTACTTTCAAATGTGAATTTACAATAGGGGCTGAAATCAGCACAGCTCACTGTGAGTTATTCTCTTGACACGTCTGATGTAATCTCCATTGGGTCCTGGAAGGGTTTCACAAATGAAAACAAAAAGAAACAATGAAGATTGTTAAAGTTGTGAAGCTCTGGACCAACAGAGAAGTGAAGTCACCTAGATTGTAGTGGGGAGGGATGACTTTAGGCTTCCCCTCTTGTCGTAGCTGTCATACTCTTCACCATGGGGAAAAAAAACCCAACCAACCGTCTTGGTTTGAAGTACAGGTATCTGCTAGGGAGAGGCGGGGCCTCTCTAGGAATGGGGAATTCAAATCCTTCCCTCCAAGTTATTATAATTTAGAAGTTTAAAGAGGCTTTTCAGTCAGAGCTATGGGGAAAGGAATAACAGTTCTTTACTAGTAAATATAACAGGACAAACAAACACCAACAACTACAGCAATAATAATAAACAGAACCAAGAACCTCGAGGGGCTTTGTCTCACAAGCCCAGGGCAGTCTGATCTCTTGGGCCCCTCCCCAAGAGCACCAAGCTGGAATGGTGGGACTCTGGGGCTGATGGCTGGAAACAGCAGGTTGTCCCCAGCAGGCAGGGTGGGGGCTGTCCTGGCAGGCAAAGTGAGCAGTGCTGAAGAAGCCACGATGGCTGGACAGGGCTGACCCAGCTCCAGCAGGGCAGGAGAGGAGCTCCGAATTCCTGGGTGCTCCAGCAGATGATGGATGGTGGTAGAATTCCCAGGACTGGACCCTCTGTTAACAGTGGTCTCTTCACGCAGTCAGCGGTCTCCTGACCATCCTTTCCTATGCTGAGTGCAGGAGCAGGGCACACTCAACTCCCGCAGCACTGAGCTTTTCCCTCCCCCAGGCTTAAGTGATCTTCCCCCACCCTCAATACTTCTTTTGTGTGGGTCGAGCACCCTCTAAGCATCAGTATTTAGTCTCTTAGCAACTGGGGGGGGGGGGGGGGGGTGGGGGGGGGGTGGGGCAGGGTGGAATTCTATAGGGGGGAAAAAAAAAACAAGAAACCAAAACTAAACCTAATCCTCAACACCAACCAAAAAAAAAAAAAAAAAAAAAAAAAAAAAAAAAAAAAAAAAAACCAAAAAAAACACCCCACAAACCACAAACAAAAAAAAGAAAAAAACCAGAAACCTAAAAACACAACACAAACAAAAAACAGACATAAAAATCAACAAAAAACAAAGCAAAACCCACAAATGAAACAAACAAAAAAGAGAATAAAAAAGAAAGGAAGAAACAAACAAACAAAAAAACAAAAAAATCCCTCAATCAATCAAACAAGCAGAAACCCCTACATTCTTACCTATGTTTTCTCATAAGTAGAAGTGGACTTATTCTGTGGCAATATCTCTTCAGTTGTCGTGCATTTAGGATAATCATGGATAACCCCTCTTACCAATGTAACACAAGACAGTTGTCACTTCTTGCACTGGCAGCCTCTTTACAGGACTAGAGATAACATCAAAGTAACTCCTCTATAAATTGAGCTGCTGGTAATAACTAAGACTAGAGAGAAAAAAACCCAAACTTTAATTTTCTGATTCATATCTTCAATCAATCACATCATGGCACAGTTGTGTTTTAGCTTGTTTGCTCAATAGAGATTCCTCTGTTGTGTTGATTGATACAGTGCCATTGTATTTTTTCTTGACTTTAAGGTAGTTTTTACAACATTCAAGGCGCATAACGGAAGAGTAGTATAGTAAGATTTCAAGATAGAAAAAGGCCATAAAGATGCAGAGAAAGTATAATTTACAATAACAGGAAATTGCAAATTTGGATAACTCCCTTGATCCCACACTTAGTCCCCCTGTACATGTTTTCTAAATATGTCAGTAAAACATGAAGTGTTTACATACCATAAAAAGTTAATGGATGATAGAGCTAGCAAATACTTTAGTATGCTTAACAGGATTATTTTAGACATGATTAGGCTGAAATTCAGGTGCAAGTACCTATACAGGATTTCTGAGCTGTAAAGATGTTATTTGAAGAACTGTGTTTGGTCTAAATCAAGCAAAGACAATGGAAAAAATATATGGCCTTCTAAGTACATGTAAGAAACATAAACATAAATATGATATTGACAAGTTTAAAATGCATTCCCTGAAACCTCTCTGTACATGAGCTGTTCCACACATCATTTGGGTTAAACAGAGCCTATGTAGCCTCCTTTTATGAAAAAGTAGTTATGTGGAAAACTTCAAAACACATACATGCCAAGACTGTTTTTTTCCTTTTGCTGCCTATGTAGCTGTATGCATGCATTGATTGCTCCTTGTTACTGTGCTCTTTTGTTGAATGAATTCCATTAAAACCAAATATTTTAGGAGCCTTCAATCCTGCTTTGGAGAGGATGTAGTTATATTTCACATGTTGATGCTCTTCTAAGTGATGGGCCCCTATGGAAGAACTTCCTGAAATTTATTGCAAATAATTTCACAGTGCTACTCATGTCATCTTTTGACATCTGTGTTTACCCATTAATAAAATAAGACAATTATGTTAGAGGATCTCTCTGAGTTCAGCTGTCTAATAATATTAAGATTTTCTTAGTGTTATAATTTTTTCTCAGGGTTTGGTTGTTTGTTTTTTTTTTCTGGAGCAAAATTATGTCTTTCTTTTTATCAAATAAGGAGCTTTTGTGAGATTGTCTCATTTCACAGATTTTACAATGAGAAACCTAACATTTGATGGGTTATTTTCCATTGTATCCTTCCAGTTTCACTGGCAGTACTAATCACATTGATCAAGTTTACCTAGAATATTGGAGGAAAAAGTGGCAAGTTATAGAACAATCCTTCATTATCACCTGAATAAATATATTTGGCTTCTTGGACTAGTCCCTCTGTTTCCACTATGTGGTAGAAAAGACAAATGTTTTCAAAGATAAATTATACCATCCTAAATCAAGCTTCTGATATTAGTGAAATGAACTTCTACAACACATTTTTTCCTCTTCACCAGCCACAGAGAGGACTTAGGGTGACCAACTTCCATCTAGGTGAGATTAATTGCACCCTGAGATCAGCAGAGTCCTGATCACGGTGTATCACATATTTCCTGTATCACACAGCCTTTAGGTGTTCCCTGAGGAATTTCTCCTGGAAATGTCCCCAGGTGACGAAGTCTGTGTCCATCTCATCAAACAAGAGTAGAGTCGGTCCAAAGACCTCTATCCAGTAGCACCATAAGGTGACTTGGGAAGATGGTTTAACTTTATAAAAAACTTTGCTGTGGATACAGAGTTTCCATTTCATTTAGATGTTCCAGCCAGAAATAAGAAATAAAACTGAAAGAAAGGTTGCAGTTTTATGTTAAATCCTGTAGAACTTTCCCATGAAATGATTACAAGGGCATCTCTTTACCAAAAAGCATTTTGTCAATTAAGATTTACTGTGTTGTCTTTACGTGTGGGACTTGCTGCAGTTCTTGTAACTGTTACCCTGTGTTTTCTGAGTTTTTTATAGCCTTTTGAATTTTCATAAATGGAGTCAGATTTTTAGTTACTGCACGATATTAAGAGCAGTTTTCTAACTTTTCCCACACACGTAACATAAACAAATCCTTTGTTTTTCATTCTCTGTCCTTTGTTTGCATATTTCTAACCTGAAAACAATTGTAACTGACGGCTGGTCTGGCCAGTTGGCTTGAGAGGTGAAAACTCTAAAAGCCAATCTTCTGCTAGACCCACAAATGTATAAAAAGTAAGAAATAAAACAAAGAGGCTCTCTCTGCCCTGTCTCAGCTTTGAGCTGGATCAGAGAAGGACCTCTGCCCTGCGAAAATCTCTTGTCTCGTGTGACTGCTTTGTATGTCTCGGTAACATTGTAACCACTGAACTTTCTCTAAGGCATCAGTCCACATCTTATGATGATCACAAATCCTTGTCATTAACCCTATTACATTGTTCTCATTAGTGGGATAAATTCATCAATAGATAATCTCATCCTGTTTAATATCATTAGTTTAGATTATTTCTTTTCTAGATATCCTTATTGTAATCTTATCATCACAACCCTTGGGAAGTTTGGCCCCGAAAGTGCTGTCATGTGTGTTGGGTTTCTTGGTTGTTGGTTTGTTTGCTTTCTTTTTTAATTAATATTTCACAGTTTGATAAGAAGGTTAACATTTAACTCAATTGCCTCTGGTGAGATGAAAAATTTGGAAATGACTCAACAGATGACCATATACTACAGATCTCAATTGCCTCCACTTGGCAGAACTCTGATTTTTAAAGATTTGCTTCTGTGCACTGCCATTTTTCTCAAGTATCTAGACAAAGGCATCATTTGCAGTCAGCTGAATCCCTGACTGTATCACTTTGTTTTGATAGAGCCTGCTCAATCATACTGAGTAGTACCTTTCCTCAGAACAGACTCAAAATTTCAACTCTGAAAATATTATCTGAACTGCCAGCTAATATTGAATAAGCGTGAACTCTGTCAATGACTTCTTTAGGAATAAAACCCCACAGTCTTCCCTGTATCTAATTTTCTTTTTCTGTAGGTGTTCTAAAATACAGTAATGTTTTATAACACAACAGTCCTTTCTTTCTTTCTTTTTTTCTTTGCAAGGTAGGTAAAGGAGGAAAAGCTACTGATACTGCACATCCTTTATAAATGAAGCTAGCAGTCACATTTGGTGGAGCACGAGGCTCCATGTGAAGCCTGAGTTCATGTTTACCTTAACAGATTCAAAACAGACTTTGTGGCACCTATAGGGAGCTCAGCAGACACCAGATTATACTACATTAAATTTAACTTGCCTTTGTTTTTTTTTTTTCCTTGCGTCTGAAAGAGACATCAATTGAACAGTAGAGCTCTCAAATCTACACGTCAGATGCCAGCTTGGGGAAGGAGGTAGATCTGTGTGTTCATAAAGGCAGTATGTGCACTTTATCTAATGACTCTTTCATGTAAAAGGTTTCCCTCTGAGTTAGATTAGAGCCCTTGGAATAATAAAATGAGGTAAGGCACATATTAGTATGTGGATATACTACTCTGCTACTCTGAGGTCTCGTAACATTATTCATGAGCGCATGAATGACCGCAGTGTGTTCTGAGTCTGTTTTCAGGTCCCTTGTATTCCACAAAAGAAGATTTTCTGAATATTTATATGTCATTCATGATTCAAAATGGGTCTTTTTTCTTTAGCCATCCAGTCACTAATTGCATTTAAACTGACCTGTCTGGGGACAGTACCCTATGAAACAGGCAAAACGTGACATGTAATGTATATTTTGTAGTGAGCAGATGCATTCATGAACACCTCATACTTCAGAAACTTGTTAAAAACTGCTTAGTGAATGTATATAAATAAATCAATTTTCAAAATTATCAATTTCAAATATCAATACTAGGTTGTAACCAATTTAAAAGAATAAAAGCACCTACACGAAGTATTGATGACCACCATTCAGACCACTTTGCAGATGATGCTGCTCTTGGAGCTGAAAACTCATTGGAAGAAACATACAAATCATTCATGAGCTCACTTAGCCCCAGCAATTTAAATAAGCTGGTCACAGGCAACTTGTACAGCTGTATGAGATAAAAATAATATGTTTTATTCTTTAGTGCAGTTGCACAAATCATTTGCCATGTGTTTCCAGAACTCTTGCAGATTTGTGGTCAGAGGAATACCACTGCAGAATCATTGCATTAGTAAGTGTGGTCTACTAGTGCACATGGTTTAGCAGATTTTGCCTTCACTGCTATCAACCAACCAATTATCTATCAACTATTGGCATAAACTTTTGGTTTATATGCTTCCACGACTCATATTTCTACTTTTATTTTCTTTGACTCATTTTCTCAGTTTTATTTTCTTAATCATAATCAATAGTTCTTCAGTAGAAATCCACAGCTTCTTACAGAATGGTGTCACTAATATTTTTCTGAGTCCTTCCGTCCTTCCATCTATCCATCCATCAATCCATCCGTTAATCCATCATATTCTACCTCTAATAAGAACCTCTTACTATTTCTTCACAACTCTTCCTTTCTTTTCCTGTGAAATTCAGCAGTTTCCAGAAAACCAGTGTGGTGATCATGCATTACTCTAAATCCTGATACATTCTAATATGGAGAACTGATATGTTCCATGTGCCTTTGATGACCAACCAGTGAGTTTTCAGTGCTGCACAAAGACTTTACAACAGGCAGACACTGGTCAAAGCAGGGTGAAGCACTCCGACAAACTGTCAAATCCTTATCCAGCTACAGCTGAGTCCAAGAACCTTGTCCGAGAATTAAGAGCTAACCACATGCATGAAGTCTCATTTGCATGCATGAACACAGGTCAACCATCGCTGTATACAAAAAAGAGATTTTGAGAAAACAAAAGTTATGCATAAATGATTGACTTTCTGGCAAGAAAAACCTTCTTCCCTTCCAATGGGTGACTGAGTTTCCAACAACTGTGTTGCAGGCATGGGAATTTCTCTAATTTGCTATGCTCAAGGGTTGTTGAAATTTATGTAGTCCTGAGAAATCCTCCTGGATGAGGAGACTGTTTGAGTCCCAAAGAGAAATTAAGTCTGCAAGGGGGTATCTCTCCAGATCAATCAGAACCCTCTTCCACAAGGCAATTCATGTACTCTTTGCTTGAAAATGGAAGCTGAGGTGGAGGGAGAAAAGATGTGGACAATTGTCACTCAGGGTATCTGTTTTGGAATCAAGTGTCAAAAATTTAGTAAATATCCCTTTTTCATTTGATGTTTTTCTTCTGCAAATGACTTGGGAATATATGGTAAATAAAATAGTTCTTTTTTTATTGGAAGCTCTATAATTGCAACAAGGCCTCATTCTCCCGTTACCCAGAATCTCAAACCAGCTTTGAAAGGTATCCAGAAAATATAGAGTATTTACTCCATAGTTTACTGGAAGTTGGGAACATGCCATATCATTATGAAATCAGATGTCTCCCTGTCATACTGCAGGACTGTAGGGAAAATACCTTATCTTTGAGAACCTCATATGAGTTTGTTACAGAAGTCAAAGTGTCACATGGACCCCTTTCTGTGCTTTGAAACTGTAATAAAATAATATAAATGCTGTAGTCCTATGAGATATTCATGTGTGTGGTGGTTTCAGGCAGATTTTGGGAGAAATCCTCCCAAGGGGACCCCCTCCCCTCCCCCAACCGGTTCAGGAAAAAAGAATTCCTCAGAGAGAAGTGGAAAAAACCTGTTTATTAAACAGGCAAAGCACTCCCAGCACAATACCCGATGACAAGAGCTTTGTGCCGCTTACGGAGGGATAACAAACTTAAAGAAAGTCTCCTCTTGAGGGTCGTCACTGTGCTCCACCGCTCCGTCTCCGCTGACGTTGGCAGAAAAGGAGATGTGCAGGGCTGGTCTTGGTGGGGTGGGTCCCCTGTGGAGGCCCCCGGTGCTTCCCCAGGTCCTTAGTCCGGAGAGGTTGGAACAGTTCCGAGGAGAGGGCAAAAAAAGCAAAAAGGAAGAAAAAAAAGGGAAAAAAAGAAAAAAAAGAAAAAGAAAAAAAGCAAAAAGCTTCAGCTATTCTACAGCGTCTAACTACGCTAGCACTAACTAACTAACTGCCGGGGAAAAAAAACAACAGAGCTTCTTTCGTCTTGCCGTGTTCCAACTCCTCCGCTTCAAGGTCACTCCGATGAGCAGAGTTTTCCTGGGGAAAAACAAACCGCGCTGGCCCTCCCCCCTGCACCCAACAGACGATTGGGGATACACAGTCACCCCAGGACAATGTGACAACACAAATGGACAGCATCAGTGTGTTTTTAAAATTTAATATAATCTCTATATTTACATATATTTTGCATTATTTAGCATAATTTTCATATTAACATATAGGGATTTAACAATCCTCCAAACAGCTGACTTGTCCAGGTGGAAGAGGAACCACATAAAACAAATGAGGATATGTATCAGTACTCTGCCAAAAATAAAACAAAACAAAACAAAACAAAATAAAATAAAATAAAATAAAATAAAATAAAATAAAATTAAAATTAAAAATAAAAATAAAAAATGGGGTGGTCAGTTATTAATTAGTTATATTAATTACACTTCCACTAAACAAAACCAGAGCAGTCAGTATTTAGGCTGAAATAGAGTGGTGTTTAATAAATGCACTCTCTGACCTCTGTGGCAGTCTGATGCATTCATGGAAGCTGTTTATCCTGTAAAAAGCAGGAGTGCAACCTGTTCCCAGGAAGAAGCCCAGCAAAGATTAAAAGAGTAATTAAAGACCAAAAATTTATGTTATATACCATAAAAACCTCTTTAAAACACTAGCTATAGTGCAGCTTTAAATAAATAGACTGAAAATCTAGGTTGGCTGTCCAAGCATTCTTTTTTCAGATATAATGCTGAACTGAGAGTTTTCATTGGATAGTTATTTGCGGTAGAACAAATTTCTACACCTTAGGTTGATTTAGTCCTTGGAGTCTCCATTTGAGTTTCTGAAAAGAAAGTATGCAATTAATTGCTCAACAGCCTGACTGGAGAGTTGTAAGAAAACTACAAGTTAATACCTTTTAAATACATTTGAATAAAACTCCTGTGTAGGTAAGCTAAATGAGAGATCAACACAAAGCTAAAAAAGGCATATTTGTACTCTGGTTTGCTCATGCAGGACAGACCACCACGCAAAGACTGTGACCCCAGGAGGGGAAGAAATGCATTTTTGCAGCTGTTGTTCTGCTAGCTGGAAGTTTGGGGGCTAGAAATGTATCTGCATTGTGCCAGGGTTCATCAGTGTATGAAATAAAGTTTGTCTTTCGTCCCTGTGGGTGACTGGGACGGGGAAATACAAAGAAACAACCCACACCTGGCCACTTTACTTGCCTTCCAGCATTCAGACCTGTGAAGGCTGTGAACTCTGCTAACTAGGGAACTTCCCTGGTTTAACTCTCAGGAAAATAAACAGTCTGTGAATTCTATGCAAAAATAGTATAGAAAGACATGAACAAGTACTCTAACTTTCCCCCCAATTGTACAATTGTGCTTTTGTGGGCACATGCACATAGTGGTGGCATCATCTGCCCTGGTCTGTGTAGAGTCATGTTTTTCAGAGGAAACACACAGTATGTAAGATCCACCATGGGTGTGAAACTTGGCATGGTCAGGGCCTTTGTTTGCAACCACTCAGACTCAGGAAAGGAGAGGGAAAAGGAATCTGTCTTTTATTACACAGGCACTACTGGGGCAGTGCTGTAATGTACAATAAATAATAATAATAGTACCAAAGTAAAAGTCATCTATCTAACAGCCTGTTTGGTGTGTGAAACACTTAATTTAAGCATTTCTCTTTGTGCATGAATCTTTGAAAAGCCATTTTTAATGTGAAATCTGACAGCATTCATTCATCTTCTCCAACTAAATTTTGCCATTTCAGGGCTACAAAGAAAAATTTCAAGGCTTTATTTTCAGTGCCAGAGGAGGTCATGCTAGAGAAGAATAGTGATCTCTTCTGGCCCTAAGGTGTAGGAAAGAGAATAGACCTAGTGTCTTTTGTGAAAGAAAAAAAAAATCTAACGCAGAAGCAAAACCTTTCTTTTTTGTATCACATATAACACAAAGAAAAAGTAGTGATCTGGTAATTTGTGTTTAAGAACTCTGTTTTCTAAATACTCATCAGTAAGGAGATGGCAGGTACTTACATTTTTTCTGTAACTTTTTTGTTGTTGTTACTACTATTAATATTGTTATTGTTATGTCATCATCATTATTACTATCATTATCTTTTCCTTCTCTGCTTTAATGAACAACCTTTATCTCAGCACATATATTTTACTGGTTTTTTTATTGTTTTTTTTTCTCCCATAACTCTCTTCCCCACCCCACTGAGAGGGAAGAAGACAGAAAGAATCTGTGTGGCATTAGCTACTAGGCTAAACCATACCAGGAACTGCAATGACTTTATTCCCAAAAAATCCCAATACATTCTGAATAAGTCCCATCCTGGTTAGATGAAAATTGTAATCCCAGCACAGTCTGGAGAAGAGAAACTTCAGGGTGACCTAACCATGCCCTTCCAGTACCTTAAGGGAGCTGACGAAAAAAGATGGAAAGCGACTACATGTCTATGGAGTGACAGGACAAGGGGGAATGGCTTCAAACTGAGAGAGAATAGGTTTAGATTGAATATTAGGAGGAAATTCTTCCCTATGAGGATGGTGAGCCCCTGGCACAGGCTGCCCAGAACGTCTGTGGCTTCCCCATCCCTGGAAGTGTCCAAGGTCAGGCTGGATGGAGCTCTGAGCAACCTGGGATAGTGGAAGGTGTCCCTGTCCATGGCAAGCATTTGGAACCAGATGATCTTTAAGATCTCTTCCAGAACAAATTATTCTATGATTCTGTGAAATGGCCAAGATGAGAGGAGAAAGTGGAGCCAACCTAAAAGTTCACGGAAGAGTTCATGTACTCATTTTCATATCTGGTACGTGGATCCTTGTGGGAGGCATGTGAATGCAGGAGGTAAAATAGCCTCTAGCAAGCACCCCAGCATGCTTCTTGTTCTGTAGAAAACTTGCCTGTGCAACTATTTCTTTTGGCTTAAGGGTCTGCATCTATGAAACTTCTTATGAAGCAGGAAAAAAAAAAAATTAAGAAAGTATCCCTAAGGGCTTCGTTCCATGATTTGAAAGCCAATTTTTAACAGCACACATAACTTTCAAGATTAGATGCCCCGAAGAAAAACAGAGTTCAGAAAGTTTGGGTTTTTTCTCCACAGGAAATGTTTGGAAGTTCCATGAAATTGTGTGTGGGGACTGCTGGCAAGGGGTGTGAAGGGCAAGCCCCAAAATACAGAAGGGTAAAGCAGGAAATGTTTTTAAAAAATATGGTGTTGGGCAGCTGCCTTGGAAGACAAACATATTTCAGATCTGAAAGGCTAGAGTTCTTGTCCCAGCATTTTAATCATGGAAAGGCTTCAGACAACTGAACCCTCACAGTGATACCATGCCTCATTTAGATCACTTTTACAGCTTTTTGGGCCAAAGTGAGTCAATTCACTTAATGAAACTCCTCCTGATTTACATCATGATAAGTAGACTTGGAAGCAATCAGAGAGAGTAATTCTGGCAAAAGCAGTTTCACATGATATTCCATTAACCTACATTCACACAAAGATGCTGTCCCTTTCTCTTCTCCCTTTAATTTCTATTATGTTCAGTTCTCATTCATGAGGCTGGAAGTTGGTTCATTCCTGTCTTCACACTTAAGATAAATAACATTACGGATGTGTCATTGTAAAACCCTACATGGATAGCTATTTTTCTCCCACTGAATTGCCACTTGGAAACAATGTTGGATGACAGTTGTGGACACTGAAAATTGCTGGAAATGTGAAGGGAATTTTAAATTCTGAGCTCAGTCAAGCCTCTAATACTGTGCCAGCCTTTGTCATCAGTTACTTAACAATAGATATTCATTCTACTAGAGAAAAATGCCTGGTGGTATAAACTCAATATACATGGACTGTAAATTATCATATGGCACTACAGAACATGGCTAAAACATGAGCCTTTGTAGGTTTTTGGGTTTTGTCTACTTGAGCCTTCTTTGGCTAAAAACCCACAATTTGACACCCAGTTTTGAAGAGGAGGTCCAAGGCACCTTATTCATACAGTTCTTTGTGCTTGGAGATTTTATATTTGGGATTTGGTTTTTGTTTGGTTAATTGGTTTCTTTTTTAATTTGGTTGGTTGGTTGGTTGGTTTTTTATTGGTTTTTGGTTGGTTGGTGGGTTGGTTTTGGTTTGGGGGTTTTGTGTGTGTGTGTGTGTATCTGTTTCATGGTAAGTCTGGGCATCATTCCCTTGTGCTAGATTGCTGCAAAAATCTCCCACTGTTCTTGTGGTTCTCAGTCAGGTTTCTCCTTGCATATGACCAATGGGTCATTTGTGGTAGGAAGATAAAGAAACTGTCAGAAGTAGCATTGTCACGAGTTAGTGCTGTCTTGTGGCTAGCACTGCACATGGAAACAGGGCTTCTCTGTGTATTTGTATGAAAGGGACAAAATAAAAGAGGAGTGATTCAAGAGGAGTGGGAATACTTAAAAGCACATAGTAGAAGAAGTGCATCTGTAGAAAACAGTTATTTCAATGTTATTTCAATAACAACTACTTCCAAGGTAATATTTCACTATTCACCACTGACAGAGAGTCTCTGTTGACAAACATATGTGCCTTAAGTCCTCAGATCCTTGGCAAAATGGAGAAAAAGATATTTTTGGCAACACATCAACCATTTACAGGGGGAAATTTCACCATAATAAAAAAAAATTACAAACACTTCATTTGGTAGAAATAATTTTGAATTATTTTGGAAGCCGTTCTGCACCAGGAAACTTATTTTTTACTTCGGTGAGAGAAGAAATGGACATTTGCTGAAAGCAAAATAAACCTGGGTAAATGTTTTTAGGCAGCACGTTGCCTCATTCACACCACAGTTTCCTTAAAACATTGAAAACATGACTTTCTAATGCTGAACTTCTATTTTATCATTTATGCTGCTTGATTACTTTTGACATCTCTTTCAGTAAGAACAATGAGAAGGTCAGTCAATCTTATGTTTGTTTCTTTTGATTGCTATTATTTATTCATTAGCTCGTGTATTTGTGTCATGCTGGCAATATGCATGACACTATACAGATAAGAAAGCATTGACAATTAACATGCCAATGCAGAAAAGGAAGTTACAATTCAACATGAGCATCTTGACTAACGACTGTCTTGCCAGCTCCCCTAATCATAAAAATTCCGGGGTTTGGTAATTTTTTCCATCCCTTTTCTGACTGACATCAGTGAGACTTAGCTGGGGTTTCTGCACTGACACCGGCATGACTTACTGACAATCTGTGGGAAAATGGGGAGACTTATGGCTTAATGTGGTTATTATGAAAAAAAATTATTCTATGTTCTTGAAAGGGGAAGCAACTACAGAATCCCCTTTGTCTCTTGAGGTCCAAGTAAAAGAAGCAAGCAGTAGAATGAATGTAAAATTTTATAGAATAACGATAAATATTTAACATTGAGACACTGGGAGTACCTTAAAGTCCTGCTTGGGAATCACCACTGTCATAGCTGGATTTTTGGGAAAAAATTCCTATTGCTCCAGCCATAGCACAAGATGTGACTAAGTGACATGACCTTGCTTTTAAACACTCTGCCAATATGGTACTGTTTTCTTCTCTTTCTAACTTTTTCATTTCCCCACCTCCCCCCCCTCCCTTTCTTCCTTTTTCGTCTCTCTGTTTTTAAATTAGTAACTTCCAACATATATTTCACATTTATAAGTCAGCACTAAAGTCACAAGAGGACTGGATTCACAAACTTGGCCTTCTACAACCTTTCCAGATTACACAGTCCATTGTTTTAAGATATAATTTCCTCAGCGTTTTGGAAACTTAAATTCACAATTATACTTTCCAGCAAAGAAGAAATTTAAACTCCAATCTTCTTCTTCCCAGATGATTACCCTGGTCATTTGAGCTAAGATAGAAAAGTACAAATTTCTTTGACACTTCTTTTTTGAAACATTGTTGTGGCATCTGAATTCCTTCATGAGTCTGTCACTCCAGTTTGAAAATATTGTATTTAGTGATGTGTATTTTGTGCATTTCTAGTTGTCCTTCTGTTCTGCTTCCCAAGTGACTCAGCATAACCCAAATATGTGAAAACTTTAAGCTGAAACTGTGCCTTCATTAAAAAAATGCTTTCCTGGAAAGAAACTATTCATCACGCTACACTCCAGGCTCAGTCCTGCAGTGGTTTATGTCTATTCTTAATTCTGCACCAGGAGTAGCTGCACTGAAGTCAGAGGGACTGCTCAGAGTTCAGAAAGTTAAGCACATGCTAAAGATTTTGTGGGATTGAGCTGATGAAGAAGGATTCTGTGATTAACAGGCAGTAGAAAGTGATGAGCTGTTTGAGATGCAACCTGTTGAGCACACACAGCCCTTCTGCATCCCTTAGTCCAGCCATAAAACCACCTCTATTTTGTGCTATGCTTAGAAGGGCTGTAGAAAAAATTGAATAGTCCTTAGAAAACCTGAAGTGCCTGAGATCATTTTGGTTTCCAATTGACTGGATTTATGCTGCAGCTGCTCTTTCCCTCCAGGTTACCCACCCTGATGCTCTGTGTCCAGTCTGGCACAGTGGAGAGAGACGACACGACAGGAGGGGCCCAGCATCTGATTCCTGGAAATTAATGATTGGGTTTTGTACCCCAAAATGACAAGTGCCTCCAAATCCATGGACTTCAAACTGTCCCAGGATTTCTAGGTGTCTTCCAAAGGCCATTAGTGAGAAAATGCATGTGCCTATAGATTGTAGGGCTGCAATTATGGTGGAGGGTCTGGAGGGGAAGCCACACAAGGGGTGGCTGAGGGCATTTGGTCTGCTCAGCCTGGAGAATAGGAGACTGAGAGGGGACCTCATTGTGGTCTTCAAAATCCTTGTGAGAAGGAAAGGAAGGGTCACACCAATCCATTCCTCTTTGGTGACCAGTAACAGAACCTGAGGGAATGGCTGGAGCTGTGTCAGGGGAGGCTTAGGTTGGATATCAGGGAAACGCCCTTTCCCCAGAGAGTTGTCAGGCACTGCCCAGGGTCTCCAGGGAATGGGCACAGCCTCAAGGCTGCCAGAGCTCCAGGAGCACTTGGACAGTGCACAGGGTGGGACTGTTGAGGTGTCTGTGCAGGGTCAGGAGTTGGACTCTATGGTCTTTGTGGGTCTCTTTTGAATCAAGACATTCCATTAATTAAATTAAATTATTTCTGTTGCTCCTTAATCATGCAGATTACTGTTTTGTCACTTGCAACAGAGGACCATAAGGCCCAAATCTGGAAGTATACTCATAGCCCAGGAAATACATTGCCTCCTGTTGCTTTTGGTTATGACCATCTTCAAACTCCTCTTCTAAGCACAAAAAGAGACCTGAAAAAGGTCTTTAACAACACTTGGTATTTGCTTTTTCCATTCATGAACATCCAAATCAAATCATATGACTATTTCTCATTTAGGAAAAAAATAAATACTTCCCTCCATTGTGATTTTGGCCCTTGGACAAAAAAGTGCTATTTAACAGTCAGGAAAAGGATCGTCCTGGGTTAGGAGATGGTTACAGATCTAAGGTAGATTAGTTCAGCTCTACAGTTCAGTTCTAAGGCAGATCAATTCTACAGTTCAGCTGCTTCCCCACCAAACATTTCCTCAATCTAGCTGACAAAATATTGGTTAATATTTGACCATTAAAAATATATTTAACAGTATGAATAAATTAGTCCCTAGTGATTGTTTCCTAAGGTATTGTATCAAATGAGGGGCAAAGATGAAAATCCATAATATGAAATCAATTCCATTCAAAACCAATAAACCCAAACAACATTAGGAGATTTGAATTATTTCCCTCTGACACCTTGTTTTTATTAAATAGAAATAAAACTGGGGCTTTATAGACTCTCTTGGGAATAAACATGATCTCATGATTTTGCTTAGTAAACAGTAACACCTAGAAATTTGATTTCTGGCAAGTTCTTGCATTTGGCAGGGATGCTGTTTGCCAGGGAGCAGGGCTTGCAGACTGATTCATTATACACTTTGATTTCACAGATAAGAAATTAAATAAATATGTTTCCCACAAAACCAACTTTCTGTGCTTTGGTGATGAACCATCTAATGGGAGAGGGACCCCAGGGAAGGAGAATGAAGGAGACAACCCATTGCAAACAGATGTGTAGAGAGCATAGAGAGCACCTTTGGTTTCCAAGTGGTGATTGCGTGGTTTATCTCAAAGAAGTTACTTAATGCTTGGTATAAGCACAATATCATTAGAATGACTAATGCACCCCTAACAAAATGTACAATGCGGGGGAATATTCGATCTATTTTCCTAAAATATATCTATGGTAAATCCAGTGAAAGCGTTGCACCTGCAAATATGTTACCCTAGCAATGAATGTATAACCCAAGAGGAGGGTTTACTCACTGTAGACTTGTAGTGAAATGTCCTCAAAATACCCAGTTTGAACACAGAGAACACATAAAAGAACCTCTATAAAAAGGTTCTGCTGATTATTGTGTGCATTGCCTTTAGCTTCTTATGAGTAGTCACAGTCCACTTGATGTACAACTGTATTTCAGGAACTGAGCACTCTCTCTACAAGCTCTCTCATTTGTTTATGTGCTTAGAAATATATAGATGCTTTTTAGAAATGTTTGGAGTTTTCCTTCTGCATTCATTGCAAGGGAACACAAAATACATGCAAAAGCCTAAAAAGAAGCCATCAGGCTTCTCTGAAATTCAGTCTTGTCTTCCCAGGAGAACTGGTGTGTGTGGTGATATGCTGTGCTATTTATGGGCAAGTAAGGATTAGTATGGGACTTCCAGAAATACATGGTGCTTTGTATGGCTGGAAAAATCTCTGGAACTGGCAATGAAATTCTACAAGATCTCAAGTCTATGACGAAATTTTTGGCTAAAATCCTTTTAAGTCTCCTCAGTCCAGTTACCATTTCATTTATAGAGATCATCTGCCATCTGAAGCCTTCAAATAAATGATGATACACAAACATAACCTTTACAAATTACTGTTATTAATCATTCTTCTTCCATCCCACGGCCTTTAAAACCCTTGTGAGTAGAGAACCATTACTCAGAATCTCAACATGAAGGGCTGCACACAGCAGTATTTCTGTCGTGGAGAGGCCATGCAGCCATGCGGCCACGTGTCCATCATGACTGTAATCTCACTGTCCTACAACAACCAGTCCTAGCCAGGACACTCTGACACCTCTGCCTACTCACCTGCCTCGACTACACTGCAGTAAAACCACACACTCCAACTGCATGCTGATAGTGGCTGTATTGTATATTGAAATCATAGAACAGTTTGGGTTAGAATGGACCTTTTAAAGGTCATCTAGTCCAACCCATTGCCATGGGCAGGGACACCTTACACTAGACCAGGTTGCTCAGAATCCCATCCCACCTGACCTTGAAGCCCTGTGCGGCCTGACCTTGAGATTCAATGTCCATTGAAGCAAAGCTTTAATCAGCTCATTCTCCTTAACCTTCTCATGATTAAGAAATATGTGTTTGGCATTGCAATATCAAGTTTGATTTTGTCCTCAATAGCAGGATGAAGAACCTGGTTCCCAATCTGAAAACACATTTAGATCAGAATTAACAGTCCAATATGTGACAGATATTTAGTGGGTACAGCCAGGGGGAAAAATAGATAACTAAAGCTGTGATCAGTGGGAAAAGAAGTGGATACCAAATAAATGCTGAATGTCCTTTTATCAGGCCCTGACCCTTGCTATCAAAGAGGCCAAACCCCCTTGGTTTTTGCACCAAAGATGGGGTAAGATGAATCCTGGTTTTGTTGTCAATGTATGGGAATTACAGAAGACACCAAACAGGCCATGAAACAAATAGGAGGAAACATGAGGATAAGTTGTAAAGATGAGCGAACAGTGTACATGCGGGACACCTTGGTGGGAAAGGGATTGTAGGTCTTCTCCCCCACTGCCTCATGATTTATGTATTTTATAGTAAAACTGAGATCCCATATCTAGGTCGGACACTTAAGTTTCTATGTGAAAAACTACTTGTTGAAATGCCGGAATTACAGGAGTCACATAACTATAGAAGAACTGGCAAAAATGCTTCCTGCTCAGAGACTTTTGGTATACAATCTGCTTAATTTTTCAGGGAGACTATGTGAAGATCATTAAGCGCCTCTGGAAGGAAAAAAACCTCAAAACTCTTAAAAAGCAATAATGGTTTAACAAGCCTAGAAGCTGAAGTCTGGCAAAATCAAATGAGAAATCAGGCGCAGAATTTGTGGCTGGCCGAGGTTTTCTGTGTTTATTTGAGGGACAGGGTGGGGTGGGGATGTTTAACCCATTTGCTTGTATTTCGTGCGGTTTTTCAGCCAGAAAAGCCAATCTAGCTCTGCCTCCACCATCAGCTCATCTTAGAATACAGGCAGACATGCTCATCAAACGCAAATTATTCACTAAGCCAAACACCAGTTCCACAGCTTGGTTCAGTTATCTCATAGAAGTGCATGGGGAGATCTGTGGAAGTGCCTGGTGGAGGTCTGTGACTTTCTACTGGCTCCTGCAGCTGACCTCTAACTTTTCCAGCAGCTCTTTTCTATGTGAGATGGCCCTGGCAAGATTCTAGTCCGATGACTTGGAACAAGTGTTTTTAGAGGTAGATATTCTAGATGTATAGTACCTGAGGGGATCTTCTGAGACTTGGGAAATCTCTGACCAGAAACCGGGGAACCAAATGATTAGTTCAAGATCCTGGGAGTGGTAGGGAGGAAAGTCTAAAAGAAAGGCAGGGAAATTCTACAGAAATCCAGAAAAAGTGGAAATTGGAAGAGGAGTGCTGTTAAATGTAGGAACAATACTTAGGGAGTGATGCTGGACAGTCAGACTGGAACGAAGAGCTGGAGTCACTGGCCCCTGCAGTGGGATAGCTCAGGGCCAGGCATACATTATAACTTGGGAAAGTTAATAATGGCAATAAAGCCATAATTCCTGCAGTAACTGGAAGCAGGGCCCAGGAAGTTATTTTCTATTTGATGACTATGTGAGACTTTTGATATTTATTAGGAGGATAATTAGGGGTTAAATGATCATTAAATCAATGTTTGAAAGCTAAGCACTATGGGTGTGTATGAACAAGCATGCCTGCTTTTGCTTTCACCAGAAACAGGACAGAACTTTCCCTACAAAGCCATATTTTGCAGAAGCCTCATTCTCATTTTCTGCACCAAACCCTCATTTTTTCCCTTTCAAAGTACTTTTCTTATTTCCCTCAGTTCCTCATAGCTACATTTCTATAGGGAGGGAGCTCTGCTAAGTGAAAAAGGGAGACTTGGTCACACTGTCAAGCTGAAATCTTCAGTGTAAATCACTTACTGATGCAAATCAGAAACCTCCTAGGTCCAGATTGCAGGAAAGAGGAGCTTGGAGGCAAGTAACCACACATGTGTATGAATCTGCTTAAAACCAGCTGTGGTTGTAGTGCATTTCTGGATAGAGTTGTCTTTTACTGGGGAATTGTTTATTAATAATGACTGAGCTCACCGAGTTTTCGAAACCCTCTTTCAGACAGAAAAGCAATCTGCTACATACATTTCACTACTACCTCCTCACAGCATGGTTAAAAGAAAACACCTTATTATAACAAGGAGAGAAACTGGGTAGACCAGAGGTGCTTGGCTAAATGGAGCAGCTGTTTTTGGCCTGAATAGATGCTTGGTGAAAATAAACCATGGTTGTTTTTCAGCAAAACTAACCAGGTAATATAGGTAATATATATATAAAAAAAAAAAAAAAAAAAAAAAAACCAAAAAAAAAAAAAACAACCAGGGAGGGGAGACACAGTGGTGGACAACATAATATCACATTTAATAAACATAACAAAACAAAAATCTCATTCTGGGTGTTGTTCTAAGCAGGGCAGGGAGGATTTTTCCCCGCTTCCCAAACGGATGGGTGGAAGAAGATGTTGGTGCTGTCAGGGCCTGATGAACTGCTTCCAAGCCACAGGGCAGGGCTTCATGCTGCCCTCACAGGGGGAAGGTTTTCTGCACTTGTCTGTGCAGCAACACATTCTCTCGGATTAATTCCAGCTGTGCAGTGCCACGCTGGCAGGGTCGTTATGTATTAGTAATGCTATCCAATTTGAGCAAATGGTCTCCCCTCGCACATCTCACTCTCTTACCAATGTTTTCTCTCACATAGACATAGTTACAAAAACTTTGATTATCTTCTTTATCTCCCTGTCCCTTTTTAAAAAAACTGATCTGATTTTTCCCTAGCCACTTTAACACACAACTACACTCCTCATTAAACACAAAGCCCTCACTATCTTCACCTGTAAATAGCACCAGACAAACCTGTGCTGACAGTTTCGTCATTTACAGGCAGAAGACTGCAAGAACCACCCCAATGGTGTAAACTAGGAGTAGCTTCACCATCAGGAGCTCTTCTCTGTATGAATCCAGATAGGACAAGTTTTGTGCTGATAAGCACATAGTTGCAAACCTTAAGGATGCCTACCTGTGATAATTTTCAAACCTGTTCATCCCAACCATCCACTTACACAGAGCTGATATCCTTAAACATTTATATTTTTCATTTCTTAGCCACATCATTTTTACAGCTTGCTTTTTATCACAGACTTATGTTCTGCAGCGGTGGCACATAGTGGGTCATTTCATTTCCACAACAGACATCCAACAGCTCTGAGACCGTCTTCCTCCAAGAATATTTCAAATACTTGTTGATTCTGCCATACACACATATATATGTGCAGCACTTGACAACACTTTGTAAGAACCTACATGTTAAACCTTAGGCACACATTTGTGGCGTCTTGCAACAAAGTTGGTTTGCCAGACAGCTTTGCAGCTTCCGTCTTTTCTGAGCATTTTTTCAATCTGTGAGCCAGAAAATATTTGTTTAAATCAACAGAAATATTATAATATTCACCAGAAATCTAGTAAAATTCCAAGCCATTAATTTTGCATGTTTTAGAATCATCTTCCAGCAAAGATTGTAGAATCCTAGAAAGGTTTGGGTTGGAAGGAATCTTAACACTCCTTTCGTTCCAGCTCTCTGCCATGGACAGGGACACCTTTCAGTATATCAGGTTGCTCACTGCCCCACCCAACCTGGCCTTGAATGAGCAGGGATCTAAGTCTTAAAAATATGTGAGTCAGCATTCATTGTTTCATTTAATTTGTTCTTATGTCTGCTCTTCCAGCATTCTCAATTTCTTCCCTTCCTAAAACAGCCAAATAGCTGTTAAAATATATATTTGAAACCAAATGAGACATAAGGTTGAAAAACTGAGAAAATTAATTTTGACACCCTATTTCTATGTCTTGACATTTCATTTCCCTAGGGATGGGGAAATTGCTACCACAACATTTAGGTGCGATCATGGGCAAACCAGTTCAACGTGGATCCTCAAAGACTTTCAGAAATCCTCTTACAGTCAAACTTCCTGTTGCTGGCCTCTTTGTGCCCCAGTTTTCAATGTAAATTGGGAATTGTTATATGAAAATCTGGATTGTTGGGTTAAAATGGGGATTGCTCTATTGTCCTTCCTTGCAACTGAACCTTCCACGACTTCAGTGTGTAACACTGTTGTAAGACTGCATCAGGAGCTCCACATCATTCATTTGGGAGAATTTATGAATGGGGTTAATCTGTGCTGATTTATAAGCCCTCTTACAGACCAGAGTCAGTGGCTGTGAGGCTGCAGACCACCACCCTGCTCTATGGAATTATTATAGTTGGAAAAGTACTCTTAGATCACCAAGTTCAGCCATCAACCCAGCACCATTCTCACCACTAAACATCCTCTAGTGGCTTATTCACATTTTTTTTTTAACACTTCCAGATATGTTGGCTTCACCATTGCCCTGGACATGTTTCCTAATGCCTCATCTGAACCTTCCCTGGTGAAACTTGAGGCCATTTCCCATGTGTAAGGTCTTTATTACATCTGGCTTCAGGAGACACTGTGTTGGAATAAAGATAGACAGAAACAACAGGCTTCTGCTGCTGAGAGTTATGGGCAGCTCTGTGTGGTTAAAAAATGCCTTAAGTCTGTTCTCACTTTTGAAATAAGTGTATCAGGCTTAAAAACTGACTCTGAATTTGCATATTAGCAGCAAAATCATCAGGGAAAGAGAAATACCAAGTCATAATTATTGTGTAATTTACCTGCCTCCTGCAAGGTCCTTCTGAAACTCAGTTTGGAGTCAAGACAGATTCAGGCCATGTTGAGAAATCTTATCATACTACAAGGGAAGGCAATAGAGGTGGTGGGGCTTTTGTAGGGGTTCCTGTGGCTCACATATCTGTGACCTAACAGCCATGTGGTTCTGGTTGACATTTTGGAGAGCTGTCCAAAGTGGAAAAATGCTATAAAAACTGAGAATGTTACTGAAAACATGCCCAGCTATTCTGTCTTGTCTGTGTGACCACTCTGAGTGGCTGATCTCTCATTGTTTTGGTATGCACATCTTCCCTTGGGGAAGTCAGCCTGCACATTTTATATCTGCTGCTGGATGGGTAACTACAATGCATCTACTCTTTGCAGAGGTTTCTCAGGTGTTGCGTTTTGAAGAAAATGTTTGCCCACACAGTCCATGAAGTCCAGCCCTAGCCTCTTATCTTGGTTTGTAACCTTCATATCTCCATGTATTTGAATATTAATCTCAAAGTATTAATACCCTTGACTCATAGGTCTGGGCTATATTAGTAAGCAAGTAATGTCCATTGGCAAAATATCCAACTGCCTTTTAAATTTTCCACCAAGGCCATGCTGAGTGCCTGGACATCATTAATGTTTAGTAATATGCTAAATTAATATACTGATAGTTCTTTGCCTTCTTAGGAGCACATTAAAATTCTGCCCTATTATTTCATTCTGACAATCATTTCTTATACAGATGAGAGAGTCTCTTCAGTTTCATTTCCATGATACAGCTTTTGAGGAAACCAGAGCCAGAGAACTATGTGCTTCTAGTAAAGGCTAATGTACCTTAGTTCTCAAATGTGTTTAGGGCATAACAATGACATAGGGAGAAAATATTTTTTAAAAAGTAAATGTACAACCCTGCGGTTGAGAAAGTGGGAGAGGAAAAAAAAAGAAAGTAATTTTCTGGTATAGGTTATTGAGTGCCAAAAGAGTGAGGCTGAACTTCCTCAAGATGGCAGGAATAAAAACATTGATAAAAGTAGTAGCAAAATAAAATGTTCCAATTTAGTGACACTAGTTTTCCAGAAATAATTTAGAAGACTATGAGAGAAGGAAACACAAAGAGAACTAAAGGTGAAGAGTAAAGATAAGAATGATTCATAAATTGAAGATGATATTTTTATCCCTTCTACTGCTAAGAAATAATGTGCAATATAGCAAGTACTTCTTCAAGGGCACTGGAGGAGTGCTGCACTTTAGATATTGGAAATAGAAAAGCCAAGAAGAATATATCTAAAATCCTTGAAGGTGTGAGATAATAGTATTTTATTTCCTTAGTTATTGCCATGTGTTAGATCTCGAATTGACTCTGAAAGTGTATTCTTGTGAAGAGGAACAAAAGAATAAATGGAAGTAATCTACAAAAATGGACTGAAGAGAAGTTTGCTCATAACTGTAGGAAAAGGGAAATGAAAATAGGAGGTAAGTGAGAACATATCTCCTACCTTCACCCTCTCTAACCAGGCTCTGGGCACTTTAACCTTTTTTCTAGATAAGACACTATTGTGAAAGGCAATATAAAGGTTGTTGAAGACAGTAATGAACTGCTGGTCAAAATGTATTTCAGAGAGAAGATTTATTATTTCTATATTTATTATAAGCATACATCTTGAGCAGATCTTTGCAGGGTGACAGATAAAATTCGCAGTTTCTTGTTCTTGAGATTAAATGGTTTAAAACTTTGCAAAAATATTAAATTCTCTTGCGAAGTTTTAAACCATTTAAATTTACAAATTGCTTTTGCAGGACATTAGAGGAGAAACAATGTGGCAGGTTTTTTGGCTTCTTTATTTCTCTGCCAAGATTGGAATGAAATGGAAGATTGCATTCAGACTTGGATGTTTATTGTATCTTATCTATTTGCAGTATTTACAGACTCACAAGCCATGAGCTCAACTAGCAAGCTAGAAAAAAGAGGTAAAATGAAGAAACACCTTCGTGTTTTCACCTCAAATTCATATTTTTCAGTGCTATTTCTTGCCTCCTCTCTAAAGACTAGCAGGTCTGAACAAAATCACAGAAATTCTTTTTTTTTTTTTTTCCCCATGTTTCATGAACATCTTTCCTTTATCTGTAATTAGCACTAATGAGGCTGAAGCTCATAGGCTGTGGCCTTGGAAAACCCCTCTTCTGCACTGTCTTTCTGCATTCTGAGCACACTCTTACCCCTCCACACCACTTCAGCTCCAAATAAGAAGGAAAGCAACATGTTATCATGGAACTACAGTTAAGACTTTCACCAAATACACTTTCTCTCTATCTTCTTTATCTTTCACTGCTAGAGATCTTCAACCAGTGACACCCTGAAATATCAGTACAGTGTTTTGTCTTTCACTCAAAACCCCCCAAACTGTAGACTGTAGTTAACTGACACCATTAATTACTTTTGCTAGCATTAACTGACACTACTATTTTCCCTCATTCACCTACAATGTTATGCCAGAGATGCACCATTTGCATTAGTATCTGTGTTAGAGACTGGCTGTGTTACCCAGAGCATTCTGCTGGAACTGTCAGTCTTTGTTGCCTTTTCATATTTATGTTGCTGGTCCTTCCAGTTCATCACTGTTCCTGTGCTCAATGGCTTGGGTTAAGAATTCAGCTTCCAAGATTTAGTCCACACCTACCTTATGCATGGATGTTGACTTGCCCAGAGGACTTTACTTTTCCTGGTTTGTCTTTTGTTATGTTCAACCAGTTGTCCATGTCACCTCTCTGATTTTTGATATTTCAGGGCTTGTCTTTTCACCATGGTGTGAGCAAACAAAGCTCTCTATGACACATAATACCAAGGAGTATAATTTTATTAATTAAATAATACAATTCATTCATCATCTCAAATTGAAAGCATATTCTCCTGCTCTTTAATTTTTGAAGCTCTAAGATAAGGCCTGTGATAGCTCCACAGATAATGTCCAAGGATCAGAATCAGAAAGTAGATCTGTATCACTCTGTGTTTTCCCATTAACTGGTGTACTCTGACTCACCAAATCTCACAGAGACCTGACTTACTCTAGGTTCTTTTTCCTTACAGAATTAATTTTATAGAAAACTATAAACTAGCCATGTAAACTTGAGCATGTTGGTTTCATCACAAAATGCTAGTCCAGGGCCAAATCTTCCCTTTCCTTAAGAATTTAAACAATAATGTACAAATTGGCCCTTGGCAACTTCTTTCTCCTGAATATGTGAGCTGCGACCTTGATGGCAGCATATTCTGTGTTTTCTCACAATACAGTTTTCATTATTTCCCCCTCCCCTGAGTACAGAAGTCTTACTAACGGTGATGGTGAAACACAAATTCTTGGCATGCTTATCAAGAGAGAATTTTAAAAAGTTATTGAAAAATGTTGGTGAAGTGATTGAAAAAATTGGGCACGGAATTGCAATGCCTTGCTGTGTTACAGAGAGGGTTTGGGATTTAGGGTTTTTTGAATAATAATAAGGACATCCTGAAACACTGCAAGTTGCGTACCATCGCCTGAGAAATCAGTTTTATTTGTGAGAAAAGAAGGTCAATTCCAGTTAAATTGATCATATTTGATGAAGATGCAATGAAATTTTACAAAAGGCACAAATCAGGAAACAAGGAAAAGAAATCCATTCTCCACCTTGCTGATGAGTAGATTAATGTCTTCTATTTTGAGGAATACTTTTCATAATTTGATGACATTTAAAATATGGATTTGACATATGTACTAATAAGAGTTGTGAAATAGGGTACATTAGCCTTTACTAGAAGCACATAGTTCTCTGGCTCTGAGAAACACCCTCAGTGTTTGCTGTTCATTCCTCAATGTGTATGCAGTGATGACGTAAAATGTTTTTTTATCATATGTTAAAAATGTTTAAAGGATAAAAAAATCATATTAAAACATGTAGTTCTGTCCTGTGAGAGATGTGAAGCAGAAGAATGAATTTGACAGATAAAGCAGCAGTAGAGTGGAGGCCATCTGGTATAGAGGAAAATACAGTGTAAAATAATCAGAGATGTATATCTGTTATGGTGACCCAAAAGGAAGCAGCTGTCCAATCCAAACCAGATTTTAACAATTTTTTGAAAAGTTGAGGACATTTCCTAAAGATTGGGTGGCTACTAGTGAAATCCCTGCATTTGAATAGATCAAAAGAGATGAGTCAGTAAACTAGTTAGTCAGATGTCAGTCTGACCAAATTACAGGAGCATTTAATTCAGGACTCAGTCAAAAAACAAACAAACAAACAAAACAACAAAAACAAACAAACAAAAACAACAATTGGAGGCTGAAAATATAACTAATACAGGTCAATATGTTTGCATGGAAATAGATAGAGCCAAGCAAGTGTCATTTTTTATACTTGAATTTCTCCAATGAATTTGATTTACTACTACATGAGTTTTAGACAAAAAGCTGACCCATTATATTGAAATAACAGCCCACACATTCGATGGATTAAAACTCCCTCTCTGACAGCTCTTGAAACAGAGATTTTAATGTGTAGAAATCCATGAGCTGAGTTGCTGTTAATGCAGTCTTCAAGAGATTAAGGTCTTAATCCAGCTCGCTTCAACATTTCTATCAATGAGATAAATATTTACCAATAAAATCTGAAAATGCCACAATGGTCTTAATTTGACCAGTAATGAGTGCAGTAATGAGTGAAATGCCTAACCAGAGGTTCAACATCTATTAGAGTAACTTCATAAACAAAATAAAATGTGCAACACCCATCAACTAAAACTATGAATCAAATTTATGAGATAGAAAAAAATGAAAAAGAAAAACAAGTAGAAATTAATCTCAAAGTAGGAAATATAAGACAATGACTGTCTCAATATGGGATTTAAGATTGATATTTGAATAAATATGGTCTCAGAAAATACCAAGAAGGAAATATCATGGAAAATACACAATATTGTCACTATTATAATTATAAGATTGCTTTTAAAGGAAATATTTTCCAACTTTTTCAGACAAAATAACACTTGGAAAGAAAACTGGCAACTTCTTCTTCCAGAAAAGTCAATACAAAATATTAGATATTTCCAAATGTTCTTTCAGCTCTCTTAGCCGCAAAATTTATCTTGATTTTGACCACACTTCATGAATAACTTACATCCCTCTACAGCCATATTTTATTGATGAGTTTGTTGGGATTTTTTTTCTAATGAATGTACCCATTCAAAAAATACTCATTCATCTCTGATCATTACTCAGCATTGTTAGAAAAGCTGTGAAATTTCTTGTGGCTTCCTGAGGTAAAACAGAGTAAGAAAAGCAAAACAGATGGAGGACAAGTATTACCTATTTCTGTTTGGGGACAAAAACCTTTCCATGTGATTTTAGTAGTGTGTGTGGCTACTGATACGTGGGGAAATTACACAGCAATAGAACAGGCAGAAATGGGTATTTTAATTTTCAAGACCCAATTTATATGAATACTCAAGAGTTAAAAATACAAGGAATTCAAACTTGAAATTACACCAAATTTTCTACTAGTGGCAGTTGCAGCATATTGTATCTGCTCATCAGTGAACATGGCAGATTTCCTGTCATTTGGAATCTTTAAGGTATCTCTCTAAAATTTGTTTTGTTTAATCTACCTTCAGGAAGAATAAATTCAGGCAATACACCTTACATACAATAGACCACCATTACCTGTCTTTTCATGCACAGAATCTAGAAAATGAAGTCAAATCAAGCTAAAAAATTCTCACCATTAAAAAGGAAAATTGTATTAAAAAAATTCTCTCAGAATTAATGGACCTTTTGTAAAAAGGTTTGAATTCAAACTTTCATAATTATAGTCTAAGGTCATGCTCAGATAATTTAGAGCACTTTAGATTTCTTCTAAATGAAAAAATAGAGTAACTCCCATCTCAGCCTCTGAAACTCCCTCTAGAGCATCAGTGACATTCAGTTACTATTTCTCTTCATGCAGCTGGGGTAAAACATCTCTTTCTGGCTGTAAATGCTCTGACCTCCTGCTGTAAAGGCTGGTCTGATGCCACATGGTTCCACCTACCCTCAGAACACTCTTTTGTAATTGTTTTATTTCTGGACACTGTTTGTATTTAATTCTAAGTCCTTTTTCTAGAGGTACCCCTGAGCACACGCACCATGCATCCAATTTGATCATTTTATTGTGCATGCATGCGGTTATATACATTTCACTTAATCTGGATCCCAGCACGGATAAACTGGTGGGAGCATGAAACTCAAAGACAGCTTGGGTGACATCTTGGGCTGGCATAACCCAGTGTGGGCAGCAGGAAAGGGAAGATTCTGTCCCTCTACCCTGCTTAGGTGAGACCCCACCTGCAAGAGCTGCCTCCAGCCCTGGCTCCAACAGCGCAAAGGACATGGAGCTGCTGGAGCCAGTCCAGAGGAGGCACCAAGATGACCAGAGGGATGGACCAGCTCTGCTGTGAGGAAAGGTTGGGGAAACTGCGATTGTTCTGCCTGCAAAAGAGGTGGTTTTGGGGTGACCTAAATGTGACCTTCCAGTACCTGAAAGAAGCCCGCAAGGAAGGTGGGGAGAGACTATTTGCAAGGACCTGGTGTGACAGGACAAGGCAGAATGACTTCACAGTGACAGAAAGTAGATTTAGACTGGATATGGAGAATGAGTTACTAAGACACTATCCATCACATTTGAGTAGTTGTAGAAGAGATGTGATGAAGTCTGCACTGACTGGAAAAGGCAAAGCATAACCCTCATTATTAAAAAGGAAGAATGTAGGAGAATAGAATACAGGTGACCTTGTCCCTGATAAGTAACAGCTGTGATAATTACCCAATACCGCCTTGCCCCTGATGAGTCACAGCTATATCCAATAAAGTGTGATAAGAAGGAGTGAGTTAGCTGGTGAAGACGATCATGAAGAAGTATCCTGGGAAGAGAAAATCACTGCTGTGAGGTCTCTCTGGGTCTGGAGTTAGAGCCTGTTGTTGGAACCTGCAGCCATAGTCTAGCTAGGTAAAAGTCTGCAGTCAGAGTCTGCAAACTAATATCTGCAGCCATAGTTTAGCAGTCAGAGGCTGCAAGGGAGACCTACAGTAGGAGCTTGCTGCAGTCAGAGTCAGTGAATAGTTGGAGTCAGGATGGCTAAGATGTAAAAAGGAATAAACCCTTTTCATGCTGTGGTAAACAATAAGTCTGTGTCTCAGCTCATTTCTACACTCTAACAAGAGCACTGCTGCAATAGGAAAAGACCCAAGGTTGTTGGGAAGACCCAAGGAGCTACAGATGAGTCAGTCTCACCAAGGTGTCTGGCAGGACCATGGAGCAGCTTTTTCTGGAAAGTACTAAGGTGCATGGAATGTAAGGAGATTACTGGTGATAGCCAACATGGATCCACTAAGGGCAGATTGCGCCTGGCATAGTCAGAGGCCTTCTCTGTTGGGATTGCAGTGTTAGGTGATGATAGAAGGACATCTGACTTCATCAGCTTGGACTTCTGCAAAACATTTGACTCTATCCCACATGAAATCCTTGCCTCTTAACTGGAGAGACATGGATTAGACAGGTGACTCGGATAAGGCACTGGCTGGATGGTCTCACTTAAGGAGTAGAAGTCATCAGCTTGATGTCCAAGAGGAGGCCAGAATTCGGTGACATTCTCCGGGATTGGGACTTGTGCTGTTTAACAGCTCTGTTGGTGATATGAGCAGTGATATCAATGCACCCGCACCACGATTGCCAACGACACCAAGCTGTGTGGTGAGGTCACACATTGGAGAGAAAGAATCCAGAGAGACAGGGGCAGGATGGAGAGGTGAGAATGTGCAAACCTCAAGAAGTTCAGCAAGGCTGAGTGAAAAGTGCAATTGGTTTGGGGCAATCCCCGGCACAGATACAAGCTGAGAAGGGAATGGGTTGAGAATGACAACAGGGGGGAGAACTTGAGAATGTTGGTCAATGCGAAACTGAACATGAGGCAGCCATGTGCCCTCACAGCCCAGAAATTCTCTGGGCTGCATCCCCAGCAGTGTGGGCAGAAGGGAAAGGAAGCATCCCACCCTAGTGGAAGGTGCGCCTGTCCATTCCAGTGGGGCTGGGATGAAATGATCTCTAAGATGCCTTTCAGCCAAACCCATTCCATGATTCTCTGTTTCTATGTGGCTTATTATGTGTCCTGGGGTGACTGTGTATCCCCAATCGTCTGTTGGGTGCAGGGGGGAGGGCAAGCGCGGTTTGTTTTTTCCCAGGAAAACTCTGCTCATCGGAGTGACCTTGAAGCGGGGGAGTTGGAACACGGCAAGACAAAAGAAGCTCTGTTGTTTTTTTCCCGGGCAGTTAGTTAGTTAGTGCTAGCATAGTTAGACGCTGTAGAATAGCTGAAGCTTTTTGCTTTTTTTTTTTTTCTTTTTCTTTTTTTTCCCCTTTTTTCCCTTTTTTCTTCCTTTTTGCTTTTTTTGCCCTCTCCTCGGAACTGTTCCAACCTCTCCGGACTAAGGACCTGGGGAAGCACCGGGGGCCTCCACAGGGGACTCACCCACCAAGACCAGCCCTGCGCATCTCCTTTTCTGCCAACGTCAGCGGAGACGGAGCGGTGGAGCACAGTGACGACCCTCAAGAGGAGACTTTCTTTAAGTTTGTTATCCCTCCGTAAGCGGCACGAAGCTCTTGTCATCGGGTATTGTGCTGGGAGTGCTTTGCCTGTTTAATAAACAGGTTTTTTCCACTTCTCTCTGAGGAATTCTTTTTCCCGAACCGGTTGGAGGAGGGGAGGGGGGCCCCGTGGGAGGGTTTCTCCCAAAATCTGCCTGAAACCACCACATTATGTCATGCTCTCTTGTATCTGATATATTAATTTATTTACTAGCTCCGTAACTCAGCAACTGATCCACTGGAATATGACAAATAATTTTTTTCCTTCTGTTTCTTTAAGTATGAAACATTGCAATGTAGAAGTATTTGGACAGGTTGCAATACCCTATTTTGATATTCTTTCAAACTTAAGAGATACTGCCACTGTCTGAAAATACATTGTGAATACTTGGCAGCTACCTATTGTATACATGGTGAGTTGTGGACTTGGAGGATGACATTTTTGACAGATAAGACTCCCATCAGAGTCCATAACTTGTATTAATTTATAGTGATATTTTGATACAACTGTTAAAAGAAAGAGTCTGTGGGAAATAATTTTTGACTGTAAGCACCATAATAATTAGAATGACAATTACTAAAATCTTAATTTGGTGTAGATACAAGCATCTATTTAATCTCATATTAACTTAGTAAACCAGAGAAACAAGGTATTTTCTGCCCTAGCCCTGTTTTCATACTGTCAGATATAATGCAGCATTCGGTGAAAATCAATACTGTTTTTCAAAACTTATGTGAATATTAGGTTGCCTAGAGAGGTTGTCAGTTCCCCATCCCTGGAAGTGTCCAAGGCCAGGTTGGATGGGACTTGAAGAAACCTGGTCTAGTGGAAGGTGTTGCTGCCCATGGCAACTGAATGACCTTTATGACTCCTTCCAACCCAATCATTCTGTGTTTCCATATTAGCCATTTCCAGTTCTTCCTTTCTCAAGACACTTTATGTTGTCCTTTGGTTGTTAGCAGCTTTGTTAGTCCACCTGCAAAACAAAATGTGTAACAGCAATATAGAGGCAAGCTGTTGCATATAAAAAGTTCTTAAAACATCTATAGAAGAAATAAACCTTCTGAAAGCTCTTGAGGAAGTTTGAATATTAAGACCAGGACTTAATAGGATGATTTTCTTCTTTTTCTTTCCAAACCTGGGAGAACCAGTTTTATGGCATATGAAGGTATTTCACACCTGTAGTACAAATGCTGTTATCTTCCACTGATTCCATCTTAGAATGTACTGCTGCTTTCTGAGGCAGGATTTTGATGCTGTCACAGCTGTCTGTGGCAGTGGTGGTCCTGGTGTTTTCCATTGTAAATGACATTATTTCTGGAAATATTAATTCAATGCCCACTTCATGAGAAGCTCATAGTGCCTGACTCAGTCTTTACAGGAGAATAATCATTCAGTTATAGATGAGCATATTCCCTGATCCTTCTCTCCCAGTCAGAGAGTTTCCAACACACTTTGGCTGTTGGCTACATTTCACAGGGTCAGCAGTGTGTCTTGGTTTGAAAAGACAGGTGTCTGCTATGGAGAGGCAGGCCTCTCCAGGAAATGAGGAATTTGAATCCTTCCCCCTGTGTTATTATAATTTGGAAGATTAAAGAAACTTTTCAGTCAGAGCTATGGGGAAAAGGAATAACAGTCCTTTACCAGTAAATATAACAGGACAGACGAAAAACAACAGCAATTATAACAATAGTAGAACAGAACCAAGAACCCCGAGGGCAAATGGTGGAGGCTCCAGCACTGATGGCTGGAAGCGGTGGATTGTCCTCCGCAGGCAGGGGGGTGTCCTGGCAGGCGGAGTTGGCAGTGCCGGAGAAGCCGCAGTGGCGGGACACGGGCTCACCCAAAATCCAGCAGGACAGCGAAGAAACTCCGAATTTCTGGATACTCCAACAAATGGTAGAATTCCCAGGACCAGACTCCCTCACCAACCATGGACTCCAGCAGCCAGCAGTCCTCAAACCCCGGAAGACGAGAGACGCCCGACCCCCCACCCTCAGCTCTCTCTCCCGGAGCTTTTCTCCCTCCCCCAAACTAAGTGATCAGCTTCTTTTTGTCCAGGTTAAGCACTCAGCATTTAGTCTCCTAGCAACTTGGGGGGGCGGGGGGGGGGGGGAATTCTACAGGAGACTTAACCCTCAACACAGTGGTACCAACTCTTGGATTTGTATGGAAACTTCTGCTCATCACTAAGCATTCCCTTGATGTTTCCCATTACCAGTGCATTGGAATAACCAAAGTTGCTTTGTCTCTGTTTTAGCCTGTTTTGTGTTCGGTTCTTTTTTATAATTTGCTCAGTTCAGTCTTGTTCCATTTTATTTAGAACTTCCTATGCACTTATCTCACTCTTTCTTTTCATATTGTGACTACCAAGCTGATCTTCTTCAGCTTTACAACTGAATTCTGGTCTCAAAAGTTCACTTTCTTTTGTGTTCTGAGATGAACTGGTGCAGTGCGTAAGAGGGTAAGACAAGGATGAGCAAGAGGTTACTGTAAGTCTGCTCTGACTACTGGAGTTAGCTGAAATTCCTCCTTTCAATGCAAAAGCTTATTAAAAAAAAAAAAATCATCTTTAATTACTCCAGAGACCAGAGTCTCTATTAGCCAGGAAAGAACATTTCCCATTCAAATCAATAAGTGTTTTTGAGAGGTGAGAAAAACATACCCAGCAGCCAGTCTATCATGTTTATGATAACTAGGATGTGTGTCTACCTCTGTATTAATATTGCTCTGTTGTTTTTTTCAGTTTCTTTTTGTTTGTTTCTCAGCAAGGACAAAGATCATCACATGGTACCATGTGTGCTGTGTTACATAATGATGATTCACCCCCCAGAGGTAGCATAGGTCTGAAAATGATGAAAAGGCTATGCCAAGTTAACAAATATTCTGCACACATTAAAATGCAGCTGTGAGTTTCCACATAGATATCTAGGAAAAAAAAAATAAAAAAGAGAGAGATAGATACATGTTTATTTATTGAACAGGTTGTCCAACCTAAGTGTAAAATCTTTGTGACAGCAGAGTACATCTTGACATCCCACAGCTATCCCACAGCTTACTCATCTCCTACTGGGAAATGCACTGTCCTTGTTCACTGCCGCCTCCTCTTTCCACAGATATACATTTGCAAGTTGTCTTGCTTGTGTAAATAAATAAATAAATAAATCAGGCATGAAAGCCTTTTTCAGGTTTATTCCCTTAATTTATAACTTAATATATTCTTCATCTGCACATGTTCTGAGCTGTTTTCTCTCCTTTAGGCATCTAGCAGCTATAAACAAGCAGTCAAAATCTGAAGTATCTTTTCCTGATAATGGGTTTCTTTTCTGGTTAAATAAGGATGTTGCAGGCTGTAAGCACAGTACAAACTAGATAAAATAATGTTGCCTGCTTCTTGTAGGGTCTTCTCATGGCAAATAAAGTATCCCTGGTCAAACTCATGTGGTTTACTTCATCTGGAGAAGAGAAAGCCAATGGCAGTTAAGAAGTCAGGTCTTAGTGTCAGAGGGACTTTTCCCGATCCTGCTGAGGGTTTTGTTAAAAAAATTATTTCATTCAAAATAAGATTAGAAGAAAAGAATGAAAGGGGATTTCATCCAGATGGAAATGTGTTTTTGAATTAATTCTGTTTCTGACAATATTTTCCCAGTTTTCATCAGCTTTTGTCATCTGTTTAATTTATTTGTTGTCTGACAACCTTTGAAATAAGATGTTAGCGGAAATGTGAAAACTTTTAATTGCCTGTTTTCCATGTAATTCAAAAAGTATTTTAAAGAAAACAAAAGAAAAAAAAGAGTTATGTGATCTAGAGGTTTTCATATTCCTTAAACCTTTACATTGAGCATAGCTTTCTTGGACTCAGGAAACAAGTTCATTCACATGAAGGAGCTGAAGTGGAAGGTATTATCGAATAAAATTCCTGAAAAAGAGGAAAAAGGAGCTGTAACATTTCATAAAGTAAACAGAAAATCAATCTGCTTGTATACTCTTATCTCCCACATCATTGGCCACTGCCCAGGGCCCAAGGGCTCCTGCAGGATGTAATTGGCCTTACAAGCAAAAATATGTGCTAGTCTAAAAATTCACCAAAACTGTGTTCATTTCCTCCAGCCCCAGGCAGGTGCATGGATGCACCTGGAAACTGTAGGTAGCATAACAATGTAACATTGCAAATGGGAGCCAAAACCACAGCAGAGCTGCAGCTGATCTCCATGGTAGTACAGAGTCCCTCTATCCCACTATTGTGAAGATCTTCTGATGAAGAGCAGGATGTTTTCCACAAGCCACATTCATATGAATATGGTCCAGTGGTGAAAACAGCTGCATTATTAATGTGGACAAAGTGTCCACAATCAGAGCAGAAACTCACTCAACACCCAGACCACACCAGACGGCTCATTTCTCTGTTGCAGTACCGTTGAAACAATGTCTGATGCTATAGCAGTGAATCCCTCTTCTTTCAGGTGAGAGAAATGCTACATATCAGTCCCATGATTTCAAACCAGAGATTATCATTGAATAGGCTGAGTCTTTGTTTCTGTCCTTAGCTTCAACAGAAAGATTGATGATAATACTGGTGCAACAGCAACCATACAGAATTTCCATTATTCTTACATTTTCTAGAATGCAAAACTTAAGTTTCTATCAGAAAGCATCTTACAGTTTCATATTTCTGACAGTATGACTGGTCATCTAAGTGTGGATTTTCTGCTTTGTGTGCCAAACTATATTAAGTATCATCTACAGTGTCTGTGCTGAGAGGAATGTGGAAAACGTGGAAGACATCATGATTCAACTTCTGTATTTATTTTTATTCTCTCTCTCTCTCTCTCTCTTTTTTTTTTTTTTTTTTTTTTTTTTTTTTTTTTTTTTTTTTGTGAGTAGAGTGAAAGACAGTAAGGGTTTAACTCATAAAGGTTTTAACTCATATAAAGTTAAAGTAGGTTCAAGTTTCTAAATCTGTGCTTGCTGTCACTAAAACTTACTCTTTTAAAAGAAACTCAGGGTTGACCTTCTGGTTCTGCACAACTCCCTGACAGGAGGGGGCAGCCAGGAGTGCCAGGCTCTACTCCCAAGGAACGGGGCCAGGATGATAGGGAACAGCCTCCATCTGTGCCAGGGGAAGTGTAGATTGGAAACTGGGGAAAATTGCTTCACCAAGAGGCTTCATTAAGCCTAAAAACAGGCTGCCTAGAGCAGTGGTGGAATCCTCATCCTTGGAGGCACTTAAAAGCCATATGGAGGTGGCACCTGGGGACATGGGTAAGTGGTGGGCTTGACAGTGATAAATCTGTGGTGGGGCTTGATGACCTTGAAGGTCTTTTCCAAACTAAATGATTCTATAATTTGTTTGTTTGTGGCTACATCACCCCAAAAACATTAAGTCCTTAAAAAAAAAAAAAAAAAAGACCTTCTAAGAGCTTTGAAGTTCTTTGAGCTGCTTAACCCTCAAAAACAGAGCCATCTTTCACCCCATTATCCATGTACCTGCATTTCTGACGAAGGGTGAGACATATGAAGAAAGATAGACTATGTCTGTAATGGGATTAATGGAGATTTTAATGGATAATTAATGGCTGATCAAATGCATTCAAATGGGATGCCAAACCAAAACGTTTTAGCAGATATTTAAAGGAAAATAATGATGACAAAAACTTTCACTTCCATTTATAATCTACCTTTACTTTACCTTAATCAGTTAGTTTATGCAATATTCATAGCAGAAAAAAAAATCCTTCGTATATCTTTCTCAAATAGTTCCACTGTAAGCTTGAGCAGATGCAAAAAAGAAATAGTAATAATGAATAGAGAATTTTGAAATATTCATAGGGAAAATCAAAGGGTTCAGAATCTGATCTATCCCTATTGCTTCAATTTTGCAAAATTATTCTGTTTTGGCAGAATTTCCTGAGATGTATATACATACATATATATATATGTAATTTGTGTGTGTGTGTGTGTGTGATTCAGAAAATAAGAAAACTTTCATTCTCACATTCTCATCTCTGTTTTTGAGCTTAAGTTGGTCAAAATCAGTTTTCACAGCACAACATCTGAGGCAGAACTCTAAGTCATAAAAACAAGTGGTTCAGGGATGTAAAATTTACAAGTCTGAAATCACAGTTTAGAAATATGCCTTTTTCTTTGGGGGGGGGGGGGGGGGGGGGGGAGGAACACCATTGTGCTAAATAAAAGCTTTGGAATGCAGTAGCCTGGCAAAGACTTTTAAACTCTTTGTGTCAGAAAGACTCAAAATAAACTTTCCTCTGCTGTTCTTGACCCTGTCACAGCATTCTGTGAATATCCTCAATTTTATTTAAGTCATTGCAGCCTAGATGAAATGTGATCTGTGAAAATGAGGTAATTGAGATAACTGAAAAGGGGCTTTGAGATGCTGATGAATACTATACATCCTTCAGTTGGCTTTATCTTTGATATGTTCATGTTTAAAATGTGGGTATGACCAGAATATCCTGAGTTGGAAGGGACCCCTTTGGATCATCAAAGACCAACTATCGGCCCTGTCCAGGACAGCCCCAGTTTGTTCACATTAAATAAGTCATCATGGGATGTGGATACAGAACTAAAAATCTTATTCTCTCATCACCTTCCTACATTATAAGCTTGTCATATTGGAGAATCTTCTGCACCACCCATCTGCCAGTCTCCTGAAAGCTTTGGTTTGCTTTAGACAGTAGAGAAAAACAAAGCATGTGCCTCAAGGAAATGCAAATTTCTGGAGAAAATAAATAGAATTCTGTGAAAATCAAGTCCTGGAGAACTAGAAAATATCTGAATTATTGTCCCTTTCAGGGTAGAAGAAAGCAGACCACAATGACTATGTTGTTGACTTTCCCAGCCAATATTAACACAAAGTCATGTCGTGACTCCTTCACCAGCTGTCCTCTGGAAAAAGTGTGGGAAGAGGAATTAAAGATAGGTAGGGGAAATCTAGGTGATACTCTACCTGGCTCCATGGGAAACTGGACTCATGCTGCTCATGAAACAAGTTGTTGGCGCAAAATTTCTGTGGCAGGGAAGAATAATCCCGCAGTTCTGCTCCCCATGGGGAGGCCTGCGAGGTTCCCGCCTTGCTTGCTACATCCCAGTCATTATAGCCCTGGGAAAAAGAGACTTTGTTTAGATTTTTTTGCAGATTTTTAATTACAGTGTAACCATTCCACCGGAGGTAAGGACTGCTCAGAGTGATGGGATCCTTTTAGTTTTCTTATTTATTTTTCTTCAGTGCTTCCTCCCATATGAATAGTACAACTTCAAGTAAAATAAAATTTCCCCTTTGGTCAAACACACTGGAATTTTGCTGGAAACAAAGCATCTGAAGTTGTTTCCATCTTCTCTCTAAGTGGTTTGCCCACACATTTTAGAAAGGCAATCCCTTTCATGTTGCATAGCACATCCTCACTGGCAGCTACAGTGTGTGCACTTTATTAGAGCATTTTTCCCTCTAGATATAATGGCACCAATTAAATTACCTTGCAGCCTGACCTTAATCTGGCAGGAATGATTATTCCATGAAACAGTTAGGGCTCTAATTGACATGAAGTGCCTGCAAAATATGTCTTTTGCAGCAGACCCTGTCAAAGTCACATTGATATGCTAATACCTGTAGCTGGCAGAATCACTTCATAAAGAGAGACACTGAAAATTGAATTATTTCAATTTCAGTACCTAGGAATCTAGTGATCTGTCTGTATATGGAACTAAGTAGGTGCAGTACTTTATATGGGTAAACAGCTGTACTAGGGTGTTGCTATGGAAACTGCTTGACTCATGACAATTGTGTTAGTGATGAAGTCATTAGTGGTGTGAAATGTACTTTGAGGTTGTCAAGTGTACACTCCAGGAATATTTCAACAGTATTAGTGGAACCTTTTCATTTGCATAATTTAGGCTTTCACATGTGATCTCATTACAGTGTGGGGAGATGGGATGCCACAGCAGTCGCAGCAGGGCTCTGGTGTGGTTCTGCAGCCAAATGCAGTCAGTCCCTGCATGCACAATAAACCTCTCTCTTTAGCAGAACCTTCCTTCCTTGCCTTCTTTTTTCCCCACTTCTTTTTCTTTTTTTTTTCTTTTTTTTTCTTTTTTTTTTTTTTTTAATAAAAATGTTTTGAGCCACAGGGCTCTTCAAAGGATGAACTCCTTGAACTTTTATGGTGCCAAGTTGACTTTGAGCATCTGGACCTCTGTTGTTTCTTTTTACTGCAATTGCACTGGATGTACTCCAGAGAAAGCACAAGTGGGTTCAGGATCATAGGGGGCTACTTTTTCCTCATCTCTCCTATTCACTATTTATTACAGTTAGTGTGATTTCCTATGCTATAAAGCTGAATGATGAATCCCAGGGCTTTTCTTTGAGTCATATGTCCTTTCTTCTAGTTCTAAGTATTTCAGACTATGGAAAGTTCTCCTTTTTTTCTGTTGGCAGGGGTATGCAAAGAAGATCTTAACACATCTTTGACAAGATGTCTGAAGGGACTCCTCTAGCTTTTTTGCACCCTTTGGCAGCAGGGTGATGGATAATGCTGGGTTTATTCTTTTACATGTTCTGCCCCCTCTTCTGAGCAGGCAGGGAGGGAGGGAGCACAGCTTCCATCTCTGCTCACTGGAGGGACACAACTTCTGCCTTGGCAGTCACCTATCAGGCCCATTTCCAAATAAATACTAATTTTTCCCTGGATAACATAGCCCCAGTGGATGGTCTGGCACTGGAACAGGCTGCCCAGGGGAGTGGTCACACCTCCAAGCCTGTCAGAGTTTAAGAAATATTTTGGACAACGCTCTCAGGCATATGGTGGGATTCTTGAGCCCTGTGCAGGGACAGCAGTTGGACTCGATAGTGTTTGTGAGTGCCTTTCAACTCAGAATATTTTACAACTCCATGAATCTACAAATTTAAAAGAAAAATTATGGGGAAAGAGTACTTGTTTAGTTTGCACATATAAGCACACACATGGATGCGGAAGATGTCACCCATAGCAGGAGATCAATGCAAGAGGTCAAGATTTTCACTCAGATAAGTTAGCAGCCTGATAATACCAGACCTTGTGAGTTGATCTTATTTCTTTACAGTGTCTGACCTATTGAAATGCAATCTAATGCTGTATGTTCACTCTATATGTTCAGCCTAATACTGTATAATCACCAGCCTCTTATGTATTAATTACAGCTTAACTTTACAATTGGGATGAGCAGAAAAGTAAGCATGAAATCAAAGCTGGATTTGATTAGCATACTTCAACAGGATCTTTACTTGCCAAGGGTATTTTTAATATTGTATTTAAAGTGTGCTCTTCTGTATGTGAGGTGATGGAGGAGACATTTCAGTAGACTCTGGCAGAAATAACAAACTATTGCAAAACCTTACTAGTTTGAAGAGACTTGAGCTATTCATAGAGCTCAATGGCCTTCTGAATCCTTTTGTTTTCCTATCCAGTGTCCCCTGCTCCACCTGAAAACAAAAACCAAACCTGCGTTTCCCCTTGAAAAGAGGTAATAATTCTTTTAATAATGACAGAAAACTCGTATTTCTCCTTTTTTTCTGAAAATTCAAGATGATCTATTGGTGTCAGTAGTCTAATGGACAAGTGAATAGGACAAAAAGATGAGACTCTTCTACATTGACACAACCACTCCATATTAAGAAAAAATTATACATCAAACTTCATATGGAAATCCTCCATTTCTTGCAAACCTAGTTATTGAAATTGTATTTCACACATTCTTAGGTGGTTTTTTTTATTCATTATTCACTGACCCCTTAGGATTTTAATATTTTGGACCAGCCAGGACAGAAGATTTTGCATAGTAGATCCCTAAATTTACTTTCTTACATTGCAATATGGGAATGCTGAAATCATTCCCAGAGAGCTAGCCAGAGAAATCAAAAATATCTTTATAGTAAAGTGTGATTTAAAAAAAAAAAAAAAAAAAAAAAAAAAACATTTTGGCATAAGTCATTCTATGATTCCTCCTTGTATTTTTTAAACAACAACCACAACAACAAAGACAGAAATTTTTGAGTTAGCCTTCAAGGTCCTATCCAAGTCTCTTGGTTTTGAAAGACAGTTGTCTGCCAAAGAAAGCTAGAGCCTCCCTTGGAATGGAGAATGGAAACCTCCTTCCCTCCAAATTATTATAAATTTGAAATTAGGGGCTTTCAGGCAAAATATGGGAATAGGAGTAACAGTTCTTTACTAGGAATAGTTAAAAAAAAAAAAAAAAAAAAAAAAAAAAAAAAAAAAAAGAAGCAAACAAAAATCCTGGGAAAAACCCTGACAGAATCAGGGATACAGCCTAGCACCCTGGTGCTCAGGGTGTAGGAAGCAGTCCAGATAAGTCCTCCTGGAGTAACAGATGTGGTTCTGTGGAGTAGAGATGGTCCTGTAGAAAATCCAGTGGTGGCGAGATGGGTCCAGTCTTCCTCCAGGAATCCAGTGGAAAACCAGACACCTTGTGTCCTTCAGTCCCAGTTTTTATCTAGCTGGGAACAGTTGGCTCCTCCCCCACTGGGTGGAGCATCTCACAATGGGATGATGGAATGTGTCATGTCATTGGTGGGCCCTAATGACCCATTATCAGAAGATGTCCCCCTGGAGAATGGAGAGGAGGTGAAAGAGATAAGAAACACTGCCCACCTGGTTTTAATGGCTGGGCCATTATCAGAAGGCATCTGCCCCCCTTCCCCTTGGAGTCACAAGAGAAGGACAAAACATCTCCCAAAAAACAGTTTTCAACAGATGAAATAGAATACATATTTTTATGTTACATAATCCAATACACCACACATAAGCAGTTAGATGGATTTAAGATCATGAACTAGATCTTTATACATAAGATGACCACACAGGAGTCCTAAAGGCAGTTTAACCTTGAGATCTTCTGTGCAGGGATATGTGATTTACAGGGAGCTGCTGTGAACATCCAGACTCCTAAACCTCTTTCCTGGGAGAGGCATTCTGTCAGTTCTTTCATATTCACACAAAGAATGCCTCCAAGTGTCAAGAACATATCACTAGGATAAGATGACCAGGAGATTAAATAGGGACCAGCACTGGCTGTAAACCATATTAAACTTCTGTGTATTTGAAACTACAATGGATAAACTTCAGGACATGGATTAATAGTTTATATCTGTATTGTGGCTATCCCCAAAAAAGTTGTCTTTACAGAGGATTACATGTGTAGTGAAAACATACTTAGGTCTCAATTTCTTGGAGACAAGGAAAGCCCCATATTCACTGCTTCATCCATATGTTGAAGTTCCTCATCATAATTAAAGGGTAAAAGTATCTTATTTATTTGGGGGGGGGGGGGAAGGGAAGGGGCGAGAGGGCACATTCTGTATTAAAGGTTTGTAAGGGAAAAATTAAAATAGGTTTGAACATCTTCTGCTGTTCATTTGGCCTCTCAGATGGATTGAGAGAGATGTTGGAGGACTTTTTCTATCACAGAACCCTGTGGAGAAGTTCTGTGCTGATTTTGTGTGGCTAACACTCCTGATGTGAATTGAGGTTAATCAGCAGTGGTTGCTCCTTACATAGGTACAATGGAATCTCCTACATGTTCTTGCTGGCACACACTCAGTGGGGCAATACCACTCTTAAAGTCACATTTTTGCCTTACAGTCACAACTGTAAAGTCCTGAAGCCAGCCAAAGTTTTTTCTGGACTGGAGCCTGGTGGCAGGGGGGATTTTGAGACTGTATCTCTCCTCTTCCATTTATAATTGTCATTTGTTGTAAAAGCTTTACAGCATTTTAATTCTTTCTTGCTGATACTCTGCTATTTCTCAGGCCATTTTGAATTTGGCTTTGGTTTAGCACAGCAACAAGCCAGGCTCAGCAAAGAGAAGCGATGATATGTAAAAAGGGAGAGAGACTATGTTGTGATGGACAAATAAGAGAAGCACTCCAAACTAAAGACTTTAGGCAGGTATGAAATTACATGTGTGGCAGGTTTTTTCAGGCTTCCCCATCAGTGAAAACCTGATGGGTGAGTGGAAGCGAGCAGAGAGAAGCTTGATCATCTTTGTTCAATCCTCCAGAGGAAAGCTCCCCTCAACACTGATGTGGGGTTTTTTTCTCCCTAGAAGAAGCAGCAGCAGAATGTTAACAAGCTTCATTTTCTATTCCCTACAACGAGGAAACGACCTTTGCCCGCTTCCCTGGCTGTTTGTGTTCTTCATTCTGATAGAACCAGATTTTCACATGACAGATCTGGATAATTTTCATGGCTGCCACACTATTGCAAACCAATTAGCAAGCCAGCTTGATAGGGTAAGGTTGTGGAGATGCCCACGGCTGCTTTAATAGTTTCCTGTGTATCAGTATGATACTATTGATTTTTCTCCCTTTGGACTCAAAGACTAAAGTTCATGCTCTGTCACAGATAAAGTGAAAACTGTGGAGATTCCACAGCATGTATACTAATTTAATGTTTCTGGGGGAAAAAAAAATTCTAAATGCAGTTTTCCTTTTGCTTTTGTACACATTATTTAACATTACTGTAAATAGAACTGTGCTGATGATTCTGGTGGCCTAAAGATCACTGTGGATTACAAATTGAGTCACCAGCAGAGAGTGAGGCACTCTGCAGGGCCACATAGGAAAATATGATTCCCACAGGGCAAGCTAGACAGGGCAGGCATCAGAGGCAAAGGGATGTCGAAAGGACAAAAGCAATGAAACTGAGGCCCCTGTGAAAGCCACCACTGCTCCATGAGTTGGTGCCCCCCAGTTGAGACATTCATTCACTGACAGGTGAACTTAAGTCACTCTGCCACTTTGTTGTACTAAAACTCTTCCTTGGAGAGATTCAGCACTTGTCTGTAATGGTATTACAAGCAGAGTGATCCCAGCTGGAAAGGGCAGACAGACTGCATCATGCCATTATAATTTCATGTAACTGATTGTCTGATCTTACTGGAAAACAACTGGAAGCTGGTACTGCTGAGCAGGGGAGGGGAAAGCTTAAGAGAGAGCAGCACCCTGAAGCCATGACAAGGCTGGCCCTTGTTTCTGGCCTCCTGGGACTCTTCTGTGTGGACTCAGTGTAGACCATCCACAGCTCCACCAAGATCAAACACTTAAGAGTCATGAGCCCATCTCCACAAGTTTTGAGAGAAAAATAACAAGGGGTTTTATTTTCTTTTTTTTCTGTGGAATTGGGGGGTTTAGGACAGCCTTTTGCCTTTATCTTTAATCTCCTTTTGTAAACACAAAACCTATAATACAGTTTAAAGAGAGAAAGAAAGAAGATTTTTGAGCTTTTCTGTGATGTAGTGGTTTATTGACAGTTTTTGGACTTCCTCCCAAATTAGGCTGAATCCTAAACCACATTTTCCCTTACTTTTCAGTTGTAGGAATCCAAAGGAATAAAAAAATTTCTTGCTTTGGACAAACAGAAACATTTTGCTTAAGGCAATCCTTTTTTTTAATTATTATTATTTTTTTTTTTATCCTGCTGTCTGGAAACTCACTTGTATGAGAACTTTTCCAAGGAAGTGAATTAATTCTGTGTTATAATGAGCATTCCAGTAGGTAACTTATTGGCAAAAGGCCAGTTTTACAATCTACAATGTAACAGAATGTATTGCTTAATACCATTAATAATAATTGTGAACTCTGTGGATTTGGGTAATTCCTATAAGATATTTTTTCCATAAACAAAAGTCAAATTTCCAGCTGCTGAGTAATCCTGGTCTATATATATTTTATTCTGATTTATGGCTGTTTGCTGTAGATTACTTTCTCAAATTTTGAGCAGGAAATGCCTCTCAGTGTGAATAAACCCGTAAATTTGTACTGAACATAGTCTTGCATTTGCCTCTTGCTGCTTTATGTTCAGAATGGTCAAAAGGAGTAAACTGGCTCCAATTACTTTATTTTACCTATGCTGAGAAGAACAAAGTGAGAAATATCTTCCGGTCTGTCCCCAGTTTCTGCTTTTGATGGGAGACTGCCATTTACAAAAGCTAGTGGAGGCCTCTTTCATTTCTTTTAAGAGAAGGATTTTACAGCCTGTGGAACTCTGGGGAAAGGATTGCATACTGCTTGTGTCTCTGCAATGTGGCATGCTACTTGTGGAATGGAGGAAAATTACACAGGTGTAGTGTGGAGTCTGAGAGCTGACTGTCCAGCTGAAATGGAGATACAGTGTTCAGTGCGGAGGAAATGCAGTATACACTACCTTGAAATAGCAAACACTTTGGAATCTTTATGCGAACCTCTGTAGCCATTACACTTATGTAGTGCACCCCTACACTGAGAATACATGAGCTAAGAGAAAGGTATCTTATTCTTTATTTTATTAATCACTCTGGTGAAATGATTAATAATCTATTTTAAAAGACACATTAGGCATAACTCTCTCATTTATTCTTTTGGTTTACAATCACATCTCCCAAGACAGGAAGGTATCAATCTGCCTTGCACAGGGTGAGGTCTCAGAGTAAAATGGGACAATGCCTAGATTAATTTTGTTCTTTGCCTTGGACTCAATTTCTTTGATGAGTTATGACCTGTATCTGTGCCAAAAACACGGGGGAAGAAAGTTTCCTGTCTATCACTTTGAATCTGCCACCATGCACAGAAGTCCATTTTTCAGGAATACTCTTCTGTGCTGTGATACATTCTTGTGTGGGATAGCTGATCTGCTAAACCTTTCCAAAGAAAGCTCAGGAGCCTCCGATGAAATACAGGGTAACCTGAAAGGATATTGAGGACTCTTTACAGTATATCCTGAAATGGTATTGAGAATTCATTCTTTTTAAGGCCTCTCCCTTCCGCTGTTTCCAAGCATGGCATAAACATTTTACAGCTGTTCCTGGATTGTTAAAACGCATATATAGCTGTACTTGGACCACCTACAAAGGAACAGAAGGCGATGAACATGGCCATGGTTATTCACCAAGTTTGGTGGCATTTGCTGGCTGCTGACACTGCTGTAGTCTAATGACGTGAGGGGCTGCACAAGGACAGGGCAAATACAAGAAGTCAGGGCTCACCCAACAACATCCCAACCAGAACCAAAACAGGAACAACCATTTCACCAGAGCACCACCTTTTGGTGCAGGTGCTGTTTGCAAGCCACATGGCAATCCTGTGAGAGAGATGAAGCAGGAGACACTGGCACAATTCTCCCTTCTTTCTACAGTGTCACAGTTCTCAGCTACACAGAACAGTTACTTGGGTGTAACGAAGATGAGTTCACTGATATTTGTGGGGATCTGGCTCACTGCTGGTTAGTCCTGACCAGATAGTGATTTTTAGACACCAGAAGAGAAATTAAAAGTGATCTCATCATCTTGTGCTGGTATCAAGTTGCTGATGGGCATGCACAGAGAGTGGTCCCCAAGAGCCATATGTCCCAATGTCCTGGGAAGTCAGCACAAAGACAGCCATGGGCCAAGGACTGGTGTGGAAAGATACTCAAAATTGATGAGACTGTATTTGTGATCCACCCACCACCTTGAGCAAACCGTTGCTGTGAGATGTTTGTTCTTCTGCTGGTTGGGTTACTTCAGCTAGCAGAAAATTCATTAGAGCCTCCAAATCACTGAGAGCTTTAGGGAAAGGGAAGATTTGTCTTTAGCAGTGCACATGTGACTTATCTGCATTGAAAGCAAATATTGTCTAGGCTGGCTCATTTCTCCTTGACCTCCTACAAGGACCAGTGGGTCTTTAGGAAATTACAAAATAATGTATTTAGTATTTATGGATTCTCACCTTCCATCACACCCGACAATGGAGCAAGCTAGGCAGATTAAAATAATAAATAAATAAATAAATAAATAAATAAGCAGCCTGCTAATAATAGGGAAATAATAATTGTGAAATTGTGAAATCAAGTAGAGCTGAAATTCAACACATTGGTTCCATTTGTTATTGCTTTTTCTTTTACAAGTTAGTCAAAGACAGTTTAACTTTCCAAGTCATAAAAAGAGTACAAATATGTAGATTTCTTACTCATTTTGCCAAGTCAAGAAGCCTTCCATCAGTCTGGGTTGGAGAGAATAATCACTCAACATATGTCTCGGTTTTTTCTCTGAGATTCAGGTGGTTTTAGTCTTTTTGCCCTCTGCAAAGCTCTGAGCCAAACGCAAGAAAGAGACAGAGTCTTCAGGTTCTGATTTTTCAAGGTTGCATGCTTTGTTTATTGTTTCTTATCTTACAAATTTCTCAGTGCCCAACAAAGGTCTGTGCAGCTGCTCGGGTATCTGGTGACTCCTCGACTCCTCCTGCACGGGACTGTCACTATCTTTTATACTAATTGTTACGTATTCTTTATTTATCATTATTTGCCAATACCTATCACTTATACTAAACAGGTCATCTCTACTTTGACCCAATCTCCTTAAACTACTTTGTGTCACCGTCACTGCCAAAAATGGAGTGAGGGAAGAAGAAGGAAGAAGCAGGAGACAATGCCCAAAATCCTCCATCTTGCTCCCATTCACTTCAATACTAAAAACCCAAACCTACTGTTTTTTCACCCTGTGACAAGCTAAACTACTATCTTTCACACTCTTGTGGCTTGCAATCCATCCCGCAGTGCAGGAAGCCTTTCCCATGGACTGAGATCAAAGCCAATGTCCCTCTGGGCTCTGGGCCAGGGTCCCAGACCACCCTGTCCAGGTCTCTGATCCTTCAGGGCAGCCAAAGGAATGCCCTGGACTCCAACACGTATGGACCAGCTCCAGGAGGTGGCTGCTGATATCACCAGAGCCGCAGTTCTGCAAGGCATAGAGAGACAGGGGATGTATGAGCTTTGCAGAGATGGTGCTGGTGAGGCCTTTTCAGTTTGGTGGGGGTTTTATTCTGTAAGATTCAATTCAGGCTGCCCTCCATGTATGCCCAGCATACAAGATCACAGCGAATAAGATTAAGCAGAAAAGAAACAGGAAGACAAAAAAAGACCACTCTTTCCCCTTCTTCTCCTATAATTTCCCAAGTGTCTGAGCATTTCTGGGATGGGATAAATCTGCTGATATCAAAAGTAAGGAAGACCTTGTCCTGGTGGTTTTTGATCTTATGGTGTTTCCAGACCAAGTTTGGAAGCCACCTTTGAGTTCTCCTAAACTCCTAAACTCAAACTCCTAAACTGTTCCTAGGATTGAGTATGTTGCTTGAGAGAGGCAACATAGGAATGACTGCACTCCATGTAGTGAAGCAAAGCTGGTAACTCAGGAATCATAAAATGTTTGCATTACAAGGGAATATAAGGTCATCTAGTTCCAGCCCATCTGTCATGGGCTTGGTTCTTCCTTTAAAGAAACCTTCCTTTGGAAATTTCCTTTCTCCTTTGCTTCATAAACTGGGCAAACCACCTCTCTGTGTCTTTCTAAAATTTCCCTAGTTTGTGCGGAAAATAAACTAGGATTGCAGTGTTGTTACACTCTGCTCTGTCTCACAAGAACTGCCTTTTGAATTCCTTCCTTCTCCCTTGTGCATCTTACCAGACAAATTCCTTTGCCCATACCAAGGGTTGATTTCACCTGTGCCCGCTAATGATGCTGAAACCACCATCCAAAGGGGTGATGCTGCTCAAACCACCAGCCCAGAGAAAATCTGACAAGATACATCTTTTCACCAGATTTTTTTTGTTCACAGGACACCTGCATGCTTCCCCTTTTGATTTAATATTAATATTAATATTAGTGTATCTATCTCTTTTAGAACTGACATTGTGCTTTGCAACTGTACACGCTGTGCAGAAAGGAGCAATCCCTAGGTAGGCATTACGTCCTGACAAACAGAAGAAGCACAGATTGTTCTCTATTGTGAGTTGGGGTATTTATAAATCATGGGAACCCATGTGAAATTAAACATCTGACCTCTATACAGTTCAGATACAGTTTCCAGGCCCTGCCAATCCACCAAGATGGATTTCTGATCTGTCACTTGAGTCCTTTGAAAACAACCTCTTTGACAGCTAAAACAAATTGGCAGAAGAGACAAATGGGGAGTGTCGCTTCCAGATTGATGAGGTATTTGAAAGAGAGCAGGTTCCACATGTAGGTTACTTATTATGCCTTGCAACCCTTTGATTGACTCACATTTCATGCCTTCAGCTTAGCAGGGTGCACAAGATTTGGAAGGTTGCTTTTTCATTTTGGCAGCCCCCAAAATGAAGCCCTCACTATACACATGTGGTGATGCAGCGATGCAAGCCTGATGTCCATAAGAACATATAAAGTGAATGCAAGTTCTCCTTTTCCCCCGGTGTCCTATGTAAGATGTTCCCAAAGTATGTGTTCTATCACCATCTCCATGAGCTGTTGAAACTAAGTTGTGCAGTGTTTCCCTTGTCCCCTCCCTCCAGACTATCTTCTGTTAATGGCCCATCAATGCCCTGCTGCATGACTCATAAATAACTCCCCCCAGGAGCTATCTCTGTTTAATGGGCAATCAAGGACCCATTGCAAGACTGATAAAATGATATCAGCCCATTGTGAGATGCTCCACCCAGGGGGAGGAGCCAAGCATTCCCACCTGGACATAATCTGGGATTTGGGACAGCACAGGTAGCCTTACCCACTGGATTCCCAGAGGACAAGAGCTACCAGACCTTTCCATGGGATCACTGCTTCAACAAGGCCACTTCATCTGGACTGCTACCACCACGGTTTCAGGTTGTATTCTGATTCTGTACGTGATCTTTTGTACTATTGCATCTGTTTTATTTTATTTTATTTTACCTTTTTTTCCTCTCCTATTAAATTGTTTTTTCTGACTTGGAGTCTCTCGCTGGTTTTGCCTTCAAGCCAGCGCACCCAGACAATTCCTGCCTCAACTTGCTGTCAATGCAGATTTTATCAACTGACTTCTAGGTGTCGTTGACTCAATTAGACAAGTTGTTTGGTTTGGCATTTTATTATTAAAATAAATAAATAAAAAATACCTTTAAAAAAAAGAAATTAATTTTTATTTTAAAAATAGGAAAATAACCAGAAATTATGAGTCCTTTGAGATTAAAATAGTCCAAGCAGATTAAAATAGGCAACGGGCAGAAATTAATGCACAGGAAGTTTCAGCTGAACACATGGAAGAACTTCTTTACTGTTTTGTGACTCTGCACAGGAACATGTTGCCCAGAGAGGGTGTGGAGTCTCCCTCACTGGAGATTTTCAAAAATCATCTAGACACATTCCTGTGCCATGTGCTCTGGGATGACCTTGCTGGAGCAGGGGCTTGGGCAAATGACCCATTGTGGTCCCTTCCAACCTTATCTATTCTGGGATTCTGTGAAAACTGAGCTCTCAAAACTGGGCATTTGGAAATAAATCCACAGCCCATAAGGATGGAAGTTTTTTTCCAGTCCTGCCTTCATGCTCGGGTTGGCACAAGAATTTAGCTCATCTTTTCAGAGCTCTCAGGCATTCTCATTCTGACTTTAACATTTGCAAGATTTGGAGCAGTGTGCAACCACACCCCGCAGGAGAAACAGGATCCAGTGTTGTCTCCTGTCATATACCAACAATATGGGTTTCTGTTAATGATTTAGATTAATGAATTCTGTCTTGTCACATGTAGGAAATTCACAATTAGTGATGCAAAGCTCTTTTGGGGTCAGAAAAGAGCAAATGATCTGCATGGCAACATGGCCCTGAAGAATTTGTTGTCCTGGCACTCTTCTCTCTTCAGGACAATTTCAGGGTAGTTCTGGTCATTTTCAAAGCCCTACAGGGGATCAGGCCAAGCTGCTTGAGTGACAACCTCAGCTGGAGTGTTCATATCCATGAAAAATGCAGCTGTTGACTTGAAGCACACAGCTGCAGGGAAAACAATTTTCCCCTCCCATGAAATGTGAATGTAAAAGCATTTTTTCCTGCAAAAATGAAGATTAAAAAGTATCTAAGGATATTTTCATGGGCCGAAAATTTCAAAATTATATTTCAGCATCTTGAACATTACCTTGTATTGATTTAGTTTTACCTTTTCCATTTTTGTTAATATTGCCCTTTCTAAAAATATTTCTATACAAATATTCTTTCTACAAGAGTGAGGGAAAAAAAAAAAAAAGAAAAAAAAATAAAAGCCTGAAAATATATTGCTACCTTTAGATGGAACTCAGACTTGTGTGGACCAGGGAAAAATCTTTCCTGGCAAATTCCTATGCCTGAACTCACTTCCAGAAGGGAGCAGGTCAACCGCAGGGTTTGAAAGCTAAAGAGAAAATATCTCTTTTTCTCTAGTCATTGTTTTGGCAGAGCTGTGAGGAATCTGGGGCAAAGATTTCTCCCTGTGTGTGCACAAGGTCAGATACAGCAGAGATAGGCACAAACAGAGACATCCTCTGACTTTTCTTCTTCAAAGTTGTGGGGATTTTGGCTGAAAGAGAAACTAGAGAGCAATAGCAGAGTAGAAGAAAAGAACCCAAGGCCAAAGGAAATTCTGCTGTGAATTTCAGTTAGTTTAGGGTTTCACCCTGTACTTCCATACACCTCTGAATTCTCAAGACATCAAGGTAGCATATTTATTACTCCCACACTACACATGAAAAATGAGGCATGTGAGGAACATGTTTAGTCCCTACCATGCATGACTTGGATCAAGGAATGAGACATTCTTACTGCAAGGACATTTATTCTGTGACTGGCTTGCCAAAATTGTTCAAATATTTTTGGTCAAGAGCGGTAAGATCAGCTATTTTCTTTAATACACTACTATATTCCCCCTCCCTGCAACATTTTTTCTCTCTCTAATGGGGTAATATCTTTTTTTTTATAGCACATTCCTCATTTACCCTTTTTCTCTCTTTGGACTTATTGATGTATCCACCCTCTGTTGGTCTTGGGTAGAGCTAGAGAAAGTATTACTGTGAGATAATTAATTATCTGGAAATTTGCTGAAATTTAACATATGACTGTGCAGGGTCTTCTTTATGTTAAAAAATAAAATAAATAATATATTTTTTTTAAAATCCTAGAGCTGCAGAATGAGAAATTAAGTTTAAAAAAATGGATTATTTTTTAATCAGTCTATTTGAAAGCAACCTTCTTTCTTCTTTCTTTTTTTTTTTAATTAAAAAAAAAAAAAAAGAAAAAATAAGGTGTTGACAAAATTAAGGAAAGGGAAAATAATCTAAATCATTTTTTTCCCTAAAACAAGAAAAACTGCCTTGAACTTGAATAAATATTCTTTTTTTTCCCCCCCAAAAAAATAATTTCCTTTTGCTTTCCTGTGAGGCTTTTTGGGTTTGAGATAGGTTTTGGGTGGGTTTTATTCATTCTACTTAATAAACCTAATTATTTTGCTTGGCTTGACTCAAGTTATTTTATTTTTCATCCTGATTTTTTTTCCTAAATACATAATTTATCTGGTTCTTAAAACAGGTTTGTAGGAGGAAGAAATAGTATGCCGGATTGCCAATAGGGCCACATCAAATGTCTGTGCTGAAGCACCTACTCCATGTGGCCTTTGTTTTGGAACCTTCTCCTATCCTGTCACAAGGGCGAGTTGGAAGAAATAGTGATCATCAGCTTATTTGGAATGTCACCATGATTTTGTGTATTTGGTGGGGTTTTTTTGGGTCCGCAGTTTTCCATATTATTTTAGTAAATTAGTTGTAAATAAGGGAAATAGATACTTCTCCCCCCTCACTGTCAAATGAACCCTTTTACCTTATTATTGTTTCAGAGCTCTAAAGCATAAAACTGAATTTTTAGGTTTCCAATTGACCTTCAAAATTCGAGACAAGGCTGACTTCTGCTCAAGTGTAATATTCTGGATCATTAATTTCACAAGTGATATTCCAATTTGTAATTTCATAAAGTTTAAGAGTATAACCACTCTCAATACTATGTTTCTAAACAGAGTGGGCTGTATTCTCAACCAGCACAAGTCAGCACGGTGTGAGTCACTCGGCTACAGCACCACACAGCAGCCAGTGATGCCTTGGAGAGGCTGCCTAAAACAGAGGTTAGACACAGTTAGAAAATAAAGTAGGTATTTATTGAAAGGCCTTCAAAGGGTACACCTTGGGCAGCACAGGAGTCTCACAGAAGCTACACCCAAGGTGGACAACAGTCACAGGTTTTTTTGACAGATAAAAGTTCGGTCTATTTGCATATCAGGGGTTAATTGTCCAATTATGTCTTTAAGTAAAGAAGTCACGTTCCCCCAGTTTGCTCCCCCCAGTTCATGTTTGTTTATACTTTTCGGGCCTAAGGCTGAGATGATAACCTTGGGTCCCATCTGGAAAAGGATTGTTTTGTCTGACCAAACTGGGAAGAGAACTTATTAGTGATGCCTTAAGCTTTAGCTTCCATGTGTTTCAGATTCTGTGCTGCCTAGAGGTGCAGTTCTGAGCCTCATATTAAGTGCCAGTAAGCTCTCTTCACAGAGTAGGTAGACAAAACAAATCCCTTTTCTGCTGAAGACCAAGGACAGCTTCCAGCCCAAAAGCACAAAGGGTGGACTGAAGGGAGAAACAGGAAGAATGGGACCTCACAGCATGAAGCTGTAATTGGACAATTAAACCCCAATATGTAAATGGACCAAAACTTATATAAAGGTAAGATCTCGTGATCAGTTAGCCATTTTTGTGACCATTCTAAGTCAGTCTTGAGTGTAGCCCTGGTCAGGCTCTTGTCCTGCCCAAAGTGTATCCTAAAGGCCTTTCGATAAATACCTGCTTTATTCTCTAGCTCTGTTCAGTCTCTGTTTCAGGTCAGCCTCTCTAAGATATCGGAACTAACACCCTATATGGAGTTCAGAGTTACACACTAATGCAGTACAGCATCTGAAAAATATAAAAGCTAAACTTAAGGCATCCCTAGGACTGTGAGGGTAGGATCTTCCTTTGTATTTGGTTTCAGCCACTCTTTGATACCCAGAAATAACTCCTGCCATGACACGTGTTAAACATCTCTAATGGCTGATTAAGATATTTTTGGTAGGAAAGATTAGATGGTCTAGCGGAGGACAGGTTATTGTTACTCTTCTTATCAGAATCGATTTTCAGAGCACTGGCCACATGGAACTTTACAAATTATAATGGGATCCTGTGACACCACAATTTTGTCCCACTGGTTTGCATGGCCATGTAATGGTTGCCTGGGCAGCCATAGGGGAGTTCAGCTTTCAGTGGGACATAGCAAGCTGTGCCATGAACTCATTTTGCTTTCTGTGTTATCCCTACATAAACTAAACACCTATAAAACCAACAGAATTTTGGGTTAGGGCCATCTCATTGTTTTTCCACAAGAGAAAATCTGAGGGAAGGTGGTTGTGAGACACTTATGAAAAGACAGGGGGAAAAGTTCAAAGCAAGGATTTGGATAAATGACTCCTATGTTTGCAGTGAATGTCCTAATCAGAGGTTGTGGGCAGTGGGGAGGGCTGACCTTTCATCATCTCATCTGCTGGAACCTCCGTGCTGTGTTTCAATAGAGGAATTGAGCCAGGGAGATGCCAAATGACTCCATGACCTGGTGGTTCAATGCCATCTGCGAGCCTGTCCCAGCACCCATGATTAACTATTTATACAAAATAAAAAAGCAGCTGCAACTGAAAGCTGGGCAGTGGTGAGGAGGGACCGAGTGTGCCACCACTGGGCAACCCATAGAGTGTCATCATTAATTCACTGGACTGAGATACACCAGCTCCAATCGTCAGCAGCAGTAAATTGGACTGGACTTTCCACGGTGTAGGTAAATATCCCAGCTCTTGGCCACAAACTGATGGAAGACCACTCCTGTTGCCTACAGCTGTGGTCGATAAAGTTAACCTTATCCCTGCCCTGTTCAGCAAGCCCATGCATTAGGACAAAAAAATCCTAATTCTGAAAGACTTTAAAAAGAAGCATTGCCTTACTATAAATTTCTTGACTCCTGATCCAAAACTCTTATACTAGTCAGGATTTCTACACATTGTTTCTATCTACCCTGGAGCTGTTATTTCTTAACATTAATAAAGTAGTTGTCACAGCTGATTATGCTCCTGGACCTAATTGTTGCAAACAAGCCTACAGAAATTAAGTCTTCTTGTTCCCAGCAGATTTCTCATGAAGGTTATTCTTGTAGAACAGACAAACAGAACATAGTTGATAGGTTCCCAAAGCTAACAGGTTTCATGTAGAGATGTTTTCTTGGAAGCAGGCTGAGTGGTCATAGGAACTGTAATAATCTGGAGGAACTGTCCATTTTGGCTTAATGAACCAACCTCTCAGTTTCAAGGCTGATGGGTTTAAATGAAACAAGAAAATTTCTCATCTTTTCTGTGTTTATGTCATCAGGTTCATTAGCACTGACAGCAATTAGCTGACCAGCAAAATGTCTTCTTTTCTTCTCAAGGTGCAGAGCTTTTCTTTACAGAAAACAGCAGATTAAGTATTTTTAAATAAACTATGGGGTTTGTACATTTACAGACTGATTTCTTTCCATCCAGAGATCTTGAAGACCTTCCCACAGCCCTGTTCCAGGGGCTGGTTACCAACATGGACACAAACAGTTAAAAAATCTTCTCTTCAGAATCTCCATAGAAGGTTTGTGCATTGAGCTTAAAAGCTTCCGCAGTGGTTTCATGCTGGCCATAGTCTGTAATGATGAAGAGTTTACAATTAAAACTGATGAGCTGGAAAATAAGGAATGAACTCAAAACTACTGTGTCTGAACAGAGTATAAAATTACGAGAATACTTAGCACCCACTGGGGTTTTTGTTGTTGTTTTTTGGGGGTTGGGGTTTGTTTGCTAATTTTGTTTTGGTTTGGTTTGGTTTGGTTTGGCTTTTTTCTTTTCTTTTCTTTAGTTATCTCTCTGTGTCTATAACCAGGTTGGTTAGAAAACCAATTGTGCAATTGACTGTAGGCTGGCAGTTTTTTAAATAAATTGAAATTCTAAAGTGGAAAAAAATTGCTACAATTAAGAATTATATTTTGATATTTCAAAATACAAGTAAAATTTTCAGCTTACACTAACACTTGCTAGACTAATAGGAATATAGATGTATTGTCTGTAAGATAATCAAAGAAAAATTAGAGCAGAACTGGGTCAAGTAAAATCTGCAAAATCATAGACTGCCTAATGGACTGAACTGCTGGACTGTAGAATTCCTTTCTTGCCAACCCCTCTAGTAATTTTCTCTCTGAGTAATTTCCCTCCGGCTGTACCACTGGTACTTTCTGGTTTGACGTTTAAGAAAAAGAAATTCAGACACATGCCCAGCACATTGCCATGAAGAGTCTGCAACTTATAAATGATATAAAGAAGTGTGCATATCACTAGGTACCTAGACTTAATGAGCAAGCTCCCAAGAAAATATGACTTTTCTCTGATGCAAACATTTAAAGTTGACTGACTTCTACCACATTTTGTTTGGCCAGCTGTTCGCAGAGCACCTGCATCAGGGGTGTCTTCAATTAACCCCCTCTTTGGACTCTAAATGAAAGGTACACCTTTTGAAGAAGGTCTAACTGGATGTCAAGGTGTTTCAAGCACCCCAGAAACGAACAGCCCCAGTCTAGAAGCCATCATGTTGTTTTAACAGCAGGTGTACAGGAATCAGTTGGGCTGGAAGGGCTGGCACAACTGGCTCTGCCATGATGAGATTTTAAATGGATCAGTACATGGCTGTGCAAGAAGTCACTTCACATTTTGCCCATCTCCAGCCATTCACCAGCTGAATATCCTAAAAAGGTGCATAATTCTTTAGTTAACTGAAGTAAAAGGGACTGGGGACATGTATTGGGGGAAAAAGAGTAGGACATCTAAGTAAAAAACAGCATTTATGTCAACAGTCATAAGGAGCTACAGGTAATCTGGAAACAGATTATTATGTGCCTACAGATCTGGACCACAGAATTTAGCCTTGACTACTACAAATGTCTCATATAGTTCACTCCATAAACTTAAACTTCAAAAAATTAAATATCTTAAATACACTTGGGTTTTACATTACATTTGCAATATTTTTTTTAATCTCATTACACTACAAGTTCTTGAGCACTTGAACATATCTTCAAGAGGACTTCTCACCAGTAACACTTCATTTTCTCTACTAGAAAATACAGTTTATTTTGCAAACTATTAGGTCATGTTTGTCATTGTACAACTTCTGTTTGTTATCAGCTACCGTCTCTGGGCCATCTCCTCCTCTGCCATTCAAAGGGATAAACTCTCAAATTATCATTATTTCAAAATTTTGAGATACTTGCCATCAGGGTTTGTGATTTTGCACCATGCTGTTGAATGATACAGAATCATGGAATTATAGAATAGGTTGCACTGGAAGGGACTTTATAAATCATCTCATTCCAAATCCCTTGCCATGGGCAGGGACATTTACCACTAGACTAGGTTGCTCAGGATTCCGTCCAGCCTGGCCTGGAACACTTCCAGGGATGAGGTACCCACAACTATGATATGATATGATAAGATATGATATATGATACGATGATACTATATTCTTCTCAATCAAGTTTCCAAGCTCATGCAATATCTGTAACACTTGATGATGTTCCTCTGTACTATCACTCAAAGATGTTATCCTATGACAACAGGAGCAGAAAAACAAAATGTAGTCCAACAACACTGTCTCCTGCTAGAATAATAATTCAACTTTCAGTGCTATATAATTTTCAAATACTTCTCAAGCCCTGTTCAGGTAAATGGCTTAAATCATGTAGTGAGACAACTTCCCTGGATATGCTTTGAAAAATAAAAGATTTAATAACAAGGAAAATAATAAACATAAACAGATAAAGAAAATGCAGGCCAAACACAGTGCAGAGAGCATCCTGACACTGTCCTGAAAAGCTCTTTGGTTCCTTTGTGTAATCCCTTTAGTACCTAATGGTCTAGGTGGGTTCCACTGGTAAATTGCCAATAAAGACAGGTACAGACTTTGAAGGACAGTGACAAGGTTCAACAGATGCTTCTCTCTTGGCATTGAGCCAATTACAAAGAGAAAGACACAGAACTTTCTAGTTTGGTTTCCTTATATGTTTCAGGTAAACTGAAACCCTTTTCCTTTCACAGAATTGTTCACTCGGGAGTGGGGGGTGCATTTCTACAGTGCTACTCTTTGCTGTAGGGTCTTCATGTTTTGGGTAGCATTTTATCAAAAGTTGTAGAAAAATCCTAATAAATGAGGATTTTCACATCTCTTATACCTAGAAAACCAGTTATGTTTTTCTAGAAAACCAGGTATTTATTGGAACAGTGGCACAATCTCTTTTGTGAATACACCTTTACCGAGTAGGTTCCTAAACCATCTGAAAACTGGGAGTTTGGTACTAAGGGGAAACAAAATTTATTTGAGATGCTGATGGAGGCAGTGCCAGAAGTGCTTGCTTTTTTCAGAACCTCAGGAATAGGGTTTGTTGGATGGAGTTAGGAGCAACCCAGTCTACTAAAAGTTGTCCCTGCCTGTGGCAGGGGACATGATGATTCTTAACGTCCCTTACAACCTAAGCTGTGATTCTAAGGACATAATTCTGATATAGCTGCTGAAGTAATTGGAATTCCTGTAACTGCTTGTTGGTTTTATGTTTATTTCAGGTTTTATAGAAAGTGTAAATATGCTTTGTGGCCACAAAAGTTGTCCAAATGTATTAACAAGTGAAAAACTGAGTTCTCTTTCTCATCTGGTTTTCCTCTAGTTATGCTCAGTCAGACATTTAATTAGTGTAGCATATTGGATTTGGTCTCAGCTGCTTTCCACAGTTGTGAGCCATTTACATCTGTACACAGTGGGTGTTAAGCAGCACAGCTCTGATGTGCTGTGCTTTTACAGTGACCTTTCACAAGTGTGAATGGTTATACAAGGTACCAGGGACTGGTGCATTGGCCTGTCTTTGGACAGCAAGCAGCATAGAAGCTGGTATCTGTTTGAGTGGCCTCCTAAAGGAAAATGCCAGGACAGCATGGAACAGGATGTTTCGGTTTTTTAGACTCTAAGCTCTGCTCTTCTTTTTAAAGGTCTGTTTTGAGAGTACACAAACTTCTGTACCTGTACACATAACTACAAAGCTGCCACATGAAATTCCACAATCTGCAAGTTGCCAGGTTAGCACACCATAAACAGTTGAACAACATGATTATTGTTATATTGCTCTCAGCTTAAACATTCTATTCTATTCTATTCTATTCTATTCTATTCTATTCCATTCCATTCCATTCCATTCCATTCCATTCCATTCAGTTCTATTAGGAGCTTCTGAACCACACACCAAGTGGCTTTGCTTTCATTTTTCACAAGATGAATGAGCCAAGCAAACTCATCAGTGATTCACAGAATGGTTTGGGTTGGAAGGGACTTTAAAGCTTTTCTAGTTCCAAACCCCCTGCCATGGGTAGAGACACTGTCTGTAAACCAGCCTCGAAAACTTCCAGGGGTGGGGCAACCAGCTTTCTCTGGGCAACCTGTGACAGTGCCTCACCAACCTCACAGAGAAGAATTTTTTTCCTAATATCTAACCTAATTCTCTTCCAGTCTGAAGGCATTCCCCCCTGTCCTGTCACTCCAGGCACTTTTAAATAGTCTCTTTCCATCTTTTTGGTTTCCTTTAGGTACTGGCATGCCACAATTAGGTCACACCAAAGCCTTCTCTTATGCAGGCTGAACAATTCCAATTCTCTCAGCCTTTCCTCATAGCTGAGTTGCTTCATCCCTCTGATCAACTTGGTGTTCCTCCTCTCAAGTCTCTCCAACAGACTGATGTTCTCCCTTTCTGGGATCTCACATGATATGGTATCTTAGCAGACACTGCCTTGATCTGGTGGCAGTCCAAGAGGTTAATTATGAATCTCACATCATGGTCCCTGTGCATGTCTCCGCTGACTAGCTTCCATTCTACTGGAACTCTGGAAGCTTAGAAGGAAGAGGTATTAATAGCAGCAACAATAAATGTGATTAACCACAGGGAAAACTCTTTTTACAGGCAGAGCAGTGCTTTTTAAATAATTCTGGGGGGGATAATCTTGTATAATCTTGCCATTCCCCATTATGCTAACCTATTCCCCCTTTTCCAATGCCTGATATAGACTTTGATGCTGTAGTTGAGGACACAGAACTCTTAATGCCTTTCCCATCTGAAATGTTTTCATCTGCAATGCTGTTGTTTTGCATCATCTACCACAACAAAAATATAACAAAATATAAAAATATGCTTCAACCCATGAGCATTCAGTAGAGATAGCTCCAAGCTGGTCTAGTAGGGATTATACTGAATAAAGATCTCCTGATCATTTCCATGTGCCTACAAAACTGTAATTCAGGTAGTAATATGCCCCCCTATTCAGAAGAGGCTTTTGTTCTGTTTCCAAAGCAGCTGGTCCATTTCAATAACTTCTTCAAGCCCATTTGAGGAGCAGAGGGTTCTCTCATTCTACTGTTCTGTGCTTAGACCATTTATTTTCACCCCTTGCTGGCTATCATTCTTGATTATTCTTATTTGTCCTTCTTTCATACTCAACAGCAGAGATGTGACAAGATTGTTTTGTCATTTTATACTTTTCAAAATGACCTCCAGTACTTTAGGAGGTTTTTTAAATTCTGTTCCTCATGGATCTCACCCAGAAACAGATTGTCCATCTCACTCTTTCATGAAACTCTCACCACATTAAGCAGACTACCTTACTTTGTCATTCAGGAAACTGCAGACTGTTGTTGCCTAAAATATTTGCCATACCTTAAAACCTAAAGGTATAATAAGTAAAGGCTGGAATTTGCATCCAGGTTTTGCTCCTTGTTCTTTCACATAACAGGGGAAAACATTGCTAGCTTCATAGAAACCTCTCTCAATTTCCATCCCAATGTGAAATACTAATTAATTAGTGTAACGTTTCCAAATTAATTTAGGAATACTAACTCTTGCTTGATTTTATTTTATCTGAATGAATCATTTGCTTAAGAAACCAGCCAAGGTAGTATGGGAACTGAATATGAAATATGGCTTAATTAGAATGTTGAGGGACCTTTTCATCAGCTTCCTTAGCTTTTTTTAGTTTTGCCCCAAGCACTATGTTTTCAGCCCAGAACACAGATATCTTTCTGGGTTAACCCCTTGGGGTTTGTTTGTTTGTTGTTTGTTTGCTTGTTTGTTGTTGTTGTTTATGACAGCAACAGCTATGCTTGCCCTTACTATCTGGGCTCTGAATCTTGGTTCATTCACACCATTTAACCTAGTTTTTTCTTTATGGTTCTTCCTTCCAGAAGGCAGGTTCTGTTTGAATCAGGCAGAGATTATTTTATTAAATAGCTGCCATCAGCTATCACCAGTGTTAAGAAAACTGTGGTTTCATTTGTATTACACATGGAAGACAAAATATTTGATCTCCTGAAATTGTATATATTATTAGCTTTTTGATTAGTTGGATGAATAACTTGATTGAAACTCTGGTTGTAAAAGTTTTGGAGTTGTTGCCATGCCTCCAGGATGAGTTTGGATTTCATGACCATGTTATGGTTTCAGTAACAGATAACCAGATGTAGTCTGGAATTTGATTGTTTTGGGGGGAAGGGGGAAGCAGGATGAATTTTACAGGAAAACAATTTTTTTTCAGGAAATTTCTGATATAAGGTATGACCATAAACCTTTTTCCCCCTTACTACAAGGCAGTAGTGTGATCATGCAAGGGCACTTTAAAGAAAGGTGGCTTAAAAGAATGGAAAAGCACAGAAAATATTCTCCACATTTATTGAGGTTTCTGCTGTCTTTAGACCTTTTCTTGGACTGCTGGTTTTGGTTTCTTCTGTAGCTCTGTTGCAAGGACAGATTTAGCTATGCTATTTTCAAGCACTCATCGCAAATCACACATTCTCCACTGGATCTTGTGTAGGTCCCTCTTCATCCTCTTGCTGCTTTGGCGCTCAACTTGTTTATACCCCAGGGGGTGGTTGCAAAGGCAGGTAAGAGACAGAAAGGCACTTCAAGGCTTCACTTGGCTCCTCCCCCGCTCACCTGCAAGTTCCAGGAGAGGTAGTAGTTGTAAGACACTATTGGAGGTTGAAAAGAATTGGCCAGAATTCCAGAAGGTGTCCCTACTGCTTATTCTTGTCTGAATAGGACTATTAGTAGCAAAAACATTGCACTTCCTATGCTCTGTTCTTATGTAAGTCCCTTGACTGTCTCCTTTTAGCGAAGAGGATAAGAGGATTTTGTATCTGTTCCCCCTTAAGCAGGGACTCAACACAGAGCAGAGCAGCAGAGGAGCTGCCCTGCCCACAGCTCTGCAGCCCTAAAGCAGCACTAAGCAGCCCTGAGGACAAGTCACTGGCTTTGTGACTGAGCCAAAATGTCCTACCTCCCTCTTAGCTGCATCCAGGTCTCGAAAGAAATTGTGATTGAGAGAGTTTAATAAGTCACTATGTGCCAGTATTTGGGATGCCAGACAGTTCCTATGCATTTAGAATGATAAGCTGAAGTGGTAAGAAGAGCTGTTTCATGAATGACATTTTAATGGGAGCGATCACTATAGGTGTCTTATCCTGACAGTATCTTTAGATTCATAAGGGGATTCAGTCGTACCAATTTATTAATTCTCAATCTCATTCTCAGTCAAATGTGTGAAGAAACATCTGCTAAATGTAGCCAAGGTAGAGTTGTACCAGTTGTACCTGGCTGGCCTTGGCTGGTCAGATGTGCTCTTTTCTGTGTTTGTGTATGGGATACCAGAGAAGTGACACTCCTGAGCAACCTGCAGATGTCAAATTCCCTCCATAGGAAGTGAAAGGGTTAGGAAAAGGAACTTGTTATTCATCCAAACATGATGTGGATATTATGTTCATGTCAGGTACATCCACAAACTAACTTCAGCCTATTTTGGTAAAAAACCCTTCTGTCTGTCCTGTCAGGAACATGCAGAACAGCTGAGGCTGGAAGGGATCTTTGGAGAGTTTCTGGTACAACTCCTATTCATCCATGGTCAGTCTGAGCAGGATGTCCAGGGCTGTGTTCAGTTTTTGAGCATCTCCAGGGGTGGACTGCCTGGGGTTGTTCCTCCCTAGGGAGGGAATTGTCACTTCCCTTTTCTAAGGTTTACTGGATTCCTGTACATCCATCCCTTCCAGTTATCTTTGTTCTCCAAGTAGTGCCACACCCACACCCAGTCTCTCTGCCTCACAGTTTGGTACCTTCTCCAGACTCTCTGAGTCCTGTTGCCCAGTGCATCAGTGAAGTTATTAAATAATGTTGGCCACAGTATTGTCACCCTTGTATCCCAGGGGCACCCAGGCTCCAGCTGGGCTTTGTGCTACTGATTGCAACAAGTAGCAGCAGATTCTGATGAAAGTGATTCAGAGCTGGTATCTATGAGGAGCATTATCTGGAGCAGCACAGCTCTCCTCGCAGAGATGGCAGCCTCAGCAAGGCTCCCGCTGAGATTGCTACAACATTTTGCCCGCTTTAGGTGCCATTTCACCCCAGCAAAGAGAAAGCTCAAAGGGTGAAGGTAAGTATGCACTCACTTATGAAGCAGGGGTAGCTCCTGTCCACAGCAACAGGTCCTGAGAGTGGCAGGGACCCTGAGGGTAGGTAGAATTTTCCAAGACAAGACCCATCACCTCTTCACTTTCCATGGAGAGCAAGATCAAGAGTGAAAGATCCTTCTCTCTCCCAGTTATAAAACATATAGTCACACTGTCATGAAGAAACAGCACCCTTAAAAAAACCCACCCCAATTTATTTAAAATAAAACAAAATTTAGGTAAGTTTTACATGTTAAGCTATATACACTAGGGAAAAAAAAAAAAAAAAAAAAAAAAAAAAAAAAAAAAACCACTTTTTCTTCAATATTTCTTCAATATTTCTATTAGTTTTTAATTAAAGGAGGTTTCTTTTGTTCTTTTAGATTTAGGACATTCATTATTGCTTACTCAGACAAAAAGTGAAAAATAAAGCCTGGTAAAGAACCATCCAGGATTTTTTCAGCAGGGAGAAACTACAATGAGGAAAAATATAATTGGTGAGGTTTTGGAGAAGATATTTGTCTTGCTGTCTATTCTGTGGTGTCAGCTTCTCATTAGCAGAGTGCCAGCAGGACGAGCCACATGACCACAACTGACCACCCTCTGCAGAGCCTTCCCACCCTCCAGCAGGCCAACACTCCCAACCAAATTTGTCTTATCTGTAAGTCTACTGAGGATGCACTCAATTCTCTCACTCAGATCATCCCTAAAGATATTAAACAAGGTTTGTTCCAATACTGAGCCCTGAGGAACCCCACTTGTGACCACCCTGCAGCTGTCAGAAAGGTGTGGGCTCCACACACAGGGACTCCTCTCTTCTCCTTCACTGCACTCAGGCACATATAAATAAACATATTTCATTTTTGCCTCATCTTCATTCCCCCCAGAAAGTAAATATCCCTTGCCTTATTCTCCCATGACTCATTCACAAACCTTCCTACTTCTAAACTATTTTATTTTGTCATGTCTCATACTTGTTTATCTTGGGTGCAAGCCTAACCTCACTGAAGTCAGTGGCAAAACTCCCATTGACTCAAATGAGCCAAGATTTCTTCTTTTGTCTTGATTAGATTGTGGGTGTGTTTGCCTTGAATATACTTAATCCTGTTCTGGTTGGATTGTAGCTTTTGGATAGCAGCCACACTCTATCTCTGTATTTTAAGCAGTGTATAAGCATTTGCTGTTCTGTGACTCTTTAAAGGATAATAAGAAGCATGAAGGATTTACTGCAGCAGTTCAGGAAGGTGTGGAAGGAGGCAAATAAAGGAAATCAAACATGGGACTCTGTGTTTCAGACCTAATACTTATTTAAAATGAAGGCAGGGACCACAGAGGGGAAAACATTGCTCCTGTGATTTGAGATTCAGGGCTTATGGAGCACATCCGAGAGTTACAGCATGCTGCAACTGCTATTGCAGGGAAATGCTGATGCCACAGAAAGCAAAAAAGGACAGGGTGACAGCAGTGCAATAATAACTCAGACAGGCTTAGTGAGAGGGAAAAGCAGCTTCCGTGCCAACAAGCCAGCACTTCTGCTGTTCCAACAGCAGAGCAGAAAATGCTGGTTGGCAGCCACAGGCAAAATAAAACAGCCCATTTAAAAGGCACAGGGCAAGGAGGTCTGTGCTCAGATCTGCTTCATTGCAGCAGGCAGAAACAACCGTGGCAGGCACAGCAGTGTCAGTGGCAAACACGGTCAGTACTGTGCCACATGGGTCCAAGAACCTTGTCATCCCTCTTGGGATGTCCTGCCCTCAGAATGGGAAAGAACAGTCTTCTCATTTTTCGTTTGCCTGGGGTCAGGACAGGCTTCTGAAAAGTACCTTTCTTTCACTATAGGGAGTGACTTCCCAAAAGATAAGCACTTATTCCACTGCCAAGTCCATTCCAGAGGGAAATGGTGGAAATTTACTTTTTGAGGACACTTAGACTTGACTGAAGAACAGTCAGAGGGGAACTGTGGGGTGGGGTGAAATAACTAAAAACATCTATTCTACTTTTTTGTGTAGAGATCTGTAAACTTCATAAATCAACAAACTACAGAGGGTACTGTTGTCAACAGCCAATAAATCACTTCTGGAGTAAAGAATATCTTGGTTGTGAGAGGGGTAAAACCCTGACACAGGGTGTCCAGAGAAGCTGTGGCTGCCCCTGGATCCTGGAAGTGTCCAAGGCCAGGCTGGAAGGAGCTTGGAGCAACCTGGGATAGTGGAAGGTGTCCCTGCCCATGGCAGGGCACGGTGGAACAAGGTGGTCTCTAAGGTCCCTTCCAACACAAAGCATTCTGTGAGAGATTTGATAGCACACATTTGTACGCATACAGTCAGGAATTATTTCTAAAATCAACTTCTATTTGCCTGGTAGTATAAAAAAATTAAAACAAGCAAACAAACATACAAAACACAACCAATCAATAATACAGTTAAAAATTTCAGATAGCCCATTACAAAACTAAACACTAATTGAAGGTTATTCTGAAAGGTATAAAAATTACCAAGAAAATATATCCCTTTCAGAGAGAAATTACCAAATGTTGAACACAGGGGGGGAAGATAATCAAAAATAAAATATGATCTTTTGATTGAGATACCTGAGGTTGCAATATTTTGGAGTTTGTTTCAACACAGTAACCTGATATATATTTACTAAATTGTTTGGCTTATTCAGCATGTCCCCAGGGAACTGTTGGAGGGAACTAGCAGTACATTTTTCACTCCTTCCCTGTGCATTAGCAGACATAAGGTCACACTAGTATAGCAAAGATGGGTGCAGCCTCAGGCTCATTAGCTCACAGCAAGCTAGCCAGATGAGGCAGCGTGGTGTTTTCCTTTCATCATTCAAGCTTGAAAGGAAACTGTCGGCAGCCACTTGCTCTTAAAACAATGAAAATTTAGGTGACAGCAATCTCATTAGCTGAAAAGTGGCATTCAGGAAACATAAAGATTTCTAGGTAGAGATTTCCCTCTTCTGCAGCACACTGACACAAACCTCTAAGCAAACTGTGTCCTTTGAATGCAAAAATCCATGTATGAGAGAAGGAAATAGTGCTTGTTAAACTGCAGCAGCCACTGTGTTTCAGTGAATTATATTTCTGGCAGGAAAATCAATGTCTGGATGACTGGCTTCCTTTCAGAATAATGCATGCATTGTAGATGTATATACATATTTACAGAGCAGCAGTTTAATCTGTAATTTTTACCACAGGATTGACACTTTCCCTGCAGAAGATTTCTTTGTCTTGCACAGAACTGAAATGCAGAAAATGCAAAGGGCTATAAATACTGCTACTCTCAGGGTTTTCCAGGCTTCAAACATGATACATGCCCTGCTTGACAATTAAATACCTTTTGCATTCCAATTACTGTGTATGAAAGTCAATTCATGATGTTTTATTGGTAATATTTCATTGCTGTGAGCTTTTAAGCTGCTTGGAACTGTACACTCTTGTGGATTTCCTAAGGTCCAGAAGCTCTGGGGTTGAGGACATATTTACACTCTTTTTCTTTTGTTTCTCTGCTGCAGTTCAAAACTGAGTTAACAGAGGGTTGCTTTCCTTGCTATATTCTATGGGAACCCAATAGTCTTAACGATCATTTCTAAGTTCCCTGATGGAGGCTTGAGGAACGTTTGGGTTGTTCTCAGTGATGGTAGTGTTCCAAAGTGTCAGCAAACACTGGGAGAAAAGTACTTGCTCCCAGCCCAGCTGTCATATATGAGGAGGCTGATTACCAGAGGCATAAAAAGCTACCAGATGTCAAGCTTTCAGGAAAAATTTTGTGGCATACCACTCAGTAGGATTTTCTTGAAAATCATAGATGTAAAGGGTTATATTTGCCCTTCAAGTTTGCATCTCAGCTACTTATATATTTTCTTGGACTATCTCCCACTAAAATCATTACCTTCCTTTTAATGACTCCCTGACTCAACAGTTGCCTTTCCATCTTTTATGATCTTCCTGATTCGTATCTCTCCCCAGCTCTGTAGGGCACACTCTCTCTCCAGGAAGCAGGAATCCGATCATCCCTATTATTGCTGTTACAGTAGTGCTGACAAACCCAAACAGGCTGTCAGTGCAACCAGGAGAGGGTCTCCCAAAAGTTCCCCCAGGGCCCAGCTGCTGGTGACTGACTGACTGAGTCCCATAAAGGAATACCAGGTAATGGTCTCCAAACCCCCTCTACATGATCTTCCTTCCTCTCCTGGTCACCTCTCAACCCTTCAGTTTGTGACAAGGCTTGACTTTGCCCTCTGAGCCTTCTTTACTCCAGCCCAAAACAGATTCTTTCCCAGTTGCTTTCTCATATTCTTATGTTCATCTTTTAAAGTGCTGAGGGACAAAACTCCTGGAGTCACTCTCTCACTTTCTTCTTTGCATTGGGAATTTTCAAGTCTGGACAAAAATGTCTGGATTTTCCCTACCGTGTGTTTTACCTTCTTTTGTGTAGCCAGTTGGTTGGATTTTTGGGGTTTTGTTTGTTCTGTTTTGGGTTGGGGTTTTTTGTTGTTGTTGTTTTGGTGGGTTTTTTTTTTTGGGGGGGGGGGGCAGGATTCTTTTTGGTTTTGTTTTTTGGGGTGGGGTGGGGTTTTTTGGTTGTGGGGTTTTTTTGTTTTGTTTTATTTTGCTGTTGGTTTTGTTTTTCTTTTTTTCTTTTTCCTCTTAGCTTATTTATCAGAAATAATATACCAGTGTATAAAATAACCTTTGGTTTCTTTGTGAAAACAATAACCAGCCTGGATGAAGTTTGCAAGGATAGAAAGTAGGTCAAAACAGTATGACTAAATCATTCCAAATTCACACCCATAGCATTTATGTGGACAGATTAAAACTTGCCAGGGCTTTGGCATCTATTGCCATCTCTGGCACTTACAAACAGGATTCACCAAAGCCCTACAAGTCAAGGAAACAAAACAAGAAGTCCAAAGCTTAGAAAATACTTTTCATCATTTAAGCAATTTATATTCATTTTTTACCAGATTTAACTCAGTAACTACAACAGCTTTTAAGTGTGGCTAGGCTTCAACTCCTCTGGAGAACTTCCAGAAAAGCAGAAGAGAAATGGGAAAATGTCTTGGTCATTGCTACTTTCTATTTATTTTGCACACTCTGCAGAATCTCAGTAAATACCTGCTGAAAACACTTCTGAGGCACTTATCCCCAGATTATAAATTTCCCCAGGGAAGAACTAAGCCCAGAACTGTCAGGCCATGGTGGCCCAGGAGAATCAGCAACACTGGTGCTGATGGCTGGTCCTCTTCAGGGCAAGTTTCTGTCATTTTCTCTTAATTAAGCCTCAATAGCAAAGGATGAAATGTTCCTAAGCTAAGATATGCAGCTGCGGATCAGCCAGTTGCTGTTTTCACAGAGGCTAGTGTAGAAGTGCAAAGCTGTCTATCTTCTCATTATGAGGTTTTTCAACTTATACTAGGCATGAATCTGAACTCAAAATAAATCAACATTAATTAGGGAAAAAAAAAAAAAAAAGTCCCTCTTCACAGATCCTTCCACTAAATTTGAGCCATTTGGAGGATGATTTGGAACCAAACTTTGTTGTTGGCACTATTTCCTGCAATAAGACACACCAAAATTCTGGATGCAAACACTTCTACACATAGGAAGGCCTGAATCTGGAAATTTGACTTACCCAAAATGTCCCCACAGCATCTTTCCTCAGGAAATCTCTTGTTTTGCTGATGGCAACCGCACAGCACCACAGTGTCAGCAGCCAGGGAAACTGAGGCAAACTATCTAAAAACAGAATAAGGCAGAAAATAGAGACTTTATTCACCCAAAATGTCCCTCAGCAGAGGAAGTACAGAGAATACAATTTGCTTCATTTTTTAATCAAGACTACTGGGTTCACAGAGTTCATGTTAAAAACTGACTCATGCCAATCATAATTTTCACCTTTAAAAGAACTGATGTCACTTCACAAAAATGCACTTTTCTAGACCCTTCACTTTTCCCACATGAAATATTTTCCAACCTGAAGTAACAAAAATAAGGAAAAAAATTAAAATGTTGTTGGTTTTTGTTTTTAAGAAAGAAGGGGAAAATGCTACAGACCTTCTGTGAATCCCACCCTGTATTTCACATTTCTCCAGTGAGGCTCACATTCTTTTATTCAGATTCCAAAAGTAGACATAATTTGTTCCAAATGTTTTCAAAGGCAATCAGCAGCATCGACTTACATTCTTTCCAGGGTTGGGAGAAAACTGTGCAATCTTCTAAATTCTAATAGAGGAGTGGGATGAGGGAGGGGGAGGGATGGTGAAGGGCAGATGGAAGAAAGTGAGAGGTGAAAATGAGGAGAAAAAAGGAGGATAGGGGAGAAAAAAAAGAGAAAAAATTGCATAAAGGAATATACTGATGATCTATTTGCTTATGTTGTTACAGTTATGACTCCTTGAACAGCTCTGGAGAGACTTTACTTCTTGCCAGCTGCATATTTCCATTGGCAATGTAGCTCACAGTCCTTAGCATGATATTATGTAGCAGAATATGATTGAGAAATAGGCCATAAAATTATATATTTATTGCAAGTCTGTCAATGCAATTTTTGCAAGGAAGCTCAACATATAAATCCCTGTGTGTTGCATCTCTGTTTTGTTTGGTGGAGATCTTTGCTGAATTACTCACCAGTCACTGTGCAGGTATAGAAGACTAGATAGATGTTACCCATGCAAATAAAAGCAAAAATGTTGCAGTTTATCTTCCATTTAAGAATCTATACAAGCCACAGGGCTGTTGAATGTCTGCCTTTAAGTTGCAGTGTGGTCTGGATCTGCCTTGGAGTGCACTGAAGGCTCGTGGCATGCTTCCCGCTCTGCCCCTGGCTCTCTGTGTAGCCTTTGACAACTCATTTAATCCTCAGCTTCCCAAACCTATAAAATAGGAACAATAATTCTTGCAGTGTTTCCTGCACAGGGACAAGTGTAGGGATCTATCCTCTGCAGCTCTGACCCTGGCCAGGTGCACATCACCACTGACCTACAAAGCTCAACAGCTGGCCTGGAAAGTGCCAAGTGATGCTGGCCACCAGAGCCACCTCCCCACAAGCTCAAATCCCACAGTAAATCCAACTGAGAAACAAGATCACCATCCAAGTGTTTCCAACCCAGAGACATTTCTCCAAGCTTCCTAGTAGTCAAACATCTGCTACTGGGGTCTCCCAAGCTGGGTATGGTGTCATGATCCTGAGATTGTCCTCACTAGCACAGCCCCACAGCCCACAGTGGCATGGTTGTGAGCACTGATAACCAGAGAGTAAAGAATTGGTGGTTAGTGTTTGATGGGCACACATTAACTCTTAAGCCTTCAAAAGCTCTAATTAAACCTGGATTTCATTTTAAATGCACCACCCGAAGTGCAAGAGTAGGCCATTTGTTTTTACACAGCTGAGGAATGTGCATTTAACTATCTCAGGAAGGAAAAAGAAATGAAAAACACTTGACGAGCTGGTAAACTTAACCACCTGTGCCCCTGCAGCTGACTGGAACATTTCTCTTCCCACTGTAGGCCAGAGCTTTGAACAATTCCAGGAGGTGGCTAGTGTAAAATTTGAATTTAATACAATGGCCTTTGGTAAAAGCAGCAGGGCTTGGAGAGTTTTAACCAGTGTTTTGTCACTGTCCACCCGGCACCAACAAATTCATCTGATCTGTGTTTTTGTACCATGTTGCATCTCCACCTCTGCATTCCTGATTCTCAGAGGTCCAGATCCTAAATAAAACACGGCATCTAGACAAAGCTGTGCAAAATCAGCTCCCTCTGACTAACTGTTTGGGCAGTTTTAATCATAAACAGTATAGTAAATGAATGCCAGTCATGCCAAATTGTTTTAATGCCTGCATGATTTTTCCTCTGCACCCAAAAGAGCATTAGTTTGTCTGGCTGTTGCACCAGCCTCTAAGACATTCTTGTGCAGCTGAATGAAACATGATTTGGAGGACACTAATGGGGCCTGAGAAAGACTGTATTCTGCCTTTAAATTGTGGGCGGATCTGGGGAACTGGTGCATGTGTATGAGGCAAGGGTTTGGGAGACTTATTTTTTAATACCCACACCATAACTGTACATTAACTTAGAAAAGTTTTAAATTATTAAATAAAGCCTGCCAGTGATCTAAATATAAAGTGGTTTTCCTTCAAAAAGGATTGAAAAAACAGAAGGAATTACTTAATTTTCAGTGGCAACTGGAAGCATGATATTTGGTTAAAAAAAAAAGTTAACAAAAAAGTAAGGAGAAACAACTAAAAGAAAAAAAGATTCATTTGTTGGAAAAAATCAGCTATATTAAAGAAGAACAAATACCTTCAATAAAAGGAAGTAATTTAAACATGTTACAGAAGGAATCCTTGAGATTTGATGCTCTAAGTTGTAAAACATTTTTTCATGGGAAGGAATTGGGAGCAAGAACAAAATGGCTACTGAAATTAAATTCTCTTGTTCCTCTCTGAGATGTCTCCAACTTTGTAAGAACTTGAAAAGTATTTAAGCACTAGATTTACAACCTGGGAAAATAAAATGAAAATAAAATATATCTTTAACTGAGATTCAACAATAAGCTTTTCCTCCACCATTGCAGATGGGAACCTCTATACCTCTTCTAGAGGCAAAATGTACAAAGGTGTTTTGCCTGAGCAAATTGATTTTTCCCTCGTTCCACCTGTCCAGGTGTAAAGCATGTAAGGGCATAAGTACACATTTCTGCACTTGGTCTGGTGGTTACAGAGAAAGAGAAACACAGCACAGCACTCACAAGTGTCACTGTCATCTGACCCTGAGGTTGTCCAGCATCTTCCACTGCAAGACCCAGCAGCAGGAAGACTGCAGGATATCCCCGAGATAAATCAGAAAGGCTTGGGATAGGATACAGGGCATCCACCTCCTTGACAGCCACTTCTCAGTAGTCCAGAAAACACTCACAGTTCTCACACGTTATCCCCAGTGCCTTGAACATCATATTTTTGGGGTCTTCAGACCAAGGTGAGAGATTGCTCATATATTGAGAAGAAACATGCAGGGAACTCTGGTTCTGGATGGTCAGTATTTTTTTTCAAATTCTTTTCTAGCCCCTCTGTTTTGACAGCAAGTTTCTGGAAGTTCTTTTCTAGTGTTCTTTTCTGCAACCTCATTCTACTTTCTCAAACTAGACAGAAAAGTTAAAAAAAAAAAAAAAAAAAAAAAAAAAAGAGAGAGAGAGAGAGAGAGAGAGAGAGAGAGAGAGAGAGAAAGAAAAAACAGAAGCATTCAACTTTTCCCAAACAGGAGCCTTCTCTGGAGCAACTGGTTCCCCTCACTCCGGCATGAGACAATCCTTACAATTAGCCTACCAATAACAGCATCTGGAAGAGCATCAGCCTTACTGTGCTTTCACACCCAGGCCTCATGACCATGAAATCAAAACAAGACAATTTTTCCAACCACCTGGCAAGTTTCCCCTGGATGTCAGAATTAAAGAGCTAGTGCAAGAAACTATGGCCTGACCTAACCACAGCTATTCTGCTCTGAAGACCACGGTGAGAGTGTCTTACACATTGTCATGGTTTTAAAAGACAAGGAAAGCTAAAGCTTCCCTTGGAATGGAGAATGGAAACACCTTTCCCTCCAAATTATTATAATTTTGCAATTAGGGGCTTTCAGGCAAAGGTATGGGAATAGGAGTAACAGTTCTTTACTAGGAATATTAAAAAAAAAAAAGAAAATACAAATGTAGTAGTAAAAAAAAAAAAAAGAAAGAAATCAAACAAAAATCCCGGAAAAACCCTGACAGAGTCAGGGATACGACCTGGCACCCTGGTGCTCAGGGCGTTGGAAGAAGTCCAAATAAGTCCTCCTGGAGTAACAGATGTGGTTCTGTGGAGTAGAGATGGTCTTGTAGAAAATCCAGTGGTTGTGAGATGGGTCCAGTCTTCCTCCAGGAATACAGTGGGAAAAACATGATACCTTGTGTCCTTCAGTCCCAGTTTTTATCTAGCTAGGAACAGCTGGCTTCTCCCCCAATGGATGGAGCATCTCCCAATGGGATGATGGAATGTGTCATGTCATTGGTGGGCCCTAATGACCCTTTATCACAAGATGTCCCCCTGAAGGATGGAGGGGTGATGAAAGACATAAGAAACACTGCCCCACCTGGATTTAATGGCTGGGCCATTGTCAGAAGGCATCTGCCCCCATCCCTCCTGGAGTAAGAAGGACAAAACATCTCCCAAAAACCAGCTTTCAACAGGTGAAATAGAATGCACATTTTTAAGTTACATAATCCAAGACACAGATTTAATCACAACCAGAACTTTTTTTTTAGCAAAGGGGTGCTTGCCCAAGATACTTTCTTTGGAAACTTCTCCTCATGTAGCATCTCTATGCCACGTTCATTGGACTATGGCTCCTGTCTCTAAGCACTGCTGCCTGTAAGCGTTCTCAAAAGCTTGGAAGCAAGGGGAGAAGGGTAAGGCAAAAGCAGTCACTGGGGTTCAACTCTGAGTCTAATGACACTCAGGCCGTGAAGAATTCCCTCTTCTTAGCCAGCTGCTCCAGTTGTATTATAGTCCTGATAAACCAAGGGACCTTATGACAGTCCCTTGGGAAGTTGCAGTGTGCTTCACTCTAATCCCATTTTAAACATTTAAGCAGAATGACCTCAGGTGTCATCCTGTTCTGTAGTACTCATCAGCTTTTTTAACACTCCTGCTGCACATCCCTACACATATTTCCAGAAGGACATTGGGCCAGTTAGAGAACAATGATCAACATCTATCTGAAAATAAAGCAGATTCTAGCATTTCATCTATTGTCTTCCAAAGATGAAAAATCTTCCACTATGAATTTTAGCCAAAAAGGGAGTAAGACTTTAAAACAGATTAAAGGCTAATTCACACTATGCTGTTAACTTTCTCCAGGGACTTGTTCAATCCTTTTTCACACTTGTCCTGGTTTGGGGCAAATTTGGGAGAAAACCCCTGTATAGGATCCCTCCAAGGAAGCAAACCCAGGTGGCCCCTCCCTCCAACCAGTCTGGAAAAAAAAACCTCTTTGGAGAAAAGTGGAAAAAACTATTTTATTAAACAAATGTGCATACAAGTATAAAGAGTGAATAATATGAAACAATAAAACCTCTCCTTCTGAAGTGAGATGGCAAATTGAGAAAGTCCTTGCCGTGGGTGGAGCTCGGCTCTCTCTCTCTCTCACCAGTCCCAGTCCCTCCGGCGCTGCTGGAAAATGCCGAGGTCCAGGCCCCGGTGGGCCGCAGGTGCAGCCCCCAGTGCTCCCCTGGGTTTTCAGTCCAGAGTAGGTTTAAACAGTTCCAAGAAAAAGGAAAAAAAAAAACAGTCCAGGGAACTTCTCTGCCCTAGCTAGCTGAAACTAACTAAAAGCAAAAAAAAATCTCTGTCCTGCAGTCTCTCCAAGCCTCCGCCGAACACGCCGTCCGGAGAAGAATGTGGAGGAGTCAGGCAGTTTTCTCAAAACAAACTCCGCGCTTCTCCTTGCTCTTAGAACCAGTCTTAAAGGCACAGGACTCAATATACAGCACAAACAGAACAGACGATTGGGGATACAAGCATCATAAAGTTACCCTAGGACAACACTGTGAGGTGATCAAGTAGCTGCTCAAAATATGCTGTGATGCCAATCTCCATCTTTGTCAGCATCATCTGTATTTTCACTGAGAGCAAGAGTACAGCTCAGGAATTGAATTCAGAATGATTTTTAGGACACATTGTTGTATTATTATTACTGTTGTTATTATTATTGTTTTTTGTTGTCATGGCTATGACAATTATTATTCTTAAATACTTAGAAATCATACTTTAATTATCTATCCTCTTCAAAACACTTTTCTAAATGTTTAACTTGTTGGCCACTTACTCTTGTATCAGAGTTCCTACCAAAACTGCAGTCAAACTGTTTCTTTTTCCTGTGGACAGCGTACCAGAAGAACCACAGTATTTAAATCTTCCTGAGATTTTTCCAGTCTTCCTGTCAATCTTCTCCATCCATTATGACTTTGGGCATCACTTTCTCTAGAATCATATAAAAATCAACTCTGAAAATTTGTCTAGTTATCCCTGTGTACTTCATAAATTTTTGTATTTATTAGCAAAATTTCTAGATGGGCTTTGCACAGCCCATGTTGGAACACGGAAATTTCCCCAAAAAGACATCTCCAGCTGGTGATCTGCAAGCAGTTCACTGGGCAATGGTGAGGTTCTGTCCTGTCCAGCCTTGGATTGATTGAAGTTTCTTTTGGTTGTGTTGGCATTTAATTAGTTTTTGCCTGCAATCTTTATTTTTTTCCAGTTGTCAATTATAGATCCAAGTCCCCCAGCTCTTCCTTTCAGTCCCATGGTCTTCATGAACCATGTTAAATCCCTTTACCCAACACCTTCGGGCAATGTGTCCATGTGTTGCCATGCATGATGGTGACCCATCTCCTTCTTCTTTCATTCACCTGCACCAAGGAACTCCTGAGGATAATTGATAAGGTCAGGTATCTCTGCCATAGTCCTGAGGCCTCTTTTTACTGATCCTAAATTGCCACCTCCAGAAGATCTCTGTCCTTTTTCAACACGCAGATGCTCTGGGGACGTGGAGTTTGTACAATCTAGGAGGACTGGTCTCCACAGGCTCTTTTCAGGTTCAGCTGGGATCTTCTTGGGTGTGCTCTGGCAAGATGAGGTGAGTCCTTCCATCCCATGCCAAATGTTTCTACCAGATTTGGGTAATGCAGATTCTTTCCTGGTGATACAGTGCTGCAGTACCACTGAAGATGAGCTAATCCAGTTGGCTGCCTGGAAATGTCCCTGTCCTTTCCCTTTCTACCTCACAATGTTTTTCCTCTCCAAGTTTTTCACTTGGACCATGGAATTAACCAGAAGCAAGAACTCGAGGAGGTTTTTTGCATAAAAATCACTGGCTTCTGTGCTACTCTGGCTGGGATAACCCATCCTTTCTATCCCAGGAAGATGCTGGTTACAGACAATGTGGAAGACACATGTGCCCAGTCTTACCAAATCTTCCAGCTGGCCCGGTTCCCCTTCCACTGACTCATCCAGACACAATGGTCTGCACACCTCTCATTTCTCACAGAAGCTGATGTTTCCAGCTCCCTGAACCCATGCCATGACACATCTTGGGGGGGAACAGATCAGACCATAACTTTCTCCATGTCCTATGCTCTGCTTGCACCATCCCGATCCACCTTGCCAGGCTAGAGTAATGGGATCTTTACCAGAGAGGTTCTGGGTCTGTCCAGACCATTTGTAGCTTTTGTCCAAGGAATTATTTTATATTATCCAAATACAGCTCAACACTAAGTTTTCAGGGATGCTTACAGATATTATTTTAAAACTTTCTTGCTTCATCTTCCACCCTTGTTTTGGTTTTTGTTTTAGTTTATCTGATCTGTACAATCATTTCCATTATTTGTTCCAATCAAGAGGAATTACCAGTCTGCCACTTCCCTCCCTGGGAACTGGATCCCACTGCTGCTATTAACATGACTCCTTATGTCATGAACAATTAATCAGTATCTGGGGCCTCTAGGGCTGTTTTGTCAGGAGGGCAGCGTTGCTGCTGTAGCCAAGCAATGCACAAGTGCCATTCTTTTTAGTCATATAGAGTATGTGAAAGTATGACTCATTTTCCTAAGCAGAGCAGGAGGTGCCCAGAATGTCTTCCATGTTTTCAGAATCATTTTAGCAGGAACTTCATCTTCTGGACAATATTACATAGATTTTTCCTTGTACTGTCCTACTTCTCTTTCTCCAGTCTAAAAAACCTGCTGTCCAATCCCTCCCCAAAACCATTCTTTATTTGCATTTAGAAATTGAGGCCAAAAATCAAAACCTGTGGTCTGAATATTCTAGTTTTCTTACACTTTTTTGGACTCTCTATCTTGTGGAAATTTTGTTACCACTGTGTGCTATTAGCCTTAACTGCAGTATTTTTTATATATTCACTGTATTTTGCTGTTCCTTATTCACTGACATGCCTGAAAAATCTCCAAATTACCTGGCTAAAATACTAAGTCATCTGATTTAGTTAAGTTTCCACCCACCTCAGGTATTCTGGGTAATGGAGTGTTTTTCATTGAATGGCTCTTTCACTGTAATTCCACTGTAATTCCACTTAGAATATTTTTAGAGGCGTATAATTACCCCTAAGTTGAAAGGTATGACTGGCATTATTAACTCTGCTCTTAGCAGAACAGAATTTAACCTGGAGCTGTACTAGAATTATTCTCACATTTTTTTGTAGCTGTTTCGTACATATTAAAGCAAAATAATTTTTTTAAAATAATTGCAGTGTAAGGTAAGCTAAGCCTCTAAAAATTCTTTAATCATAAAAATCCATGGGCAAATGACATAATTGCCCTTAATATTTTTTATACTAAATATATTTGTCAAGTTCTTTTACATCAAAGCAGTGCCAGAGTAGTGTAATAAATCTGAAAGCTGTGCTAATATGGATGACCTTCCTTTTGATATGAGTTTGTAATAATTATAGACATAAAAACTGGAACCACGTCATAATTATGTAGGACGTGTGATGAGAGTGCAGTTGAGTAATTATACCGTGGTTTTGTCTTGTATTTGGATATTTCTTTCATTTGGGATATTTCTTTCAATGCATATCACTGGTCTAGTGATGAGGAGACCTGGGTTCAAGAGTGAAGACAAGAGGCAATAAAATATGCTGTATCCTAAAGTAAGTCAAGTATCACTTTGAAACAGTAAAAGGCTGAGTTAACACTCCATTATTTTTTGCTCTGGCATAGTGTCTCTGGTGTTGAGAGAGATAAATGGCTGTAAAATTGGTGTGACAGGCTGGATATCAAACTCTTGGAGAACAAGCTTATGAGACTACAGGTACTTCCTACTTTTAGTCCATAGGGCTCAGACCAGCCATTTTTCCTGGCTAAGAGCTGGTCACTGACAGCATTGACACAACCTTGATATGGCTAACACAACCAATAAATCCCCAGGCAGACCCAAAATTGGAAAAACAAAAGAAAACCAAAAAAATAATGAGGACAGAAACATTATGAGCCAGTCTCACTTGAACTGGAACAAAGTTATTTTCAGGCTCGGTCTGAGATAAGGGCAAGTGGCTGAGAACAATTTTTCTTGTGAAAGGTCTATTTTAATGGCTGAAATTCAGTCATTCCTATTTATGTTTCTTTTCACATTCTATATTATAGCAGCCTATAAAATAAGCAACAGGTGACCAAAAAGAGAGATACAGCTGTTAACTGGACATGCAGGAGGACTCCAAATAGAGCAGAAAAGCATGTCTTCTATAGAGATTTATGGATTTTCTTCTGTTTCAAAAATCCTTTTTTGTTCGAAAGCTGTTTCATTACAGCAAAAAATGGAGAAGTGTGAAGAGGAGACCCATGACAGATGAAGGGAAGTGTGTGAGATCTTCTGGGTGAGAATGTCCTAGATAATGACTGACAGCTGCGAGGTTTTGGTCTCACTTTCATTTTAATGGCATCCTCCAGTGATATGCACTGGATTTCAAGTCTTTGTCGCACTGTCAGTTCCTGTGATGATCCACAGAATATGGGCATTTGACAGGTCTTTAATAAACAGTTTGCTGCTGAGATGAATTGAAGTTCAGCTGGAACCAGCTCGAGTTCAGCAGAATACATAAGGTTGTTAACTCACCTTTATGCTACAAAGAGAACAGAAAGAGAAAGAAGAGGTAGGGGGAATCGAAGCTTGGACACCTGCTATTTTTTTAGACATTAATTATGAGACTTTATTTTTTAAGAGGATGATAATGGAGTAGCAAGCTACAGCAGCACATTCTTGCTAAAAAAAAAAAAAAAAAAAAAAGAAAAAAAAAACCTAAGAGCACTAGAAAATGCTTTTATATTTTTTTCTTGTTTTTTCATATACCTGTAGTTGAGTAAAAACCCTCCAGGAGCATTCAGTTTGTTGGCTTTTTTGGCAGAAAAGGGACTCCAGGGCTGTTCTTTGTTTCTGTAGCATTGAGGTTCTTCTGGTAGTGGCTCACAGAAACAATCACAGAATCTCAGAAGCTCAGAACTTTAAAATAATTTAGGTTATAAAAGACCTCTGAGGTAATTGGGTCAAAGACATGACTAATTCCCACCTTGTCATTGAGTACCATGTCCGGTTATTTCATCAACACTTCCGGGGATGGTGAGTTCATCACTGCCCTGGGCAGCCTCTTCCACAGCCTGACCATCATTTCTGTGAAAAAATTTCTCCTAACATCCAACCTGAACCTCCCCTGGTGCAGCTTAAGACTCTGTCCTCATCCTGTCCCTGTTCCCTGGGAGCAGAATCTGACCCCCTCCTGTCAGGAGTTGTGCAGAGCCAGAAGTCACCCCTGAGCCTCCTTTTCTCCAGCCTGAGCCCCTTTCCCAGCCCCCTCAGCCGCTCCTGGGGCTCCAGCCCCTTCCACAGCTCCGTTCCTTTCCCTGGACACGCTGCAGCCCCTCAATGTCTCTCTCGTCCTGAGGAGCCCAGAGGTGTCCCCAGCACTGGAGGTGCCTCAGCAGTGCCAGCCCAGGGGACAGGCCCTGCCCTGGGGCTGTGTCACACCATGGCTGGGACAGCCCAGGGGCCATCGGCCTCTTGCCCGCCTGGGCACTCCTGGGCTCCTGTCCTGGCACCAGCACCTCCAGGACCCTTCCCCAAGGGCCATTTCCAGCCCCTCTGCACCAGCCTGGAATGTGGTTATTGTGGTCAAAGTGTAAATCCCAGCACATCATTCTGTTGCACCTGCTTTGGTCTCAGCTCATTGACCCAGCTTGTCCAGATCCCTCTTCAGAGCCTTCGGACTTTCCAGCAGATCAAAACTCCCACCCAACCTGGTGCTGTCCATGAATTTGCTAATGTTAACTCAACCCCTTAATCTAGATCATGTATTTATTTATGTAACAAAATATATAAATATATATTTGGTTTTGGACATATTGCACATATCAGGGCATGGATCAGGCAGGAAACCACACTGGAGATGAGACTCCAATGAAAAAGGAAAGAGGAGAAAACCAGCTGAGTCTCAGCTGCCTATTTTAATCCTGCTGCTTCCTCCATGAAGGAAGAGGAAGGGGTTGGAGCTGGGCAATATGGAGCAGGAACTGCCTCCATCATTATGATCCTTCCCTCATCACAGCTGAAATGGGAATCTCCGTTCTTTAGGACCTCTCCATCCTACTCAAAACTTTCAAATCTTCCTTTTCCTATTGCTCTTCCTCTTGCTGGATTGACCAGGTTCCCTATTTTTTAAAATTTTTTCACCTATAATTTATTTTCCTTACTTGCTTTGCGATTCTTATGTAGGTCAGCTCTGATTCAAGTCATACCATGTTCTCAGTGGGAAGTCCTTTCAACTTTTTTCATTTTTTTTTAATTTATTTTAGCAAATTTTAGCAAAAGAAGGACTTTTATAGTGTCACTTTGGTTAGATTCAGTAGAGCCAAAGGAAGGTGGGTGTCAGGGAACTTGTACTGTTTACTGCAAGATTTTATACCTGGAAAAGCCTTTACTTCCAGATTTGGTTCTGACTGACATGAACAGTCTTGGACCCAAAGTTCATGCTCTCTGCTTTGTGCAAATCATTTAATCTTGCATCCTGTGTGAAGACAGAATAGAAAAACAACAACAACATAATAATTAAAAAACAAACAAACACCAAAAAAATAACACAAACTAAAGAATGTTGCTGGCAGGAATAGGCATGACAAGGAATTGTGTCAAATTAGAAAGGGTGAGGTGATGTTCATGGACAAGACAGCACATGGTGCAGTATTTGTGATATCACTCAGAAAAGATCAAGCCCTGATATGCTGTTTTCCTTGTTGTGTGTTGAGTGCTACTGCTCAATTACCACTTAATGAAATCTCCAGAAGTTAATGGACAGTGTAGCAATTGAGAAAATTGGGACTAAAATGGAGCAATTTTATGACTCTCAGGTTTTTTTTCTTTGAAGAGGAATATGCATCAATAATGTGGTCAGTATAAAATACAGAGCCTTCCTCAAGGACCATTTTAGAATGAATTGGGAGGGAAAACAAAATTCATGAACTCAATTCTTCATTTGTCTGTACAGTTTGAGGTCTCAATTATCTTCTCCCACACAAGAAAATGATAAAATTAAACCAGGCATGCCAGAGGCATATACACAATGACTGAACGTTTTAAGGTGCAGGAGTCCCTTAGTTACCCCATTTCTGCATAATCTGAAAGATTTTTGTTCTTGTATGTCCTTTCCCACATAAATCTAGACTGGGTAATTCTTACAGTGAGTACAATTGAGAGTGACATGTTAGGAGAAGTTAATTAAGAATCACCTATGCTTAAATAGGAAAAGAGATGAACATTAAAGTAGCCCAATTGAATGGAATTGAACACTGTATGCTATCACAAGTGACAGCTGCCATGTTTAGTTCCCTGTTCTATTCAGGGCTATTAGATGATTAGTGTTATCTCACCAGCCTGTGCTTCCTCCACCACCTCATGGAACACAGCAGTTCCTGCTGTAGGACTCTGCCATGAGGGACATTATTGTGACATTGTGGCTCTCTGCTTGGCCCTGTGAGAGTGAAAAGAAGGGCTGTGAAAGGGGAAGGAGTGAATGGAGTTGGCCTGGAGTTTCATCAGGTCATTGCTTTAATTTAGGGGTTGGACCAGCTTAATGAGCTGGCCTCAACCTGCAGTGTTGCTGTTAGTCCTGCATCCAGCCAGAGCCAGAGAAGAGAGATATAAAAAGATGCATCAATTCATCATCCATTGATGGCACAAATACATGCAATTTTTCAGTAGAGGAACAGAAGTTAATTGGCTTTCCTCAAAATCAAAATAGCAACTGTTTTGATTTCTAATAATACAGAATTTCTCATCTTCCTGGATTGCTGTAAATATTTACCACAACCACCAGGCTATTAAGATAATGATAGAAACAATAATTTACCTTTAATAGAACATTCTATGGTAACTAATCCTTATGCTGCAAGATGTCCTGGCTTAGCTCTTGTTCAGGATTTTCCTTTTGTAGTTAAAATGTATTTTTCCGTGGTGCCTAAGGCCTTTGCACTGCTTTATTTACCTTTGTATATGGAGATTACACAGTTAGGAGACCAGTTCTGAGGCTGATATACATAGCTTAGAAAGAAAGGGAGAGGCACAGAGTATATCCTGAGGGAACAGTGGAAATCCTGTCTTTTTTTTTTCTCTCTCTCCCCCATTTTACTCCCTCTTAAAATGTTGAGAAGATAATTTGTGGTGGAGAGGAATGATGGGGACTGAAGGATGCTCTGAGCCTTCTGAGATCAAAACCAAGGGATAAAAAGGATTCTAAAAAAGATGGAAAAACACTGGAAAACTGTGAAATCCAAAAAGTGATATTTATTTAGAAAACATATGTGTTCTTCCCAATGTGTGACTGCTTGCTGTGAGACTTTTTACCTTGGTACATACTGGTCCCCAGTAATTGCAGATATCAGGGTAACCAAAGCAAGATCTGGTGGATAACCAAAGCCCACTGCCCCTAATGCCCAGAACCAGTAGCACCTTCCCATGTGCAGGTTCAGCTGCACCTCCCAGCCTTATCTCCTGTCTGAAATGTCATTATTTTTAAAGTGAAAATAAAGCATAGAAATACAAAACAAAATGCATTAGAGATTCAGTATCCTCAAAGGCTCTTCTCTGTGGGCGCTTTTTATTTATGTGGCTTAATCTGCATAAAGATGGTGAATAGCAATGTCTCAGCATTCCTTAGGGCTCAGATGACAACTCCCAAGGGCACACAGAGTCTGAGGATAAGAAGTTATTAACATAATTGTCTTGTTCTGATGCCTAGAGAGACTGACCTGGAATAAAGGCTAGACAGAGTCTAACAATAGTGTTTATTAAAAGGCCTTCAAAGGATACACCTTGGGCAGTACAAAAACCCAGCCATGGCTACACCCAAGATGGACACAAGATGGACACAAGATGAACACAAGATGGACAGCTGGTTACAAGGTCTCACACTTTTATAAGTTATGGTCCATTTGTATATTGGGGTCAATTGTCCAATTACAGCTTCAGGTTATGAAGTTCCATCCTCCCAGGCTGCTCTCCTCAATTTGCTGTTGTTTATACTTTCTGGGCCCTGGAGCTACAATGGTGTCCTCTCAAGCTGGATGTACTGGCTTGAAGGCAAAAAGAGCAAGAGACTATAAGTCAGAAAAAACAATTTAATAGGAGAGAAAAAAAAAAAGGTAAAATAAAATAAAATAAAATAAAACACATGCAATAGTACAAAAGATCATGTACAGAGTCAGAATACAACCTGAAACCGTGGTGGTAGCAGTCCAGATGAAGTGGCCTTGTTGAAGCAGTGATCCCATGGAAAGGTCTGGTAGCTCTTGTCCTCTGGGAATCCAGTGGGTAAGGCTGCCTGTGCTGTCCCAAATCCCAGATTATATCCAGGTGGGAATGCTTGGCTCCTCCCCCTGGGCAGAGCGTCTCACAATGGACTGATATAATTTTATCAGTTTTGTAATGGGTCCTTGATTGCCCATTAAACAGAGATAGCTCCTGGAGGAAGTTATCTATGAGTCATGCAGCAGGGCATTGATGGGCCATTAACAGAAGATAGTCTGGAGGGAGGGGGCACGGGAAACACTGCCCAACCTAGTTTCAACAGCTCATGTAGATGGTGATGGAATACATACTTTGGGAACATCTTACATTGTAACCTAGGACACTGGAAAAGGATTTTTTTGTCTAATTACCCTGTGAAGACTATATACTAACAATATATGAAGTTCAAAGTCACACTAAGGAGCTACAGAACTTAAAAAATATGAAAGCTAAGATTTAAGGTATCGGTTCTCATCCACTGTCTTTGACTCTTGTGTTCCAAGCACAGCTTTGCACCACTATGTGCTTGAGTTTAATCCAAATTCACACTGTTCAGATGCTTTTGTTCAACAACCATCATGAGATGTGGGGCCTGGTTGAAGGCAGTTCAAAGATCAGGAGGAATGATTCGAGATCTTGAAAACATGGCCTACAGAGGAAAACTGAAAACAATAAATCAGGTAGACACCAGGTTCATCAAGTACTTTAGGCGTTGGTGTGAGATGGTATCAGTAAGAGGATGAATAATTGACTATGTTGCAAAGATCCAGTCAGTCTCCTAACCACCAACACTTCTTCAGAAATAGAGAAGGATCAGCAGGATGCCTTGGGGAAGAGCTCTGTTGTCTTTGCTGAACAATCTTCAGCCTTTAAATGCCCCTAAGGGTCCACCACCAGCTATCAGTGTATTGAGTCCCTTTATGTGACCAGAGGACCACCGATTGCAAAAGAAAAGATGCTGCTCTTTGTCCAGGAGGGAAAATATTGCTTTATTTGCCCAGGAGCTAGTTTCAGCTCTTTTCCCATCCACGCCAGAGCCAGATCCCTCGAGGCCCCACCCATGCCGGAGCTTTTTCCCCAGGGGGCAGGGTCCAGAGTCAGGGACAAGCCACTGCCCAATCAGGCATAAACCTCGTGATAAAGTTAAAGGGGAACATTACAAATCCAATGAAATGCAATATAAACCTAATTAATGCATTACAACATTTCCCCTTATTAAATTAAGAAGGAGAAAGGCTCAGTTCGTGGAAGATGCTCAGAGTTCGGACCTTGAGCACCTTTAAAGTTGCAGAAGAAAAAGTACCTTTAGTGCAAACAGTCTAGGAAAACACTGTTAAGGGAAGATGATAATTAGAAGGAGACGGTTCGGCGCTTTCTCCTCCTCCAGGCAGCACTGGCCACTTGTGGGGTCTCTGCAGGTGGCTTTGCAGTTTTAGGAATGAAAGGTTTCACCCACTTGGCTGGCACCCACTTGGGACCTGAGGGAGTGGACACGCAGGTGTACCCATGACCCCAGGTGATCAGATCATGAGGACCCTCTGTTTCCTTGGTTGCTGGATCCTTTACCATTACTGGTGGCTTTGCTTTCAACTGCAGTTGGCAGTTCTCTCTGAAATGGCACACACTTGGTGGGTTAAGATTTTCAAACGTGCAATTTAAAAAGTTCAGCGTGAACAAGGCTTTGGACAACAGGATTTGGGGTGTTTTAGAGACTGATGTTGTTGGCTGAGGACCCTTTAGAGAGTTTGGTGGGTCCTCTCATGATGGCCTGACCTATCAGGGAGTAGGGGATACCGGTTTTGTGCTCTGCTCCCCATTGCTGCAGGAAGATTCTGAACTCCTTGGATTTGTACGTGGGTCCATTATCAGTTTTTATTGATTTGGGGATGCCCAGGAAGGAGAAAGCCTGTATTAGGTGTTTCATGGCATCACTAGACTTCTCCCCTGCCTGGGCAGAGGCATAGACAACTCCAGAAAAGGTGTCTACAGATACATGGACATACCTTTGCCTACCAAAGGACATGATGTGTGTCACGTCTGTCTGCCATACCTCAGAGCTGTTCAATCCCCTGGGGTTTGCTCCTGCACTCAGGGCTGGGAGTGCGTGCTGCTGGCACGAGGGACACATTGCCACAATTGCCCGAGCCTGTTCCCGAGTTAGGTGGAACTGGCGGACGAGGCCTGGTGCATTCTGGTGAAATGCTGATTCTGGCTTGTCCAAAGATGTTTGGGAGTGGGGCCATCTCCACAGGCACAGCAAGAGCATCAGCCCTTCTGTTGCCCTCGGCTATGAACCCTGGTAAATCGGTGTGTGACCTGATGTGCATCACATAAAATTGTTGCTCTCGGTAGGAGATCAGATTTACTAGTTTTGAGAGCAAGTTGGAAAGTGCAGAGTTGGAGACCTCACTCAGTACAGCTTGTACAGCTCTGGATACTACACCTGCTACATAGGCTGTGATCAAATTGAATGGTTCAGGAAATTTTTCTAAAGCTCTAACAACTGCAGCCAACTCAGCTACCTGAGGTGATCCTTCCACCTCGACAATATCTTTCTCCCACTGCTGAATTTGAGGATTTTTCCATGTTATTACTGATCTATGAGACGTTCCAGATGCATCTGTAAAAATGGTTAGAGCCTTTAAAGGCCTCCTGCTCTGAACACTTTTTAATGACAATTTGAACTGAATTTGTTCTCTAAATAATTTGTGGGCAGGACGATGAATTGAAATTTGACCTGTGTAGCTATCCAGAGCAAACTGCAAAGCTTCATTTTCATGAATCAGGTGCTCCAACATTGCTTTTGTGATTTGGCCCGAGTTTATCTCAATCGGGATGTGAATACACTCAAAATCACATCTTAACATTTCTCTGATCCGGGTCCTGGCTTTTTGGATCAATTCTGCTACCAGTTCCTGTGGCCTGGTCATTCTTTTGGACCGGCGGTAACTGAGGAAAACCCACTCCATGATTAAGTGGGGATCCTTACAGTCTTTTTCCTTTTTTGATTTTTCCACTCTTTCCCACTGAAAAGTCATCCCCTGTAAGTGTGGCAATTTGCCTAAAATGATGAATTTAAATGGCAAGTCTGATTTGCACCTGTTGGCCCGTCTGGTGGCCATACAGTCCTGTACCTTTTCTAGGGCTGCTCTTGCCTCTTGGGTGAGGGTCCTAGGAGAACTCAGCTCTCTCCCCCTTTTAAAAGATTAAAGAGGGGGTCTAGGTCCTCGGTGGTCAGACCTAGCCAAGGTCTTACCCAATTTAAGGACCCACACAACTGCTGGACATCTGCTAAGGTCTTGATGTTATTTTTGACAACCAATTTTTGCGGCACAGTGGTCTGCTTACCAATCTCCAGACCCAGGTACTTCCAAGGTGCCATCCTTTGAATCTTTTCCTCCTGAAGCTCGAACCCTGTGGCAACCAAAGAATCGATTGTCAGGTCAAGTATGTGGGACAGTAAGTCATCATTGGGGGCACATATCAGCACATCATCCATGTAGTGCAGGATGATGGCTTCTCCTACAGCTGTGCACACTGGAGACAGCAGGGAAGAGATACCACTGGCAAATAAATGGTGAGTTTTTCATCCCTTGGGCAAGAAATTTTCAGTGTTACCTTTTCCTTGGTTGAGGGTAGGGACTGAGAAGGTGAGACATGGGGCATCGTCAGGGTGCAGAGGGATCTGGAAAAAAACAATCTTTGATATCAATAATTGCTAAATTCCAATTTTGAGGGAGCACCACTGGGGATGGCATCCCTGGTTGGAGAGAACTCATGTCCTCAATGACATTATTAATTTGACAGAGATCGTGGAGGAGCCGCCACTTTCCTTTGTTTGCCTTTTTTATAAGAAAGACAGGGGAATTCCATGGAGATGTGGTTTCCACAATGTGGCCTTTAGCTAGCTGTTCATCCACTAGCTCCTGAAGCGCCTTCAATTTTTCTTTACTGAGCAGCCACTGCTCTACCCAGACTGGCAAATCAGTTTTCCAATTGAGTTTCTGGGTAGGGCGCTCTTCAGTGGCTGCAGCCTGAAAAACTGGGGGGGCATCTGGAATGCCAATCGTGACCCCCACTGGGCCATCAGGTCTCTCCCTAACAAGGGCTCTGATTAATCTAAAACAATTGGACACAGTGTAGCTAATTGTCCATTTGGCCCCTTAATTTGCACAACACTTTTTTATTGTTTTGCCCATTTCATTCCCCCTATACCTTCTACATGCCCGGCCACATTTTGCAGCTCCCAATGCGAGGGCCACATCCTTTCTGGTACAATCGTTACATCCGTGCCTGTGTCCAAAACTCCTCTGAGGTTCACTACTTCCTCACATGATGGACCTCACACCCTATTATGAGTTTGTCCCTCCCAATAACTCGTGTGGGGCAAACCTCAAGGTGTTTGTTCCTTGTGATGTCTTTTTTAGGGAACAGGTCAGGTGCTGGAATTGTCTGAGCTGTTATCTGCCCCTCAGGCAGAAACAAAGGTGGGTGGACACAGCGCAGCCAGAGAACTAGCTGTTCAGGGTTTTATGAGACGAGACCAGGAAGGATCTCAATCTCTCTCGGTGTGTACTTGGTGTCCCCAAGGATGACGTACTTACTGCCAGCATGTTGCCAGGAGCCTGGCACCTGTAGATCCAATGAACCTAAATGCCAGTCTGTGTCACTTAGGTGCCAGGATTCTGCCAGTTGCAACCTAAAAGGCTTTTGGAGACATTCTGTGGTTAGATACGGTCTGCTCACGTCATGATCTGAAAGGGTCATATCTGGTGACTTCTGCTGAAAGGTAGAACTGGTTATAGCAGGATTATTTAATTTAACGTTTGCATTTTCTAGTTTTTTCTCCTCCCTCCTCAGATTTGCCCTATTTATGTTGGCACACTGGGCAAGTAAACGCTGACATTTTAGGTTTCTGAAAAATTCCCTTTAAACTCTTGAGACCTCCCGCCCCCATTGTCCCAAAAGTCCAGAAATTCTTTAAAGGGCATTGAGATGCCCAATGTCCAGCCTGATTGCACAGAAGACACGTCGTTCTTCTCTTGGGTGGTGGCTGTGGCACAGGCACAGGAGGCATGGGATCTGCTGCGGCAGCTCTTTGTGGTGGTCTGAATGCATCTCTGGAACTGGATTGAGGTGAGCTGTCATGAATGGAACCTTCTGGGTACACACGTGGAGCATGTCATCTAAGGTTGGCACTGGTTCCAAGGACAGGCTGAGGATGGCTGCCTTGCACTGTTCATTTGCATTGGTCAGTGCCATCTCCTCCAGGACCTGTTCTTGGGCTCCTTCATTCTTAACCTGTAACTCGATAGCTCGGGTTAATCGCTCCACAAACATTACAAAAGGTTCTGATGGAAGCTGCTTTATTTTACTGTAAGGTTGGAAGGACCCATCAGGCTGGATTCAAAAGAATGCTTTGGAAGCAGCATCTTTAATGTGCTCCAAAATAGCTAAAGGAATTTCCTGAGCTTGCTTGAGTGCTGTGACCCATTCACCATCACCACATAGATGTTCTAATTGAATTGGCAAGTTATTATCAAGAGCCGTTTCAGGATTTTGCCAAAGATCCGGGAGTAAATCTCTTAATCTTTTTTTCCATGTGGAGTCCCAAAGCCTAAACTGTGTGGATGAAAGGAGGGCAGAAAAAAGCTGCCAGAGGTCCAAGGGAACAACAGGATTCCCTGCTAAATTTGCTTTTAAGAGGCTGCAAAAGCATTCACTTTCACATCCAAATTTGGTCTGAGCTTTGCATAAACCCTGAATTGCTTGTTGGGGGAAGGGGTCCCAATTACTGTGGACAGCACTCCCCCTTTTTGACTGTCGATATGTGACAGGGGTGGCAGAAAAGCCGGGATCACTTCCTGCTTCCGGGTTCCCGGCTCCCTTCCCTCCGGGGCGTGGGAACTGGGACTCTGGGCAGGGAAACCGTGGGAACCAGGGGCAGGGAGGGGCTGGAGGCTTGAGTCACACGGGGAGGAGTCGGAGGACAGAGGTTTGAGGGCAGGGGGCAGGGTCAGAGGAGAGGGCAGTGCCGGGGGTGGCACCAAAGGGAAGGAGGGGTCTGGGGAGAAGAAGGAATTGTGGGAAGGGATTGTGGGAAGGAGGGACAAGCAAAGAGAAAGACTCCTCATGACTCGGAAGCACATGGCTTTGGCCATTTTGGAGAACACAGGAGTCTCCTCCATCTTGTGACCCCCCTCCCGAACTAAGACTAGCTTGGGATTCACTAAGATGAGTGTTCTGTGCACTCGAACTCCCTGCAAAAGCAAACTGAACCCGGGGTTTACAAACTGGTGAAGAAGGGAGTTTTGGGGAAAGTTTAGGGGTTTCTCGAGGAATATTTGATTTTGGGGAAGGGATTTTGGTGTCAGGATAGGGAGAAACTGAGGAAACTGGGCAAAGTCCACAAGGAACTGGCTTCCTTTTCATTTTGTTTTTGCATTGCAAATAGAATCTGCAGGCTCCAAAGAGCAAAATTTGCTTTTTCTTTATCATTAGGGGAGCTTGATTGAGACAATTTTTTTGCAACAGTTTCCCAAAATGCTGGGGAGCTTATATGCTCTAATGATACATCTGGAAATTGAGCAAATAACCACCAAAGGAAATTTTTTAATTGCTTCTTGGAAAAATGGGTTTTCCCATCATTTGAGACACTTAGAATTTGATAATAGGCTCTTTTTTGAGACACAGACAGCCTAGCTCCCATTTTTTGGCTCAGATTTTAAGTTTCTGTGTCCCCTTTAACTGTGACTGAGAAACTGAAAGTTAAAAAAAAAAACTCTTGCTGGAGAGAAAAAAAGCCAAAAAGGGGAAAACCAGTTTCCTTTTCCACCCCTCCCCCCCCCCCAGGCTGTTGAAAGAAAGGTGCTATTAAAGCACTCTGAAGGTTTAATCTGAAAGCAAAAACCCTCCCCGAAAGGAAAAAAAAACCTTTTCCCTGAGGATGAATGCCTCTTAAAGGGATTTTCCCTTAGATAACCGAAAGTGGTACTCACCAAAAATCCAGTGTTCCTTTCCTTTCTTTCCCAATCACTCCTTTTGCCTGAGACTGAGCCTTTTTGGTGCAAAAAGAGCTTCCAGTCTCTGATCCCAGGATCAGCTTTCCACAAGCATGTGGTCACTCTCTCTGCGAGCAGCCTGCTGCTCGAGGGCTTCTTTGCAGCATTCCGATGGGATTTTCGAGTCCAAAGGAGAAAACTGCAGCCGTGCCTGTGGAATCCTGTGTTTCGGAGACTCCACAGCAAATGCCAAGCCCGACAGGTCTGTCTCTCTGCATGGGTGAGCTACATTTCGTGACTCACGTACCTGCATGAGATTCTTTGGCCATGTGTTTCCCGAGGGTTCTCCCAGCTTTTTGGGAACCCCTTGTGGGTTCGAGCCGCACGTAATGGTACCAATTACTGAGTTCCTTTATGAGACCAGACGACTACCGACGGCAAAAGGAAAGAGCCTGCTCTTTGTCCAGGAGGTAAAATATTGCTTCATTTGCCCAGGAGCTAGTTTTAGCTCTTTTCCTGTCCACAACACGGCCAGATCTCTCGAGGCCCTGCCCGTGCCAGGGCTTTTTACCCAGGGGACAGGGCCGAGAGGCAGGGAAAAGCCACTGCCCGATCAGGGATAAACCTCGTGATAAAGTTAAAGGGGAACATTACAAATCCGATGAAACGCAGTATAAACCAAATTAGTGTATTACAACACCTAAGGGTCCACCACCAGCTATCAGTCTAAGTTGAGAACTGCACGAAAACCATAGTCAAATGTTATTGGTTAGGAAAGTGAGGGAGCTAAGTACTACAGAGCCTCTCAGAAATGCAAAAGAAGAAGAAAAATAGACATTTAATTTTCCTAGACTCCATCAGAGGGTATTTTGGCTGCCCATTTTTTGGAAAATTTTGCTTCCTTTTGTGCACCTTTGCAAATATTCGTCTCATTCCTTTAAATCAAGATGGCAATAATTGCTGTGCTTACTGAAGAGTGATTTTTATGGTGTCTGTGGCTAATCTTACAGCTGAGAACTGTCTCATCCGAAGACTATATAATCTCTTAGGTACTTTCTGCTCATTTTAGTCCTTTCTGAGTGGTTTCTTGAGGACCATTGGGTAGGTCTATTTAAAAAAAATATAGAGAGAATTTTAATAGTTCTTTATCTGAACTAGCTGCCTAGAATTCCTTTATAACCATTGGAGGGAAATAGGCACTTTAATGATAAAAACCTTCTAGACAGAGTTAGCTACCTAATTTAGGTCAGTTGAGTCAACATTTGGTGATGATTTCCTTTTAACTATAGCCAAAGAGATTTCTTGATGTCTAGCTCAGATCAGCTCATACCCCATATCTATTCTCTCACTTATACATCTCTCACACTCAGGTCCCAAAAGCAACCTCTAGGAAGAGCTGCAGACTAAACTATAATGATACCATCAAAAAAACTTTATCATCACAGTACTATTATAAAAACATCACTGCAAAATAATCCACCCTCCCAAAAAATCCCTAAACCACAAACTGCATGTCAATAATTCAGCATCCACAAGCTTTAAGAAAATTCTTTTGGCAAATGACAGCCCTAATGTTCTTTGACTTGCTGCCATCTCTTCTCACTGCCCTATAATCAAGTTTCTTTTCAGAGAGACTGCCTGATTCTTTCAAGATAGGGAGGGTATGTATTCAAACAGAAGTTATCAGTAGATAGATCTGTGGCTTGGGAAGGGCAAAAAAGTAATTGAATAGAGTTCTGTGTATATATGTAACACTTACAAATTATTTCGAGGAAGAGGGATTAAAATCTCCAGAGGTGGCATAAATGTTCTTTGCAATTACACACTAGGAAGGGAAAGAGCTTGCAGGCTAGGACAACCTTTGGAGTGGAGGAGAGGTATTATTGGAAGATGTACATGTGAACATACCTCTTTATAACTCTGCTAATGGAGAGTCAAAGTAGTTTAAAATAATTCTAAAAAGATAAAATTTTAATTGAAAATTCTAGACCTCTATAAAACTTTGTGTTGAAGATGCTATAATTAACTTTGAGTGGCAAAGGAGAGAGTCCGGAGGGTTAGATATGGAGAAGATGTAAATACAAACATAGATATAAATCAGAGATAGCAATAGAAATAAAGATATAAGTACTTTTTTTTGTCTTCAGTCCCCCTGATATACACTGAGGTTCCTGTATAACCATTAGTTACAAGTTAGCTTCAGAGCACTATCTGAAGTTTTGCACGTTTAGGATCCCTTTTTTTGTTTGTTTGTTTGTTTTTGTTTTTTTTTTTTTTTTGCTTGATCCACCTACAAAAAAGGGTTACAAAGTGACCATTTCAGTTACTTTGTATCTCCTCTCCCTAATGTAATTTTAAATTGTGCAGAAAAACACAGTTCTCAGTTTTCCAGCCTGTCTTAGTATTACCATTTTTTTGTGGGGGTCAGTGATGTTTGACCCTTCAAAGAGTGGAGGAGAATAAAACCATTCCCCAAAAGCATCACAGTCAGCTCTTCAGTATGGTCGAACAAGCCAGCAGGTTATGAATTGGTCATGCTGAGTGCAGAGATGGTGTGTGCCAGCCTACATCCAGCACAGTCCATCCTGCATTGACTAATCAGAGGAAAAGGGACATTCTCCTTTTGGCTTAAGAGTGGCAGGACAGGAGAGGCAACACCAACCTGCCACTGTTCGAACAGAACACTGAAAAATCCTGGCTGTCCACTTCAGGCTCAAACAAGTAGACTTGCCAGCATGCATCACCACTATCAGGCTTTCTGCAGAGGAAACTATTGGGTTTTCCTTCCCTCCCATTCCACTTCCTCCTCCTTTCCCCTTCGCCTTCCATTTTCCATTCCTTTTTCCCCTACCCATCACCACCCTTTATGCTTCCCTTTTCCACCTCTTTTCTCCTTCCCTTCCCCTTCCATTTTTCCTTCCCTTTTCCCCTTCACCTCCCCACTCCTTTTACACTTCCCTTTTCCCCCTCTTTATCCTTCCCTTCCCTTCCCTTCCCTTCCCTTCCCTTCCCTTCCCTTCCCTTCCCTTCCCTTCCCTTCCCTTCCCTTCCCTTCCCTTCCCTTCCCTTCCCTTCCCTTCCCTTCCCTTCCCTTCCCTTCCCTTCCCTTCCCTTCCCTTCCCTTCCCTTCCCTTCCCTTCCCTTCCCTTCCCTTCCCGCACCTTCCCTTCCCTTCCCTTCCTGCACCTTCCCTTCCTGCACCTTCCCTTCCCTTCCCGCACCTTCCCGCACCTTCCCTTCCCGCACCTTCCCTTCCTGCACCTTCCCGCACCTTCCCGCACCTTCCCGCACCTTCCCGCACCTTCCCGCACCTTCCCTTCCCGCACCTTCCCTTCCCGCACCTTCCCTTCCCGCACCTTCCCTTCCTGCACCTTCCCGCACCTTCCCGCACCTTCCCGCACCTTCCCGCACCTTCCCGCACCTTCCCTTCCCGCACCTTCCCTTCCCGCACCTTCCCTTCCCGCACCTTCCCTTCCTGCACCTTCCCGCACCTTCCCGCACCTTCCCGCACCTTCCCGCACCTTCCCGCACCTTCCCTTCCCGCACCTTCCCTTCCCGCACCTTCCCTTCCCGCACCTTCCCGCACCTTCCCGCACCTTCCCGCACCTTCCCTTCCCGCACCTTCCCACACCTTCCTGCACCTTCTTGCACCTTCCCGCACCTTCCTGCACCTTCCTGCACCTTCCTGCACCTTCCTGCACCTTCCCTTCCCGCACCTTTCTGCACCTTCCCTTCCCGCACCTTCCCTTCCCACACCTTCCTTTCCCGCACCTTCCCGCACCTTTCCACACCTTCCCGCACCTTTCCCACACCTCCCTGCACCTTCCCTTCCCACACCTTCGCGCATCAGTGACTGCAATTAGAGGTTAATTTTTTTAAACACCAATCTCTTTCACTCTTTAGGGATGTGATCCTTTCTCACTCTATGCAGTCAGGGCTGTCTGTTCTTCCTGAAAGATGTTAGAGAGGGAAGGACATTAGGAAGCTCAATGTTTCCAGTGCCAGACAAGGAGATATGATTGCCTGCACTGGACAGATTAGGAACACATTTCTTCTTCAGATAGAACCCTTACAGTACCCTTTATGGGCATGTTTATATCTGTTCCTTGGAAGATCTAACATCAACAACTTCCCTGGATGGGCCATCAGGCCTGATGTGGATGTTTCTGTCTCCCTGTAGTCCTTCCAATAAAACTTGTCCACATCCATTAACGGAAGCTATAGAGTCAGGTTTGGATCTGCTTTCCAGTGACAGGTCTGAGAAAGTGTATAATTTAAAAGGTAAATAGTTTCTCCACAAACAGAGCCCTGCAGCAAAGGAATTTAATCCATGGTATATATCCTAACTCCAAAGGCTTGTCAAATGCTGGGCTGTTCTCTCAAAGGAAGAGATTAAAACCACACACTTCAGCCTGAATTGTAGCCAGATTCCTCTGCTGGTGCATTCCTGTTTTCTCTGGGACTGAACAAGGAGAACTGATAGATGATGTCATTCTGTTGAGTGAAATCCTGACGTCTTAGAAAATAATGGGAGTTTTGCCACTAGGTTTGTACTGTAATCAAAATACTAGCATCCCATGCATCTGGGGCTACCACAAGAGGAAGTTTAACAGAGAATGTTTTGAGGAGTGCTCAGGTTCATCTGGATTTGATTATTGAGTCTTCCTACATGGAAAAAGGTTGCACTTATCTTAGCAGGGCTAAATTACTGCTCATTGCCATTCTTAACAGGAGAGTTCTGCAAAGTTCAAATCATATTTCAAGCCAAAAAAGTTTGGTTTTTATTATCTAGGGTATCAAGAGGACTTTGGGCCACCATGCTGTAGAGAAAAGAGCAGACTATACCATTTTTTCTACTGTTACACCTTGAAGAAGTAATAATAATATGAATAACATTAATAAATTATGATGAGGAAGAAAAAGAAGAATAGGAAGAAGAAGAAGAGAAGAAGAAGAAAGGAGAAGGAGAAGGAGAAGGAGAAGGAGAAGGAGAAGGAGAAGGAGAAGGAGAAGGAGAAGGAGAAGGAGAAGGAGAAGGAGAAGGAGAAGGAGAAGGAGAAGAAGGACCACAATAAGAGCTGCTCATACCAGACACCCAAACAGCATGTTTTTTCCTTGCAATAAGCCTTGGAAATAAAAGTCTGCAGAACCATTGGTGCTGCCTGCTGGGAGTATCCACACTTTAAAATAAAGCTGTCAGAGACATAAGCAATTTTGAGTTTGGTTGAATTCTAAATGTCAATATTGCTGTTTACTACCTCTTGAAGTAATGAACTGCATCAAAGGTCCAGCAGCTCTCACTGGCTTTATTGATTGAAAACCTGAGCTGTGGTTCACTGTTTCTATGTCACCTGTTATCCCTGTATACAGTGACCTTTGCCTGTAAACCTGTCGTTCTGATGCTTTTGAAGCATGTATCTAGTGAACATGCCTTCAACATCTTCTCCATCCAATTAAAATTCCTTGCTATCATTCCCTTTTATCAAACATTTGTAATTAGATTCCCAGTTTCTCAATTTTCATGTCAGCAAGGAGGAAAACAATAGCAAGTACCTGATTTTAAAAAAAAATCATCAATTCTGTTAAAAGGTTTGTTCTTTCTTTAGCTGAATTTCTGAAGTGAAAATATGCTTCTGCAATCATGCTATAATTTTTCCACCTCTATTCTCCACTTAATTCTGAGACTTCTGGCTCATTTCAGTCAGATTTGGAGACAGATTTATAATTGTCCTATAACATCCTTGTAATGCTACATTTCTAAGAGTTGCAGAAGATTGGAAACTAGCTAGAGGAAGTTAACCTGGAAGTGTTCAAGCCCAGGCTGGATGGGGTTCTGAGCAACCTGATCTAGTGGAAGGTGTTCCTGACCAAGGCAGGGGGTTTGCATCTTGGGTTATTTCCAACCCAAACCATTCTATGATTCTATTATCCAATAATCACACAAAGAAAAAACCTGTGCTGTGTGAGCAGATATTTACCCAGACTGGGTATCCAGATATTGGTGGGGATATTCCCACACCCTCAGTAGCACACAAGCTGCTTTTTCCCAGGGACCAGCCATGGATGGAAGTGGGGCTGGAAGTTACCACAGCTTTTTATCATGCAGGACGCAGGGTAGGGAAAATTATAGGTATCTAGAGGAGTAAACCATCCAAGCTGATTAGGAAAAAGACTTTGTTAATGTCACTCACTGCTCATTAAATACCTTGCGGTTTTTTGAGTGCATTACAACCTGGTGAGTTGTTTTCAAATCTGCTTGTGACCTGAGTATTTTCTGTTTTCATATTACTGGCAGTTCATGAAAATATGCTCTAGCAGCATCTTGTACACCAAGATCAATATCAGAGACAGGTGAAATACATCACTTTCTGGAGGTACCCACAGAGGGCCTAGGTTAGTCTGAATGTTTATCTTCTACATGGCTGCCTTCAGCTGAGATGAGTCAAGGTTTAATTTGCCATGGTTTTGTTATTGCTGAAAACATGGATCTGAACAGAGAAGAACATTTGTATTGACCCATAACACAGTGATTTAGTTTACATTTACTCTACCAAACTATTATTCCCTTTGCTCTTGAAGATTTTCTCTTTGGGAGAACTTCAGATGTGCTCAAAAGCCATCAGTCTACAACCTGTGCCACAAATATTTAATTACAGAAAGCATCCAGTAAGTCTGGTGTACAGTTAACCTCATATAGTCTCTTCCTTGATTGATATTCCAAAGTCTTGGACAAGAATCCTTAGATGACATCACCAGTGTGGAATAACAAGGCAGCTATTTTGTTGGGGTTTTTTCTCTCATCTAATGGATAATAACATCTAATGGAATAACATAGCCAATAAATAAAGTCAGTAATACTCAGCAGCAGCAGCTTGTACATCAATTATTACAAATTTAACCACAAAATTTACTTGATAACCATTCACAGGATGCCAGAAAGTGGGAGTTCCAAATGTGATGGAACACCCGTGACTATGATTGCAAGGAGGAGAAAAATATTTTGCAAGACTAACCCATCTGCTTAAAATGATGTGAGTCATTCCAGATTTTCTTTCCTCTCAGGCAATGTACTGGATAGCCTTTGGATAACAGGAAAGTCAAGTTAATAGAACAAAAGGTTAAAAAAACTAAATAACTGTAACTTGGCAAATAGGAATACAGAGACAGATAATTGTCTGGAAGCATCTGAAGGGAAGGATAAGAATAGTTTCTAGTCGTTCAGGGGAGTGTAATTAGATATAACAGGATGAAATTAGTCAATGGAAAATATTAGGGAGGAACATCCTAATGAAAACTTCATCGAAACCCTGGCATAGACTGCAAAGGAAGCTTGTTGGAGAAAGCTCTGTCCCCCTGGTAAAAGTGAAGGAAAAGAAGAATTATGAAAATGCACTGATTCTGCACCAGAGAGGTGATGGGAAGATCTTCAAGAGAATTTCCGTTTTAATTTAATTGAATCCCATGTATATTGCCTTAGTATCCTGGTAAAATTGAAAGAATTTCTTTGAAGACAATTTTAAGTGTCTTTCTAAGGTTCAGAACCTTTATTATCATATCTAGCTTCTCTAAGCACTAATTTTATATGACACAATTAAAAATCCATAATCAAAGGCAATATAAGGGTTTCTCCAGAACAATGTTCCTGGGTTTTTGTCCCTGGGAGGAAACAAGGCCTTTTTCCTTTTCCTGTTTTCACTTTTTTTGTGGGGATTGTGGGGAAGATTCACTTTCCTCCCTTGGTTCTTTGGAATAATATAGTAAAGGGATGAATTTTGATACTGTTTGTATTCAGAGGCTTGAGCCACCACTATTCCTGTCAGTTCTTGTAAGGTGGTCCACACTTCTGATATTAATGTCATTGTACTAAATTTTATGCATTGTATAACTGGTCTGTATCGCAGGCTTGGGCATGGACTACTTGTCTTCTGTATATTTTGGATAACTTTTTATTTATCCTGAATGGAAGAATCTGGATGAAATGGCCAAGCATTACTGAAATTTTTCCTCCATTAGAATACTATAATTTTCTCTCCCTTCATAACTCTCTGAAGATCCGGTTACACCCCTGACTGGGTTTCAGACTGATCAATAATGAACTGTTCCTGGAATTTAAAACTCTGTTTTACCTTTTCTACCTCTGTGCTGCCACAGGCCATGTTACGGAGATGAGTGAGGTTTTATCGCATGTTGTGGTTCTATCTATCCATGCTCTTGGGAAGGATGTACTTGTCCATGCCTGTCTTTCCTGTTGTGCAGAACCTGCGTATGGTTTCCCCAACCAAATAAATGTGGTGAGCAGTCAGTGAATCAAAAGATCCACTTTCTCAAACCTCTTCTCCATACAGAGTCACACTGACTCATTTGCAGAGTTATGGATCATATTTACAGTGTCAACTGCAGATGTTATTCCCCTCTGACTGCTTTTTGAAGTGAAAGAGAGATAAAATCATCTGAAAAGTATTAGGGAAGAGAACTTTAGACAGCTCTGTGCTGAGAACAGCCAACCAATACAGGTTTGAAGGGAACCATCTATTTAACTGGAGGTGAATGTTTGCAATTACAATAACTGGATTTAATTATTACTTAACATATTCAAAGTACATTTTGCTTCATAAAGGAGATTTTCTTAAGATTATTGCAGTGTTAAATTTTCTGATTGAATATAAACAAGACACAGAACCATTTAAAATCCAAGATAACAGTGTGACACAGCTGAGATTATATTTATTCCTCAGTATTTTCTGATTCTGCAAAATGCTTCCTTTTGTCTTTAAGACAGCAGACTTTCTATGTTGGCAGGGGGTTATTCACTCTTGAATTATTGCAATATACAGTTTTGCAGATGTAAAAGTGTATTTTAATTACATTTGTTAGCTGCACTGTGATTTTCACTCCTACTGACTTCTTCCTTGTCTCCTTACTCTAAATTTTTCCCTAGCTAAGTGTAGGGACTGTGTTGACCTATTTTACTTTCTGGATTCAACTCTACCTTTCTGCTGAACACCATTAATCCATAGTAGGGATCATGGTTCGGCCATGAATACTTCAAAGCACAGAGGCTAATTGTGATAAAGAAGCTTTTTTCCCCATCTCACCTCTACATCCAGGATGTGAACATCATCAAAAATCATCTTTTTCTGCATCCAGACAATGCAGCAGTTGTTGTAGCCCCCAACAACCACAGATGTCTCATGAAAGCTCTTTCAAGACCTCCCTTGCATTTTAAACTTTGCCCCAGATCTGGAGAACATTTCTTAGAAGCCAGCTTGAACACTTTTGAATCCCAGCAGTCTTTTTCTTAGCTGTCTTACCATCGTAACCTCTTGGCAACTCAGTGTCTGGCTGAGAGGCTTGTCCTTCCCAAGGCTCTAGGGCCCTAAATCCAGCAGAACTACTTCCAGATGAGTACTGTGTAATCTTCCAATCCAAGTAATTTAATTTGAATACGCACAGAAAATACACATCAAATCAAACAGCCCAGTGACTTGGAATAGCAGTGAGGACTTCTAGATAAAGGATTGGGTTGTTGGTTTACTCTTTTATTTTGATGCCTTGTTTAGTTACCAATTTTTTCTTCATCATTGCAGTCAAGTCTACAGCAAGCTTCCTAAAGGGTTTATTCTAAAAAGTAATGCAATTTGAAAAGGTAGAAAATCACAGAAAACTCATTTAGTTTCACTCATTGTTACTAGTTTGCCATTCTACATTGATTTTTCTCCTTCCTATTATACATGGACTGTGTTCTCTAATGGGTTTACAAGTCTACTGATTAATGTGAGTAAAAATAATACTTGCTTTGTTGAAGGCATAAATAATGTCTTAACTACTTTGCACCCTACAGCTCTTTCAGAGCACTAATCTGACATGGCACTATCACAATGACTTCACCTGCCTCCTTTCCATACCCTCTTAAAGTCTTTTTCATTCATTTTATTCTCATTTCCTCTGAATATTTGCTCAACACTTTTTAAATGGATTTGCTTTCACTGTGACTACACCTTTTGTCTGCAAACATTTCAATATCCACCTTGTCCTGTTGGGAATATTTACAGAAAGGGAATTTTTGAGTCACTATACAAATATTGAAAGAGTGAATTTAAATTCAAGGCACAGATATTTGGGGTAGAACTGCTACTGAGATTATCTATAGAAGGCACAGGAAAAAGTTGCTCATTATTTCAAAAAGTCATTAATAAACGGTAATTCTGCTCCCACCACCTTTTTGTGGTCAGTGCTGACTTTTGCATATTTTTTTCAGCTACTTAAACACTCTAATGACAGCTTTCCTGGTGTGTTTCTGTGTCTCTCAAGTGATCAGATTTGTTCCACACACCAGTACTTTAAGTTCCACCACTTTTTTCAGCCAAGACCATTGCATGCAGCAGATCCATGTAGTTCCTACTAACCAGTGTGGTTTGGAAGGGACCCTAAAGCTCATCTCCATCCAACCCCCTGCCATGGGCAAGGACAACTTCCACTAGACCAGGATGCTCCACGTCCTGTCCAGCCTGCCTCTGATAGCCATTACCTCATCCTTTGTCTCTCCTTCCTCCCCTTCCCAGCAGCAGACACTCCCATAACATAAACACATGTATTTATTCAGAGAGAACAATTAGTAGAAAGGTAAAAGCTAATAGAAAAATGAGGAATGTCAGGGGTTCTTTTGTTAGAATTGCACAGCTGGTTAGAGGTAACTAACCTAGTTAAAACATTTATCTGTGGTGGTAGAAGCATCTGAGTTATTTCAGTGATGAACTCCAGGCAGGATGATTAATTTTGTCTTTTAGTCTTTATAGAGCTCGAGGCGTCCAGTAACCAGGCTGGGATGTTTACAGTGAAATAAAACACAACTGCATCATGACTGCGCTGGAAGTGGCTTGCTTGCTTTAACTGCAAGATGGTTTCTGAATCAGAAACCAAATGCCAAAATTTCCATGCCCTGGAACTGTAACCTTGTCTTCTGAGAAGAATATCACACACCATTTCTGACTCTTCCTCTTATGCCATCCACCCAGCCTTGAGCCCAGGAGTTTGTGACAGAATTTTTGCAAGCCCAACAACACTGTTCAGTGTTAGTTGGCATTGATACCTTTTCTCTAAATATTAAATCTACAGGGCAAATCAAGCTTTTTCTCTTTTTTCTTTCTTTTTTTTCCCTTCTTAAGTGTCATAACGAAAAATGGAATTTATAATGCTCTGAGATGAGGAAAGGTCAGTATAGTTGAATATAATACGAAGTAGCTGGAAAAACGTTCACACTTTTTTTTCCTGTTTTTGCAACATTTTAAGGATGTGTTGACAAATATTACAAAAATCACTCAGGAGTCTGAAATTCTTCATTAAATGTTTTCTTTTTCCAATTTAAAGCATTTTCATTTCAACAACATCATAATAATTTTGCAGTTCCAAAAAAGATTTCAAACCTCATATCACATTAAAACCATTTTTTTCCTGAGCAAATAATGCCAGATATTTTAGGAAACTGTTCTTTATATCACCTCTTTGGGTTTGTTTTGTTTTGTTTTGTTTTGTTTTGGGAGTATTTTTTTTTGTCTTTTCATTATTTACATTTTATAAAAATTTCCATTTCTCTTCCAAAGAAAGGAGAAAGTATTTATAATGATAGGCTATAGTGACAAATAGCCTCTTTCCCAACATATTAGTTAAAATAAAGAGAATATTGATAAGGAAGGGATGATCTGAGGGATGCTATCAACAGTTTTTTAGGACATGCACTTGGTTAAAACTCTTTTTAAGAGAAAAATATCATTCAGAGAATATCTGTACTTTTATTTATCAGAAAAGGAAGATTTAGAAAATGGATTTTTTTAAGTGGCATTATTTGCTGATTTGAAAGTGTGTCATAATGATGATTAGACTAATTCTTTTTTGTTTCATTGATACGTAAATAATACAGTGGTATACCAGCAACAGAAGTTTTCTTTCTGATTCACCTTATTGATAACCTAGGTGACAAAAGTGATGGCAGTGACAACACACTGATGGATTTGGAGGGAGACTACAAGAAAGGTGGAGAGAGACTACTTACAAGGGCCTGAAGTTATAGGACTACAAGGAAGGGCTTTACTCTGACAGATTTAGATGGCATATTGGGAAGAAATTCTTCCATCTGAGGTGGTAAGGCCCTGGCACAGATTTCCCACAGAGAAGCTGTGGCTGCCCAGTCCCTGGAAGTGTCCAAGGCCAGGTTGGACAGGGCTTGGAGCACCCTGGCATAGTGGAAGGTGCCCCTGCCCATGGTAGGAGGATAAAGGGAGAAGAGCTATAAGGTCCCTTCTAACCCAAACCATTCCGGGATTCTGGGATTCTGGGATTTGCCGTGTAATTAATGGGATAATAGTTACCCTGCTGAAGTCAGTGCAGTGCATGCATGTGACTGAAGTGACAGATATCCTCTCCCACAGCCCAAGCTTCCATGCGTAGCTGAGGGGAAATCAGCAACGGCTGCAGCCAGTGGACGATTGTCTGCGTGAACTGAAGGTTTAGCTGCCAAAACACCCTTGGTGAAGGAGAAGCATTTTACTAAAACGCCTTGGGATTAACATGCAGATTAGGGTGTAAGAATAAAAAGGGTTGCAAAACATAACCATAGAGCCTTAGAATGGTTTGGTTTGAAAGGCTCCTAAAAGACCATCTAATTCCAAACCACCCCACCAAGGGCAGGGATGCCACCCACTAGATTGGGGCCCCATAATTCTACTGTCCATCTCTTTATGTATTTAAAAATTCAATTAAGATTGAAGTTCTTAGATTGCAGAGTGTGTCACAAAAGAGAAAATGAAGATGAAATGGAACAGCAGACAGAGCTGACCAGTCTCATTTCCTTCACTGGGCAGGTTGAAGAATGAACACAGTGTAACTGCTGCCATGTCACTGGGGTTTCAAAATCCATGACTTCTATAAGCAGTGTGGAGATTTCAGGCAGATAGGAAGCGATATATCTTCGTGAAATTTTTTAAATGTTGGATGTGATCTCTATGTTGGCAATGTCCTTTTGAAAGTCTGAGATCTAGTGTTCTGGATGTGCAAAGGAATACATTTCAGACGTCTGCATTTCAGATTCTCTCTGAACAGCAAAAAAAAAGTTCCTGTTTAAATATGCATTCTGCATGCTATGCCTCAGACACAGTGCCAGCGATTCTGTTATCCCCTTTCGTGGTGGGACATTTTTTTCTTTTTGTCTTTTTTCTCTTCCTACGTTTCCTAAAAGAGGAGGAGGGGGAGATGTTGTATTTCCAAAACCCATCTCTCATCTTCTTTATTTATCTCCCCTCCCCACCCAAAATACACTGAATAGTTCTTTATGTAACTTTAATTTAAAAAAAAAAAAAAAATTACAGCTGCTGCTCTGGAGCCATCCAAATCTAATTAACTACAGAAGCCAAAGTTGTATTAAGCTTCTCACTTTCTTCGTCCTACCATCTCCATTCATAACTTCATTCAATGTGTTCACAAAAAAAGGAATTTCTAATAATTGTATCTATAGTCCTGGAAAAAGAAAGCCACTAATCAGGACGCCTGTGAAAGAGGAGAGATCGGAGCCTCACTTGAACTTGGCAGTCTGGCCCCAAAAAACCTGCAGACAAAAGGGGTGAAGAGAACTGAAGAGCTTAGCCCTAAGTCTAAGGAAGCTGGTGAGAATTTGTTCAGGCTCTGAATAGAGATCTTCATTTCAGACCTAAATTGTGCCTGCACAGACTCATTGAAATGCCTTCTCTGAAGGAAGAGGGGGTGGGAGGCACAGGAGAGAGAAGGGAAGAAAAGTTTGTTGAATATAAATGAGGTTACATGTGGCTGAAGAGTGAGATAGAAGCTCTACAGAGATTTATTCCTGACTGACATACAGTAACACAAAGGCAGTAAAATGCGTCCTTGGCAAGTGGCATTAGGAAGCAATAAACTTTAATCTTTGGAGAGCAGAGATGGTGCTACCCACCTCATGGAAAATGCATTCTTATTTGTGTAGTGTGTTACTTTAAATGTGTTTAGCCTGTTTAAAGAAGATATAACGAGCTATCTTACCATGCTGTGACCTTGTGATTCAGGCAGTCTGCAGAACCACAAGACCAGAATAAAGACCCTTGACATTTTCTCACCAGGGGACTCAGCAGTCTTCCTTCATGTTCTCTCTCATCTAGGGAAAACTTAAGAGTCTTAAATGGGATTGCATCTCAGATGAGTTTTGTTCAAGGGCCTTTTATATTTTTTAGTTACCAAAAGATGTATATTCAGTCTGGCAGTCTGGTACTGGTCATTCATATTAATCTCTTCACTTATATTCACATGTCCTGCTGCAAATTGCAGCGTTACTCAGTAAAAGCAAAGGAACAGAAGTCCGGTCATTAAAACAAAATATTTTCCATTGCATAGCAGAGAGAGTACATTAAAATTAGTGTCATTAAGATAAAAAAACAGGGATGGTGTATGAAATCCCCTAAGGAAACATCACCTGTCTTGTTCCCAACAATAGGAGATTCATAAAACACTTAAAGAGAATTAATTGGCTTGCTGTTCTGACTGAATTTATTGTAAATTTTCTGTTTGCCCACTGCATATTAAGCGTTAGGAAACCGGACAACCTGTTCCCAGCTCCTTGGACTTTTGCTCTGAGACTCTGGCAAAAAGCTGAGAGTTAATTTCCAAAGGTGGGACAGGAAATGCTGCTTTCTAAGGAATAAAGTCACTTCACCACCTTGTACTGCTCTTCAGAGGTTGGATGAAAATTTTCTAGGTAAAGCGAGGAGTAGTTTTGCATTCAGTCTCTACAAGGAGTGTTCACTGGCCATTAATTTAAGGCACAGCCCTGAAGATCTCCTTTCCCTGCTGTGAACTCAAAAACATCACGTTGCTCGAGGCAGTTGGTCCCATCCTGTACAGTCACTCACTGGATAAATGGAAAGTTATTTTTACTCCAGAGCATAAACAAAAAAAAAGTAAACATTTTATGAGGCTTATATACTGTTTGCTATATCTTTGAAAAGAAATTTCAGCTTTCCCTCACCACTCGCCTTGAATCTGTTTTTAGCTCATCTGTATCTGGATTTTCTGCTGCGTAACTAAGGATATATACAACAGATACAAATTTCATTATTGGGCTGTAATTGCATTTCTTTTGCCTTGCTTTGATGTTAAATATAAAGAACCCCAGGCTACTCTATCTAACACTGGTCTGTTAGAGAAGACTCCTGCTAGGGGAAGGCAGGATGCTGTATTTAGGCTGATCTGGAGAGGTGATGTTTATCGGACAGCTGAATGAGCTCCTAAATGAAGGAAGGCACCAACCACGGGCTCATGTACCAAATCTAGCCCCAGAGTAGCTATGGACATCAATCAATTTTACATGTGGGAAAATGAGAGCATTTCATTTCTACAAAAGCAGATTAAATGGAGAAGCACAATTCCTATTTGGTGGAATCATCTTCTCTGAAACTGCTCAAAAAACATACAGGTGTGGTGTTTAGGGAACATGGTTTAGTGGTGGATCTGGCAGTGCTTTCCTAATGGTCGGACTCAATGGTCTTAGGGAGTCTTTTCCAATCTTAATTAATCTATTATTCTACTTTGTATTATTTTAATGAGAGCCTGGCCCATTTTGACAGCAGGAATTTTTTTATTTATTCTCTCTTCCATCACCTTCCTCTAGGACAACTCTGAAAAATTTCCTGGTCATGAATTATATTTACTCCAAATCCATAAAAACATACAAATAATGGTAATTTTTAACCCTTTTCTTTCATCTGTACATCAAGAAGTTTTTGCCTTTCAAACATACAAATAATTGCAGGAGTCCCTTAATAGGGAAAAAAAGACTAGAATACATTGAACACACCTTTCAGAAGTGTCCCAGAGGTGTATCAAAGTGCCAAGGAGGAAAAAAAAAAGTGTTAAAAGTAGAATAGAAAGAGTGTGAATATCGACAATGGCCTGCTCAGACTGTAAAGAGGATACAGCCTTCATCTTCCTTTTCCCAAGGAGATGGACTGGCATGAAATCTGCAGCAGAATGGAGTACATAAAACTGTGCTTATCTTTTCCTGTTTATAAGTTGCATGATGCATTCAATTTTATGACCACTGGCCTTGTAAGCACAAGGACTTCCTAATCTGTAACCACTTGATTTATCTGGCCAGGCTTGTTCAATCAAATTAGGTCTGATGATAAAATAGCAGTGAAAATGTTGTTCTGGGAGGATGAGGGGGGAAGTTTTCATGTCTGCAAGGCAGTGGAGGAAAATTGTGTTGTTGGGAAGCCCATATAATTCAGGGGCCTTGCAGCTTTGCATAGAAACACACTTTTTGGGGCTGTGCCTCAGCAGTGAAGGAGTTAAAGTGGGTACTTACTCTGTTCTCATCCTTTTCTCCAGCATGACCACCAGACACTCCTCTTCTGGCTTTAACTAAAACAGTTGTTTTATTATGCCCCCAGATTCTACCACATGTTTTAATGTGTACACCAATAAGTTTTGAATACATCAAACATGTTTTTTATTAGTATTACTTGCGAGTGCAATGTTACTACCAAGCTAGTAAATAATTTGTCTCAGACCACACTAAGCTCTAGCCTAACTCTTGGTTTTACCACTTCAGGTGGGTGGTCTCCCTTTCTCACTCACAGGAAGAAGTGGGAATATCCATGGATAGCAAAGACATTGTTGCAGCTGGAAATGTTATATATTGTCCATGGCCAAGTCAGCTTTCCTGTCTTTTCCCTGCATTCGTACACAAAAGCACCTTGAGCACAAAACAAATAAGTCTTAAGGACAAATTCCCCTGGAGCGGGACTTTTGACAAGGATGTGTAGTTATAAGACGAGAAATAGATTCACATTGGCAAAGGGCAGAGTTAGATGGGATATTGGGAAGAAATTCCTGGCTGTGAGGGTGATGGGGCCCTGCCAGAGGTTTTCCAGGGCAGCTGTGGCTGCCCCTGGATCCCTAGAAGTGTCCAAGGCCAACTGGATGGGGCTTGGAGCAACCTGGGCTAGTGGAAGATGTCCCTGCCCGCTGCAGCAGAGGTGAAATTAGATGGTCTTTAAGGTCCCTTCCAACCCTTACTATTCTGTGATGACTCTGTGACTTCTATGGCTTTCCAGCTAGAGAAAATAATAGAAAACTAAGAGTGACAGCTCTGCAACCTGCCTGACTCCTGCCCCACAGCAGAGCCAAGCCACAACAGCGTTCAATACAAGCCGTGCACACTCTGCTACATTCATTGGGCTGCCTGGCAGTGGTGAGGTGTGCTTGGTCTGAATGGCTCTTTACTGTCTGTAAATGCTTGCCATAAGAGGCATTGTGCTCCCTGCACACAGCCCTGAGATCCTTCCCAGGCCATGCAGGAGCTCTGTGGCAGCTCAGGACCTGCCAGCACTCCCGAGTTCCTGCCCTGCTGCATTATTTCTACTCTCCGCTGCAGCTGCCATCACAGAAGAGATTGTGAGTGCAGCTCATTCCTGTTATCTTTCACATGCTGATAAGTTGAATAAAATATAATTTCCTCAGCCACTCAGTATGTCTTTGTGACTCTGATTTCTGAGAGGAAGCAAAAGGCTTCCCATCAACCTAGACCAGTCCTCACCAAGGAGGAGTTTGACTCATGTGCCTGATTGTATATAAGGTCTTTTCAATCACAGCCTCTGCCCAAGGCTCAGGGAGCACCAAGTGGCCCCAATTTCAATTCTACTTTGAAGTCCAATTTGATTCTTGGTGGTGCTTAATTAGGGTGTATCATTGCCAGGACGTGGTTTTATGCTGAAATACTCTAGGCATCAAGAAAACAAGAATGTGCAAACATTCTCTGCCCCTGGCTTTCAGGATGCTTTCCTGTGGTCCTCATAAGAAAGCTTTATGTCTAGCCCCGCCATCACCATTTGATTTTACATCCCTCCATATACAAAAGTTTTTTTTTTTCCTTAGGTCCCAGCACCTGCAATCAGGTTTCCTGAGATTTAGAATATCATAGTGAGGGGTGGTTTGAGACTCCTGCAGATCCAACCAACAAGAGATAAACAGGGATAAACAGGTTAAGTTGCAATCGCCTTTCTCCTGATGTGTTCTCTTTGGAGAGGGAGGTTTTGAGCCACAGCCCCTGCAACAGAGTACTCAACACTGGCAATTTTACTATCCAAGATGATGGGAAATGTGGGGCTGAACACAGGCAGCTCTGTCAGCAGTATTTCCCATTTATAAAAAGCCTCAGTAGCTAAAGACACAATGAGCAACACAGAATGCCCTGGTATCCCCAGGGCAGTCAGGAAAACCTCAAAGCTAAAACAGTCCAAGACTGTTGGGGGATTTCCCCAACATTCAGGTGGTTTCAGGGTCCTTGCTCCCCTGCACAGCTCCGAGCCAAGCCGAAGGAAGAGACGGAGTTCTCAGGTTTAGATTTTTCAATGTTGCATACTTCGTTTATTGTTTCTTATCTTACAATTTTCTCGGAGTCCGACAAGATGTTCGCAGCTGCATGGATTCCTCACGTCTCCCCCCGAGCTGGGCTGTCCTTATCTTTTATACTAATTACTACGTATTTCTTGTTTACTATTTCTTACCCATGTCTATCACTATTACTAAAAAGGTCATCTTCACTCTACACAATCCTCACTAACTACTTTGTGCCACGTCAATGCAGCAATGGAGTGAGGGAAAGAGAAGGAGAAGGAGAAGGAGAAGGAGAAGGAGAAGGAGAAGGAGACAACGCCCCAGATTCTCCATCTTGTCCCCATTCACTTCAATGCTAGGAACCTAAAACTGTTATTTTCTCACTCTGTGATAATCTAAACTACTATTTTTCACATTCTTGTGGCCTGTAAACCTTCTCTCAGTGCAAGAAGCCTTTCCCATGGACTGAAATCAAAGCCAGTGTCTCTCTGAGCTCTGGGCTGGGGTCCCAGACCCCTCTGCCCAGGTCCCTGACCCTCCAGGGCAACCAAAGGAATGCCCTGGACTCCAACACAAGACGAACTCCAGGAGGTGCTCAGCACCCCCCTGCCTCTCCTGGCAATGACATTTCAACATATTTAATGTTCCTCCCAACCCAAACCAGTGTGTCAGCCTGTGATTTCAGGAGCTAGCACCTCATAAGGAGGTGCATGTATTATTCACCAGGCCATTTATAAAATGCAAAGGCTCACTTCACAGCTTTTCTCCACTCTTCCTGGGTGACCTTGCTGAGTCTCAAAAGTGGCATTCATCTCAGTCATCTGTAGCCACATAGTGTTATGGATGCAATCCTATAAAACATCAGTGATGTACCTTTATAAACAGTAGAGAGGAACAGGTATATTCAAAGACTCACTCACCTGGTCTGTCTTATATAAGTTCTATGCCTCAGTTCCTCATTTCTCACCTGTAAAACAGGGATGGCAGCACTGCCCCACGTCCCTGGAAATCCTGTGAGAGAGGGCTAAAATACTTGGATAATACAGTTCTGGTGCTATGCAAACATATCCAACAGTCTGAAGTCACTGGGGAAAGAGGATATTCAGCTGATTATCACATCCCAAAACCAGAAATTTTTGTCCTAGTCAATTATGGTGTTACTAAATTTCTGAGCACAGCATCTGGAACTTTGAAATACTTCTCCCTGCAAATCAGTGGCTGGGGTTTTTGGAGCTGTTGTTTTGTTTCCCCCCCGTGTAATTAGAGCAATGAAGTCTTTAGATAAATTAGACATTCATAGAGATTTGAGTCAAGTTGGAACTGATACAGATAAAGTAAATCAAGTCACCAGTACCATCTGCTCTGTGGGAGAGGAGGCAGGGGACATCTTCCTCTCTTTTCAGTTAACAGATGCAGGATATGGTGAAAAGGTCAGAGATAAATGTAGTGCTCACCTCATGCCACATATTCACAGCAGCTGGACTAAAGAGAGGCCAGAAAAACTTGTGTGTACTTTCAACCTTTCACTGCAGGCCATAAAGAGCATTACAGAAATGGAAAGGACAGGCTATTTTTATGCAAAGCCTGGAGACAGTCACTGTAGCAGAATGGGACCAAAATAATAAAAACTCCAACCAAAAAATAATTTCCCTTTCTGCTTTAATCCTCCCTGTCTCTCCCACACCCCTTCCCCTCTCTTGCCTTGCAGAAGCTATAAATCTAGGCCAACAGAGAGAAGCTGGAGCAGCAGCATATTATCTTGAGAAATCACTCCCAGAAGGGAGCAGAAAGTTCACAAGTAGAGTGCCAAAAAAGGAGAAATCACAGCGCTATCACTGGATCCGGCTGCGGCTGGAAGGCGTCCAAGCTCCTCGCACTGCTGACATCCCTGTGCATAATCAGAAATTCCTTTCAATTATGTGGGAAAAGGAGCTTTGCACTGTCAGCCCAAATGTCCCCGTGAAGAAATGGGCTGCCACAGCATCACCGTAGAAGGTCATGGTGGAGCAGCACCCAGGCACGGCAGCTCGGCACAGAGAGGGAGGGGAGGCACGCGGCAGCAGCGCTTTTGTACCGTTCTGCTCTTCCATTACCACATTTAATCTGAGGGCCTCTGAGTGCTTCACAGGCATCTAAAGTTGGTGGGAAATATGTAGGTACTGTTAGACCAGTGTTAGGGACAGCATGGAAGGAATCCCTGCTGAGCGGTGAAAGCTGCCCTTGAGTGTGGAGAGATGGCTTCTGCAGCCCCAAACCCCTTCTAGGTAGCTACTTCTCACCACGGCAGGCAAGAGGCACTGCCTTCCTGCAAGGTGTGTGACCTGTGATAGCAGGGACTCAGCACAGAGCTTGGGAAGCCCTCTGCATGGACATGTAGCCCACAGGCAGACCAAAGGCACAGACTTAAATCTCAATGCTTAAGCAGCCCAGCACAGTGGTGTCTGGGTTTCACAGTGCCCTGCTTTAAATGTAAATTGCAGAGGTGTCTGAGAGGAGATGTCAAATTTATGGAAATACCACATGTTTTTCATTATGGCTCCTGAGTGTGTTTACTGAGATGTGGAAAGATGTCCGTTTTCCCATAAGTGGATTCCCTGCCTTTTTCCCAATCTTTTTTGCCAATTTATATCCATTAATAGATTTAGTGGGCAGCCTGACAAAGTTAGGCAGCTGCATGTTGTTTTTCCTGCTAGCTACAAGGGTGTTACAAGAGGTTATTTTAGCCTAATGAACTTACTATCCCCAGACTCCCCCTCTGTTGTCAGTAAAGAGAAATGGTTTCCATCGGGAGGAAGGAGAACTTGATTTGGACACTATGAACCGTCTTGTGAAGTTTTTTCCTCTTGTTGGCAATAGAAGGAGCCTAGGGAGAGCTGTCCATTAGGCAAAAGGTGGTTATTCTCCCTAATTTGCTCCACATACTGGTTGGGGATATTACTACCATATGACTTTTTGCCATGTAAGTTATGTGCTCTGCATCACTCCCTGGAAACAACTATTTCTTGGCCTATACAGAAAATTTAGGCTGTGACTCACACCTAAAATAGATACTCCAAACAGTCTATAATAGGTGGTGTGAATGGCTGCTATTGTCTGTCTCAGTGGTGAGATCCCCATCCGGGGACCATTGTTTCAGTGTTTGCACAGCGCTCAGTGCAATGGAACATTTTAATTGCCTCTCCATACACCCACTTGTCTCCAAGAGTGCATTTTTCATAACGTTAATGAACTATCATGAAGCTTCCTTCTCACAGAAGGATGGGAGGGAAAGGAGTGAGCAGTGCGCTCTGGTGCTGGGACGCATAACAGAAACCAGGACACTGCACCATTTAGAGACCCCAGATCCACTCTAATATGTGTCCAGAACTGTGAATTGCACAGCCAGGTCACTCCTCAAAACTAGCTTCAGGGTCATAAAAAGTTTGGGGTTGTGTGTGTTTGTGTGTTTGCCCTAGTGATTCAAGAAATGGGCCATTTGGTGAGTGTAGTTCTGCTACCAAACTCTTTAAAAGACAGGAATGGTGAAGAACTACCAGAAGCAAGAGCAGAAGTTTCACCAAAGCCTAACTTGGCCTTGTGAATTCTCTGCCCTGGATTTTAACTCAGCAAGGTGCAGACAGCCTTCAGAGCAGGACGAAGGAGGGTGTGGGAGGTAAGGGGAGGGGATGGCACTGCCATCCCTGTACCATGGCCCAGTGAAGGACCTCTACACTCCACAAGGTTGTCATTCCAGCATCTTTCTCCAGCCCTGTCATTATTTTGAATGAATACACAGGAGACTAGCTGCACACTGGAATGCCTGGAATGCCAAAGCAGAACTCAGCTAATAATGGTTCTATAGTGTAAATCAGCAGCATAGTGGGTCCCGGTTTCACTTGGCTGTGCTCCATGAATAGCAGAAGAGACATTGAGTAACAGTGAATTGAAAATCAGTCTAAAAAGAGGAAGAGGATAAACCCTGAAAATACTCTCTGTTATGGTGTGAACTATTTTTAAAAGCTGAGAATTAAATCTTTAAGTGATTAACTTAACTTGGGGGAAATATCTTGTTCTGTGAAGCAGTCACATAACTGGCAAGGAATATCTCTGGAGTGAGTTGGTCACAAGGAAAGAAGTTAATGAAAGCAGTTTTTCTTCAGTCTTACATGACCTAGGGCTGACCCAAAAGAATCATAGTCATCGGGGAAAACACTGGGTACTGCTGGAATTAATTTAGAACATGACCTCTGATTGGAGTCCCTACTAGCACAAGGAGGCAGCTGTTGACTCGCATTTAGTGGCTGGCAGATTGGTTCCTTCTCTCTCTCTCTCTCTCTCTCTCTCTCTCTTTTTTTTTTTTTTTTTTTTTTTTTTTTTTTTTTTTTTTTTTTTTAACTTTGCTACGTATCTGCATCTAACAAGAACCTACCAGAGAACTGGGGAACATCTTTTTTAATGACCATTCTGTGTGCCTCTGTGAGTGCATTCCTAATGGGCTACTTGCCATGAAGTCTTTGCTATGAGATGTTGCTGGCAGAGGTTTTTTTGGCTAAGAGCATGAAAAAAAAAAAAAAAAAAAAAAAAAAAAAATCAGATGTACCCAGCCAATATATCTTTGCCAATAAAATCTTGCTGTAGACACAGCTACGCTGCTCAATGAGGTTTTCACAAATATGTTGGCAGGATACTGGCCTCTGAGGGCTGTCACATTGTCCCTGCTAGGAGTGGGCACTGTACTATGGCAACAATGAAACAAAGCCACCCGAGGAGGATATTTCTCAAGGCCAGCATAAATTTACTCAATTTTAGCTACTAAGAATCACAGACTCACAAAATGTTTTGTGTTGCAAGCGACCTTGAGTATCACCTCATTTCACACCCCCCTCGTGTAGAAACAACTTCCAGTATCCCAGGTCACTCCAAGCCTTGTCCAGCCTGGCCTTGGACACTTCCAGGGATGGGGCAGCCACAGCTGCTCTGGGCAACCTGTGCCAGAGCTTCATACAAGTTAATATCATTTGAGAGCATCCCAAAACTCACACAGTTACATCAGGGATATCTCCATGAGCTGCTCATCCATTTTGCCAGGAGCAAGTGGTAGAGGGGTTTTGTGTAGTCCGAAAACGTAGGATTTATAAGAGATTTTTTAGCAGTGATTCAGCAACAGAGAAGGAAACACACTGTGAGAAAATTGAAGGTTGTAGCTGGAATATTGTAACAAGAGTCCTGAGGAAAATTAATCCCAAATATACTGTGTGGCTACCTATAGGCACTAAGTTGTAAAATGTGTGTGTAATTGTAAATACACTGTCTTAACGGGCTGTGTGCCTGCTCATAAGTGCTGCTGTGCATGGAAGATATCTCTCCTGTGCCATGGCAGTGAGTTGGCCAGCACTAAAGCTGTGAGATTTGCTGGCAGGTGTTGGGGGTACAGAGCATGAAGCAGAGACACAGGCAGTGCTCACAAGCAGAAGAGTGTACTACCAACGGAAAAAATATATATATATAAGTATGAGCTGGATCAGTCATTTCCATCTCAAAGAGGATGGGAGGGAGAAGTCTGTCTCTTGAAGTAGCTGCAAGCAAGAAGGTGGAAAAAGTCTCAGAAGAGTGAACCTTCTGCAGAGATCACAGCAAACCCTATGGCTTTTGCACTGCTCTGTGCCTTGGAAATTCAGTCAGACAGGAAAAATATCTCAAATGAGGAGTGACTGAAGAGCATCAGGTAATCCTAGGAAACACCCTGGTAGGTCTTGTCTGCTCAGCAGGGATCCCCCTGTTAGGAGGTCCTCCTGTCACACCAGGGAGCTCGGCTTTCTTAAATTCTGGGCTGGCATTGTGTGGCAGGCAAAGAAAGTGAATTGCTGCTTGCGTGGATGGCAAATACATTCACAGGCAGGAAATCTAGTCAAATGTAGCAGCATAAAAGAGTAAAATTTTACTACTGCTCATAAAAGTCCATGGGAGGCACTGCTCAGAGGGATAAAAATGTTTCACTACCTGGGTATGCAACGTGGACAAGAGCACAGGCTCCCAGAGCTTTCACCAACTCGTGGCAGAGACATTGTTCTGCCAAGGAAAGACTACAGGGAGTGCAGCTGCGTATGTCCCTGGCAGCATAAACTACTCAGTTACAGGCTTTCATCTCTTTCCTTTCTTTAGTCAGCACTGCATGTGAACTGCAAGATGCCGCAGCATCTGATTCCACACAGACAACTCCCCACAATGGAGTGCAAAGATGCGCTAAAATCTGGTTCCAAATCTAAATGTTCCTGAGGGTTTTAGGTCTAAAAGAGTTTCTAGTCCTCATTTGCTCAGAATTTTGCCAAAGCTTTCATGTGGCCTGAATCCTGAGTGTTTAACATCAACCTGTGACCTGAGACCACAGGAGACACCACATTTCTTTCAGTGTGCCCTTTCCCACATCAGATTCTCTCTAAAACTATTGTGCTGGCTCTGTCCACAGCAGCAGCAGATGCAACCCAAGGGTGTCGAGCTGCCAAGCAGCTGTTTGTATTTTAACTTTTGTGTCCCCTGGGCTCTCCCTGACCAGGTGTTTTCAAGATGCAGTGGTTAAAATGTCATTTTCCACAGGAAAATGTGAAGCAGGACAGCCTAGTAGCTAACACAAGACCCTCCAAACTGGGTCCTGTTCCCATCTCCCTCTGAGAGCAGCTGTCCCAGCAGCTGCGCACGTCACTCCACATTTATTTTCTCTCCCACCCTTTACTTGTCTCTCCTATTTAGATTACAAGCCCTTTAGGGCAGGGGTTGTCTCTAAGTACGAGTGTATGCCATTGAGAGCACAATGAAGCCTTGATCTCAGCTGGGGATCCTCGACATTATTTGGACTCCGGCAATAACCGAATTTTCCTCTCTCTGGGCCTGTACCAGTCCGATGGGAAACTCCGGTGGGGGAACAGGATACTGAGGACACAATAAAAGAGCCCCTTGTCTCTAGAGATCAGGGAATAAAATTTATTCAACCATTCTAAGTGTCCGTGGCTCCCAGCCCCCTGAAACACGACAGGCCATGTTCAGCACATACAAATTACCACTGCATGCCAGAACCCAATGTCCCTTCATTAGTCAGTGTGGGAACAAGCAGCCGGAGTTGTATTTTCTGTGTTACACATGTTCAATTAGCTGACAATCATAGTGTCAGTAGAAACAGACATAGATACACGTTACAAGTGGCCATGTTTTAAATTACCACCAAATAATTTTCAATGGTTTAGAGGCATGATGGACTTTCCATAAGAGAAGCTGCAAAGTCTTGGATTATTTAACTTGGAAAGAAGGATAATTACATGGGTTTAATTGGCCTATTTAAGATGATGAATAGTGTAAGAAAAGCTGATCATTCCTTCTCTTTACACACCACAGTAATATGAGAACTGGGGCTCATATGTTAAAATAAATGGTAGGTAAATTTAAAACAAATAAAGGAAATACCCTACAGCACAGCCTGCTTGTGGAATTAATTTCTCTGCAGTATTAGACTTGAGGATGGATCCATCTTAAACCAGGTGAGAAAATGTAACATTTAGAGGACACGATCAAAATCCTGTGCTCACAGGTGTACACATGATGCTGGTTTTAGAAGCCCTGCCAAAGCCAGGTTTTCATTCTGCCAGTCCCTATCTTTGCCTGCTGTGACCCAGGCAGTGTGGCTGGACCACCGACTGGTGAGGACTGAGGAAAAACGTTGTTGAGTATTTCAGTCTTGTGCATATCCTGGGTAACCAGGTTTCTCATCTCCTTTCAGAGAAGGTTCATATTTTCCCTGTTCTTCCTTTTACCACTGGCATACCTATAGAGGTTTTTCTTGTTGCTCTTGTCATCCCTGGCCAGATTTAATTCTATCAGGGCATTATCTTTCCTTTACATTTTCCATCATCTTCCCTGAGTGCCTGGACAGTGTCTCTGTTGCTCCCAGGCTACCTGTCCTTACCTTTGTCTTCCTGTAGGTCTTCCTCTTGTGTTTGAGTTCACCCAGAACTAGCTAGCTTTTCATCCACACAGGCCTCATGGTAATTTTATCTGGCTTTCTACTCACTGGAATTCATGGCTGCTGAGCTTGGAGAAGGCAACACTTGAATTCCTGGGCCACTCTCCCCTCCAGGTCTACATCCCACAGTGCACTAGAAAGCAGCTCCCTGAAGAGGCCAAAGTCTGCTCTCCTGAAGTCCACGGCAGGAAATTTGATGTGTGCCATGGTCATTTCCTCAGGGTCCTGGGACTCCACCATTTCGTGGTCACTGCAGCCCAGGCTTCCTTGAGCTTCACATTCCCCATGAGCCCCTCCCTGCTGGTGAGAACAAAGTCCAATACAGAACCTACCCAAAGATTGAGGAGTGAAGAAGATGACCTGATTTTTTCTTCTCCATTAGAGATGGCCTCCACTTTTGGCTGCAAGCCTTAGCAGATCAGTGATTCATTCAATCATCTCACATTCTGCTTCAATGTCCCTGATGAAGGGACATTAAAGCAGAATGTCCCTGCTTTGATTTTCTTTTAGTTTAGTTCTGGTTTAGTTTAGGAAATCTCATTGCCACAAAAATCCTGAATTCTTAATGAAAAATCAACTCCCCATCAGAAGCAATCAGGTAGCAGGAATATGAGCATATTGTAATAATTTCTTTTTAAGGTGAAAGAAAAAGTACAAAATATTTGCACTTTGAAATCTCTTCAGACGTCTTAAATAGTCATATCAAAGTTGCAGCATGTGGGAATATTTTGGAAAATTGATGCTTCTAATCATAAAGATCTATTCTGAAAAGAGACATTACAGTATCTTTAAACTTCATTTGTGTTCAAATATTTCACCCAAAAAAAGCTTGATTAGTGCCAACAAAATTCCAGCCATGCAGAAATAGGATCACTGTGTCAGGCAAGAATAGATTTTCACAGGTGAATAGGCAGAACTTTCCTAACTGACAGAAATGAAGTTATCTGTTTTGTTCTGCTAGTTTGCAGACCTTAAATCCAAACAAGATCATTCACTCTGTCTTCCCTTCCATGTATCTCAAGCCACTTTATTTCCCCTCAATATTTCTTCACTATTCCATTAATTTGGTCTACACACAGCACATTTCAGCCAACCAGAGGCAAAATCACTGTGAGTGGGTAGTAAAGATCTCAAGACCAGAGCACCATTAACAGCCACAGCTGCAAAAACAAATAATTCATTTGTTAGAACATTCAAGTAACTCTTGAAGGTGATCCAGTAAAGGAAAGTGAGAAAATGCTAGGCACATAACCACTAAAAATTCCAGACAGCACAGAAGCAGATACCTGCATGGGGCTCGTGGCCTGGATAGGAAATTCTGCGAAGTGATGCACAGCTGTGTCCAGTGAAGTGAGAGCATGAAGGATAAGCAAGGCAGTACTGGAGGAGGAAGCTTGGACTTTTTGACCTGTCTCCTCTAAATTCATCCTTGTAAAGCCTCTGAACATTATACATGCTTCAGAAATTGAAGTCCACATCTCTATCTATTCGCCCATGTTTGTAGGTTGGAATTTCTTGTCACATTTCCTGTCTGTGGATTCTGCAGATCAAAAGACATCCTTGTCCCTGTATGGAAAAGGAATAAAAGGCACAGGTGATCAGAGGAAGATATAAAAGCTGTGATTGTGGTTCTCCATTACCTTTACTTCATATCTTAGTGAGATTTTTTTTAACCATATGTAGTTGACTGTTGCTGGTGTTTGGTTTTTTGGGTGGGTTTTTTTTTGTTTTGTTTTGTTTTTTGTTGTTTGTTGTTTGTTTTGTTTTGTTTTGTTTTTTTGAATTGTTTCTCTTTTGACATCAACATTTGGTACTAGATTGTAGGAATGCCCAAATATCTGATAATAGGATTTTTGTGACTGTTTAAGTTTAGTTAAAATAAACACCTCTATTATTCAAGAAAATGAAATCCATAATTCAGGCTCTCCTAAGATCAGTGATAAAGTTATTAGATTGAGTAGAATTTACTACAGATGCATTTTTATTATAATTTAGTGGGGATTTAGGAGACATAAAATTCAAGGAAGTTGGAGTCGGGAAAAATTCTATATGGGAGAAATCTGCCCAGTATCCTTCCACTGACTAAGTCAGCTGGGTTGTGTGTAGAGATTATTTCTTTGCCCCAACATGCTGAATTCCACCTCTCTTCCCTCGACAATGGGAGAATACAGATTCTACCCCTTTTTCTCTCCTTCTTCCTTGATTCTCTGTTTTCAGCTACACAAAAAGGAACTCCCTTCTCATCTTAGGCCATGCTTTAGGATGATGGGAAAGGCAGACACTCTATATCTCCTTTTGTGAGCACACTGATGGTTTGTGTGAGAACAGCCACTGGGCTGGGCTAAGGTTGTCAGTGTAATGAATGGGGAAGATGAGTCTATAAGATGGATTATTAAATGTACCTTTCTCTACTATTACCCTGCAACAATCAGCATTGTAAAATGTGACACTATTTGTTTCATCATTTATAAAGTAATTAAAGATTATTTAAAAAATATAAAACTGAGAAAAATCACTCCTAATTGTCAGCTTGATTTCACTAGCAACTATGCTGATTTTTTAGATTTCTTTGTGTTGGAATAACAGAATTACTCTGTCATATGCAATTAAAAAAAAGTTGATTTATGGAAACATCCTTACTTACAGTAAAAGGGTGACCTTTTCTTGTGTCTGAAAATCCTGATTTCCTACTTGTCATCCATTACACTTCTGAAAGTTGGTGTCTTATTTGACCTTAAATCCCTGGAAAACTCTGCATACTTCCTTGTTGGCTCATTTTGCTTCCCCCTTGAAGAAAATCCAATAGACTCAAAGAATTACTCATTATGATCACCTCGATAAAGTGAGTTTCTGTCAGCAGTTAGTTCACAGTTAGTTTTACACACTGATGAATGCAAAAAAAAGTTGGCAAAATTTGCATTACTTTACACACTGTGCTTCATGTTTCTTACATAGAACTTGAAAAACACAAGCAATTTTAGTCAGGGATCCAAGGCCTTTGACTTAGAGATTAGCACATTATTTTTTTAGGTTTAAGTATAGAGTAGCTGATTCACCATATACACTGAAATGATGTTATCTTGAATTTCAAATAGTAATCCCCTAACTGGAATTGACTGATTTGATAATACAGGTATTCTGACTCACAGTTAGAATTTTATTTTTTTCTTTTAAATCAAAAGTCATGCGAAATATTTTGGGGTTGGTATTGGGAGATGTATGAATATAAATATACACACACATAACAACTGTAGAGTAGTTTCACAGACTTTAGACTGAGTTTAGATTGAAACACCTGATAAATTATGTTCTGTGCTTAAAACTGGGCAGCAAAAGCCAGAGCAACCAAAGATTGGATCAAACTTAATATCTGGGCAAGACTTATGGCCCAGGGTCAAACCAAATTTTAGGAAGCAGAGTCAAGAGGGATTCAAACCCATGTAGTAGATCCAGTCAGGAGTGAGAGGAGGGGAAAAGTCCATCCTACAGGGAAAGATTGTTTTCAGAGGGTAAGAGGGTCTCTTTGCAGAAGGCAGAGCTCCAAGTTTGCTTCCAAATAGAGACTCCAGAGCCCGAACACCTCATGCTCTCATTGTGCCTGTTAAAGCTACAGAGCCTTCCCAGCCACGGTGTGCCAAGGGTGGTAAAACAGGATGGCACAACATGAACTTGGGACAAAACAGATAATATTTCATTTCAAAACAGGCAATTTAAGGAGGAGCATTGCTACTGGTATTGTTGGTTGGGTGTATTGCCCAGTCCAACCCCATCAGTGGGCACACGCCCAGTTCTGGATCAGTACTGTATCAAGGGCCTGCTTATACTCTGGAAGTTCAGGTTTTCTGATGGATAAACACCTAAACATAATGATATTTTCCCAAACAAACCATGGTTTTACCTCCAGTTTAAAAAAATTAGTCAAGATACTGGGCTCATATTTCCAACTCCTGTTAAGGTCCCAAACCCTGCACAACCTGCTCTTCTCAAACCAGCGCAGACTTTCTGTTTCCTAGTCCACCAAGAAAAAGGTACACTAGTAAAAATAATAACGTGCTGGAGGAGAGGCACAGACCAGAATTTTTTTGCCATTCCAAAGGCCTGCATTTAATTTGCATGTTATTAGCAGTCTCTGGCAGTGGAAGCAAAAAGAGGGTTTTGTCTGTAAAAATATACAGCCCTTTAATTACAATAATGCATACTATAAAAAGAATAAAGTATAAGAGCAGCCAAAAAGAAAAAATAAAACTAAGTTTCCAGGAAGGGATGAATAACATAGGGTCAAAGTAAAAAAAAAATATATATATATATATATATATCTTTCCTCCTCTAATCTACGTTTCTAATCTGTTTTGGGATTTTCTTATGAATTAAAACTATACTAAGACATAGTGAGCTAGTTTAAGATATGAAAACAAATATGATCAGCAAATCATGTCTTTTTGAATGATTGGTTTTCATTAATTGTTCCCTTCTTTAAATTTCCAAGCAAGGAGTGAAAAAAATATATATCTAGGCAAAAAGTCAAAATTCCTTTAAAATGTGGGATGGATTTTTTTAATTATTTTTTTGTTTTTAATTTTGTTTTAATTTATTGCAAGCTAACTCCAGGAGGTAATTACAGCCAGTTTTTTGTATTATTTTTGACATTGAGCCTAAAGCTTAAACTGAGTTCCATGAAGGATTTGACATTTGTAAAGCAATTAAAAAGTATGGCCTTTTCCTGTAGTAAGTTATGATGGTGGAAGCCCTGTGAGAAAAAAAATTTCTAAGAGGGTTTGCTGTTCAACTGGACTGAGATCGAGCCAAGACTCAGACCACAGGACAGCAGTGTTGTCCTGAAATTAGGGCAGATGGCTAGAGGGAAACACTGGTGGGTTAAATGTTTCTGTGTGGACATGAACAAATTTAAGAAACTATGACATTGACTCTGATGCTGAGCATCTGTGTGTGTTCAGATGCGCAGGTTGACACAACCCAGATTAGACATTCAACAGCACATGCCCTCCACACCCTCACCCAAAACAAAGAAAATAAACAGAAAACCACCCCCACAACATTCCCCAGATCTGCTCAGCTGAAGCTGTAAAAAGAGTTCTTTTCATTAAGCTATGGAATGGGCATGTTTATGATCAAAAAATGGTGACAGGTAAACAAAATTTAAATGGGAAAATATTAGAAGAGCTGTGCTGTTAATAATGATTAACAGAAGGTAGATTCAGAAGCTCTCTTACTCTTAGGAATACTGTTAAGTCAAAAACACCTCAACTAGACTATCACATTTCCTTTCAAAAAACTTCCATTTATACCATAATTTTCTAAGTTCAGTTAATATCAAGATTGAATTTGGTATTGTGATTACACAGAGGAAAAGATTGTTTTGTTGAGAAAAGACACAGTTTACTGCAGGCCCTTTCCACTGCCTGCTGGAAGAAACATCCTCCATGGAAGCGTTTATGTTCCCCTCCAACAGGGCACTTGGAGAATTTGCTGCAAAAGGATTTGGTCTACTGTAGTCAGCCAGCTAGTCTGCTCCTCTTTGGCAACTCAGGAGGATCAAAGAGGCAGTAATACTGTTGGTTGTTGAGATCTGTGCAGTATGAAATGTAGGCTGGCATTCTCAGCCCATCTGCCTGCTGACATCACAATCACCTCTTGCAAGGACTCTTGCAGGATGTGGGCTGAGCTGTAGCAGCTCAAGAGCACAGGAGGATGATCCATATGCCCTCTGTCAGGTGGTGAGCTGTGTCTGTTCTTGCTTTGGAATACTCGTCTTTCTTCACTGACTGTAGGTAGAAACACGCTCAAATATCTGTGAGGAAGAGCAATAAGTTCCACCCTTACTGCTCTCACTGACGCTTCCTTCTCTCTTACCTACATGTAACCACAAGTGTCAGATTGCACTGTGGATTAGATCACCTGCCTGTATTTTAGACTCAATCTGATTGCAACTTACTCCTTAGAAATTTTCTCTAGTGTTGTGAAACCTGAGTAGATTCGTACCTCATTTGCTCAGAGGTCACGTGCATCTATTTTTTCCTAGCCGACAGATTGCTGTCTGTGTGAGGGAACTTATCTGGGACACAGCAAGAAGATAGAGTCAAATGTGGGCTTCATCTAACTAAGACAAGTTGGCAGCCAGTTTCATGCTTCTGCTTCTCCATACTCAGCTCTTGAACATTTTCATCAAAATGGAAATATTAGGAAGATTGCCTCTTTGTCTCTCTGACCCATGAAACCACAGAACCATAGAACAGTTTTGTTTGGGAGGCACCTTTGAAGGCCACCGTGTCCAACCACCCTGTAATGAGCAGGGACACCTTGTACCAAACTGGATTGGACAGAGCCCCATTCAACTATCCTTATACATCCTCAGATCTGTATCTTCATACAGGTTAGGAGTGTGAGCTGTGGCCACAGGGAGGGCAAGAAAGTATGAAGCGTTGCAGCAATGGAAATTGCCATCTCAGTTTTTCTGTTCTTGTCCTGTGCCTCCAGAACAGGGCATCATCCAGCAGAGGGGAACAGATCAGAGCTCTGGGTGCTTGGGAAACCTCAGGGTTGTGTGGCCCTTTTAAATACAAGCAGTATGCAGGAGTTTCAGCTTCTCCTATAGCACACAGGAAATTGTCTGGAAATCTGTCATGAGAACAAAACACTGTGCTCAATGAGGCTTGATCTTCAATCACAGGTCATCCAGGTGAGACTTTCAAATGATAGTTAACTACTAAAAATAAATAATTCAGATAATTCAGGAGCTCTCTTTATGCAGCAGCCCTGAATGCATTAGATCACTAAAGTCTTGGGAATTAAAGGGGAGGGATAAAAATCTATATTCAGTTTCCTGAGAAAAATTGTTTCTCCTCATAACCACCTATGAAAGATTATTTTATTAATTTTATTTAATTATTACATATGAAATAATTAAAATATGATAACCAGCTAGTTCTGTGATGATGAATGTTTCGAGTGAGAACACTAAGAAGACTAATAAATGCGTCACTCCTCATCATTGTTATTGGGACCTTTACATTTCTAATATCACTTTTATTTTAATTGTTTTCTAGAAATTGTTTATTTTTCTTCCCAAGAAGCTTTACTGCAACTCTGTTACTTCTGGAGGCTTTACAGCATGTGCTAGGCTATAAGTGCCACTAAAATGATCTGAAATCAAGCAATTTCTGTATAATTGAGAGGACAGTGAACACGCTGGGTCAGGAAACTGATCCAAGCCCATAACTGGTAGGAGTACACCATTCTCCAAGTTAATGGTAAATTTGAGAGCCTTTTTGCAGATAGGTTTGGCCTTCAGAGTGGGATTGGAATGGTTAAGATTCCCAGTGCACACTGCTAACTCTCAGTTACCACTGGGACATGTGCTAGTAATACACCCTCTTTTTGTTAAATTCAATAGTTCTGCCCAGCTATGCCTATTTCCACCTTAAAGAACACAAATAAAAGAAATTAAAGAGTGCTGAAAGCATCATCTTTGCCATGATGTCCTGCCATCTGGCAGTATAGAGGTCAGGGAGGCAGGAAAACCAACAGTTATGGGTGCTTGAACGCATCCTTCCATTTCTTACCACACACAGTCTCTACAAGGTAGGTTAGATTTTGTAAGCATCACCAAGGAAGTCTGAAAACAAGTCCAAATTTTGGTACCTTCCTGACAGAAAGATTTGCATTTTTAGAATCTTTGACATTGTAAAAAGACCTTTAATGCTGATGAATGAAAAAAAAAATTGAAAATTAAGGAGTAATGATGAATATAATTTTATACGAGAGTGATATTTGTGAATATACTGAAGGACTTTGAGTAAATTTAGTTTGTATGTTGTGATAACATCTAATAAAGGGGAATGTTGTTATGATCCTGCTAAAAAGTATTAACAATTAGGACTGAATTTTATATTAAAAGAATCAATACTTTTGAAAGGAAAACAAGATCCATTCAGAAAAACTTATGTTTTCCAAAAGTGGTAGCTACTGTATGAGAATCCACTTGCCCCAAATCCACTTCTTTCACAATAATTCTTTGTCTATACTGTCCCACACGGGTCCTGCTGGACTAAGTGAGCCTACAATTAATCTTTTAACCAATGGATCCCAATCAAGACAGTCGTGCAGGATTTGTATGTGTTCCTTCCCAACTGCACTTTCTGAAAATCTATCTTCCACCTCAAAGCCCCATTTCATTGCATTTCCTTGTCATTCCACCTCATGTTTGCTTAGTAATTACAGGACACAATTTTCCAGGGATCAAATCAAACTACACTAATACGTGCCTGTGTGCAGTTCACTGTGAAAGAGCCCTCTTTCCACCCTTCAGGAACTCATTATTATACACACAATCTTTGTGTTTTTATTAGTCAGACTTATGATTTGTGTGGTAAGGGGGACTGACAATATTGTTTCACATACATCAAAGGCTGAAATGTACTTTAACAAGAGCCAGCAGGTTACACACAAGCCCCAAAACACTTGTTATAAGTGTGACTTGCCCAAACCAAAGCAGGCAGTGAGCGTTGGCAGAAATTGTTCCAACTCTCTGCAGCAGCAGTCAGATCAGCACATGTAAAATGGAATTCAAATGGGATTTTTTTTTTTAAGTCCACTTCTAAAGCATCATTTAATGCAAGATCTCTGCCCAGCGCAGTTTGGGTTTGGCTATGCCTTACTGAGACAATCAAGGCATGCTCGATGGTTTATATAGTTCATCCACAAAATTCAATATTTCATCCTCTCTCTCTGATTAGTCCATCTGTGATCTAGTTTACAAATTTGTCTTCCTAATTTTTTCCAGAACAGGAGGAAAAAGGAAAGAGGAAATGCTCAGTATGCAATTAATAGGAAGGAAGGGAAGGAGGGTTTTTCAGTCTTCTAAACCCACTTAAGCATAATAATTACAAATAATTTGGGGGGGCTTTCATTCTATGTTTTTATTTTTCTTATTTGATTGCTGAGTTTCGCAGAAAAAAATAATCTCCTTCCTATTCAAAGGGCAACTCACATGTTACTTTCCTCAAAGTCTATCCCAAAGGAACCCAATTTTAAGAAAATGTGTCATAAACTTCCCATAATTGCCAGTGAGATCACTTTTTTCCTCTGCTTTGGATACTTTATGGGGAGCAGAGACTGTTGATTGAATGGTTTTTCCACCCAGTGAATCAATACTGGGCTGCTATGAAATGAAGCTGCCGCTGACTTCATTGCAAACTTATTCTGCAGACTGTACATCTCCATTCTTTATACAGGGTGTGATCTAACCCCATAACCCCCCCATGGCCAGAGATTATCTTTCAAAATTGGTTTGAAGCACATTTCCAATTGGTTTTAATGGAAATAGTGCTGGAATTTCTTTGAGGAATGGTGATATTTCTTGTCTGAATACCATAATCTGCAGTGGTTCTGAGAAAGGTTGACTATAAGAACAGGACGACTCAGTCCACCCAAAGCCCAAAGCTTGGTGAGAGTTAAGATTTTTGTTCTGCAACACTTTTCAATTTAATTCGAATAATCTTTTTTTGTTGACAATTTCTCTTTTTTTTTTTTTTTTTTTTTTTTTTTTTTTTTTTTTTTTTTTTTTTTTTAAGCCATTCCACAGAAACCCTGGTGCATTTGCAAAAATCCCCAGCAACTGACCCACTTTTTGGGGTACTACATACTCAGACAGGATGTACATAGGATCTGAGTACATTTTTCATATGAACCAAAATCATCTGATCCTCATTTTAACTGAAAAAAAAAAATTGTCCCTGATAAAACTTTCCTGATGGAAGTTTAACCAGAGCAAACATATTCCAACCAAGAAAATATTGCTTTGTTCCAATTTTTCCATCAAATATTGACAAATATTCTGTCCAATACTTACAAGGACATCTACTTCTAAAAATCAGACAGAAAAACCAACATCACAGGTATCTCACCCCAATTCTGCGTCTGATTGTTAAAAAACTTACGTAAGGTTTTTAGTCAACCCATTTGTGCCTTGATGGAAAAACAGGAGAGCTGTGCAGCTGCAATGTGTTGCTGAAGGATGAAAAACTCTGGATTGGCCATGGACATTGGGAAGAATCGTATTCCCTCCCTTCCATCCCACCACTGCAGATATTCTGCACTTCAAAGGAAGGCAACTAATATTTCTCCAGTTCAATTATTGTAATACTTGCTCAACATTTTCAAAACATAAACAGTGACTTTGGAAAAAGATACAGAGTGACAGGACAATGGGGAATGGCTTCAAATTGATGAAGGGTAGATTTAGATTGGATTCTGGCAATGGATTATTGCCTGTGAGGGTGGGGACACCCTGGCACAGGTTGCCCAGAGAGGCTGTGGCTGCCACATCCCTGGAAGAAGCTGTGCCTGCCCTGTACAGGACAGGCTGTACAGAGCTTGGAGCAGCCTGACACAGTGGAAGGTGTCTTGGTCCATGGCAGGTGGTGGAACAAAATGTGCTTTAAGGTCCCTCCCAACACAAACCATACTATCTCTGCTTCCCACTAGATCAGGCTGCACAAAGCCTCACCCCATACTTACAGCAAGTAAGTATGGCCATGTTCCTGGAATCTGGAACAAAACTTGAGGTTGCAACCCTCTTGCAATAGTGATAACAGAGTGTGCCTGGGGTTGCTTGCCCCTGACCTAAATAAATAAGGAGCATCCCAAAAAACATACACAGAAAACTTCTTTCTCAACTCATTTTGAAGACATCAAAAAGTTAATTCTGTACTTTTTGCAGTTTCTGGTACCGTAGCAACTTTAATTGGTTAATACTCTGCCACCAAAAAAAAAAAAAAAAAAAAAAAAAAAAAAACCAAAAAAAAAAAACCAAAAAAAAAAAAACCTAACCACCTCTCTTTGATAAACTGTGGTTCTTGTTACTGTTAATTTCCTCTGGATATGTCATGCTCCATGCTGTGACAGCTTTAGCTCAACCACAGATGATTTGAACTTGATGCAAAATTGCTGGGTGACATTTTATGACTCATGTTATGCAGAAGGTCAGACTAGATGATCATAATGGCTTTAAAATTCATTAATCTGTGTGCAGAAATATCTGTGAAAAGATTAAATAGAAGTTCCAACATTTATTCTACATGACAAGCAAATTGGATTTAAACAAAGGTCTTTAAAGCTGAAACATAAACACCAAGCTGCCAACTCCAAAGATTGAAAGGTTATGTAGGGAAAACTTGCCACTGAATGAGACTGACTTTGCCTAAATTGTTCTTGTTTTCCTCAAAATTTGAAGGGACTTTCCTTTTTAATTTAAGAAATGAAAATATTTCCATTTGAAAGAATCTTACTTTTTAAAAATTGAATTATATTATAATGATATATTAAGATGGTCAAATATTTCATATTTATCTAAAAGAATTTTTTACTAAACAGGGAGACATATACTTTTTCACTTTGAAGATTATTTTATTATTATTTTAAGATTCCAAGTTTCTCTCCCTATTCTGGATGTTTCTTCAATATCATAAAAATATTCATGTGCTACAGAAATCACTCCCCTTTGAGCACTATCAACCATCAAAACTTGTGATTTGAAATTTCAAAGCATCCATGCTGTTTGATGCATACTGAGCTGCAGACACAGAGAAATCCATCTGTACAGCTCTGCCTACCTTGGTAGTTGCAATGTACTATACAGTCTTTGTTAAATATTTAATAATGAGCTGTGGTTTAATAATGTGCGTCTGAAGAAATGTTGAAGGTTGGGAGAAGGTAATGAAAGAATATTGTGTTCTGAAACAAATGTCTTAAGTTATTATAGATTGTACTGTAGTGGCTTCCCCACTCAGCAAATTGAGTGACTTTGCCTCTTGAGGGGGGAATAGGCAATTTGGTCTAGCAGACATCTGCTTTTATAACCTCCTGTTTCCCAGGGAGAATCCATTTAGAGATCTGAGTAAAACCCAGGATGGTAATCCCAAGCCAAAAACACCTCAGTGGAAAGAGTTTCCTTCAGACTGCTCAGGTTTCCACCATATAAAAGCATCTTTTATTCTATCCAGTGACAGAACGAAGCAAGGATTGTGCGCAGGTATGTGTGATGCTCTTGACATACAGACCATCCTATTAACATACAAAGATGTGCTTGTAGACTAAGGACATTCCGGTATATCCTACTATTTTCCCAGTATTTGGCAGTTTTCCCATTTTTTAAGTCTTTTAGATCCCAGGCATATTTAAAACAGTCATCCATGATGATGAAGACCTCTTTGCTCAACAGCATCTATAAAATTTTCTTCAGTGGGAGTGTTTTAAAGCCAAATCTTGGATCCTGCTCCTGGCTAAGGGTGCAAGCTCAGAGTTAGAAAGGCTGGAATAAGTTTGGATCTAACACCATGGTAGCTATAGCTTTATGGGAAGTCTTGCTCTGTGCCTGATGATATTATATGCAAAGCAAAACTAGCAGCTCCTCACCGTCCAAAAAAGGAGTGGCTGGGGGAGCTTAAAACCTCTGATCTTTATAAAATGCTACAATACAATTGCAATATGACATGAAAGACTGTAAGGGGACATGCAAGAGAAGAGAAATAAATGAATAAGGTCAGGCAGTGTGGGGAGTTTCCAGTGCAAGTCAGCTCTGTGTTAGCAGTGATTTGTACAGAGCCCTAACATCACTGGGTGCTATATTCTCTGAGTTTGTTGAAGGACTGAAATCCTCCTGTGAGCACAACACATCCATCAAAGGTTCAAAAGAAGTCACTCCCTTTCCCAAGGACATTTCAGTTATCACGGGATTGACTACTTTTCATAAAATTCTAGAGTCCCTGTGACTTGTAAAGGGACTACAGAGGAAAAGATATTTTTAGTTATTACTTTGCACTGCAATGTACCTGGAATTTATCCATAGGATAAGTATACACTGGTTTTCCTCAAACTGCTGGCTGTGCAGTGTAGAGAGGGTGATCAGCATTGCATGCTGCTTACCAGGTTCTGTCTTATTCATCCTCTGATGATTTATTGGGTGATCTGTACAGTCATTGCTTCAAAGGACATGTTTTTTTCCCTTCTCTTTCATAGTATTTTATCACTATTTCTTGATTAATTTATTTAAAAAGGATAACAAGCTGATGCTTCAAGTGGGCACTTTGTGACCAGGCTTGAACCATTTCATCCCAGGAGGAATTTTTTGCATGCAATAATGCACATTTTGTACCATTTTATTTATCTTAATTTCATACTGAACAGCAAATATCTTTGGAATAGATCTGTTTTTCTTTACCATCTAGTATAATTTGAACATCTCCCTTAATTTTGTGGGTTAGAGACTCTCTAACCCCCAGTGAAATAAGGGAATGATGTCCCTTGACTCCACAGTGTGAACTTCTGCGTGAAACAAGGTCTGCAATTTGTCTCACAAGAGTTTACAGAGACAATAACGGAACAAAAACAAAAATAACAACAAACAAACAAAAAAATCCTCCAGTTTAGGTCCTTAAAAGGGAATATCGAAGAACAACAAGGTACTTTCACCTTTCCCTTAGGAGCAAAAGCCAATGGAATATTTCAACAACTGAGAACATCATAGCATGAGCCTGTGTATCTAGTGGGCACATAGCTTTGAAAATGCATCCCTAAGTGAATCAGTAAAAAAATCTGGAAATGCATGAAATAAAGAAAACTGTATTAATAGATATACAAGAGTAAAACTGTAAAATATGTAGGGAACATATGTATATATGTGCATGAATGTATATGAGCATACATACACACAAAGACATGTATACATATACAAACAGAAATGGAGGTGTCCATCATATAATTATCATAGAAAATACAGAATTGTTATCTAGTTTAGGCTGTCTAAAACAAACTTAGAAAATATATCTCTAATCCACCACAATATTTTTAACATCTAGACAACTCTGATCACTTTTACACAGGCACAAAAACCAGAAAAGTCACTTCACATCTTCGTTTACACCTGTGCAACCAGGTTCCAAGTCCAGCTCAAGGTAGACACGTCCTTCTGCTCCTTGACCTCTTTTTACTCTCCCCTACACTTGCTGGTTGCTGCCATTACCATTAACGGCAGCCACAGTCACATGCACAGTGCAGGACAGACCCATGAAAAAAACCTCAGCACGTAGGTGAAAGCATCACTCATGTTTTACAGTCTTTACACCAACTCCCCCAAAAATTCCCAATTGATTTCATGGTTTTGTCACATATTTTTAAAGCATTCAGCATATATGGCCTTATATATCTGACAGAACTTTGGTCACTGTGTTTCTGAGGGTCAGAGCCAGCAGGGTTCTTCAGCCTGTCCAGGGAACAACCTTAGATGTTCTTGGAGGCAAGACTTCTAGTAAAGGCATAGTGTTATTGAAAGAGCTATTTCTGAGGTGCCTTCTTTTGTACTGTTTAAGAATAAAGCAAAGTAAATGCATTTTGATAGGTTTTGAGCTCATTATACTCAAGTGTCCTGTGAGTTCAGATGGAAATATTTTTAGAAGGGACATCATTGTCAAAATTATAGATGTTAAAATCTCATAAAGTTCTTCCACAGTTCTTCCACCCTATACTAGAGTACCCTAGTAATATACAGGTCAGTCAAGTATTATTTTTTTCACTGCATTTCCTAATGCTTCATCTAACCAAGCTTGAAGACAGACCAAGAAATGTTGTCCAGGTTTTTCTCTATGAGGAAAAACCACATCCCATGATATACACCTTACTCCTATGAATTTTTTCCTGATACCTATCCTACATTTTCCATTGTACACGTCCATCCATGAAGGAATATCATTCAAACTTTTCAGTCTTACAATCAGTAGAATACTCATAACCAAACACATGTGAATAATTTATTGGAAATAAATTCAACAGTTCTGTTTAGAGAGACACATTTGCTGAGAAATGAAGTGAAGGTGGATGGATGGATGAATGAAGGCTTGGACCTTCAGAAGCAGTCTGTCACTCCTTCAAAATCAAGATTCAAAGTAATTTTTTTTTTAATGCTCTTGAAGCAGTAAGTGGCCCTGAGTGTTTAGAAATCAAGCTGAGCTGTTTATCTTTAACAACTTAGAAGTTGCACACTCCTGTTTAAATTCCCCATCTAGCTGAGTAAAACACATCAGGACAGGGGCTTATGTAACCAACACAGATCTGAATATTTCAGAGGCAGGAATAACACAGAAAACACAGCAGATAAGGCAGATTATAGAATTAGAAAAGAAAAAAAAATTATAAACCTTTTCCCTTATGGACTGCTCATCCTTGCCTGAAGCATCAGTTATATACATATTTACATATACATATGCATATATATATACATATGCATATGCATGTGCATATGCATATGCATATAAAATTAAGCTCCTTCAAGGTTTATTAGCTGTGTGCAGTTTAATTTTATCTTGTCAGATTCATTCTAAACAAGCGTTCTCACTGTGTAGGCTGCAGTGAGATCTGTCTTGTCTGACTGTCACTTTGACAGAGCTTTAGTTGAGGGCTTTCCTGGTGATCCTATCTTCCTGCTGTGTTAAGCAGTGTGATCCCATGCAGCTCCCAGTGCAAAGACTGGAGTTACTGTGAGCTTAACTCTTGTTTCCTCCCTCATCTCATGCAAGAGCTCATTCGCTTACAGGAGGAAGTTGTCAAAAAGACGCACACCCCAGAGAAGCAAATGTGAGTTTAAATGGGAGGGGAGAAGCATTTTGTGCTGGAATTTGTGTGATGAGGTGAGCTCTTGGGGTGAGCACAACCGCTGTTTCATAAGCTACTCTCTTCAAAGCTCTTACTTTGCCTCAGTTTTATTTATAGGCTTAAATTGTCTTTTTTTTTTTCCTGAAAAAAGAAGTGTCCCTCGTCAACCAGTCAATAGATTTTCAGTTTTACTTTGCTTGTTGGTTTTCCATTTCATTCATTTTCATGTTGTGCCTATAACCATTTTCACATAGATAATAAATACTAACATAACTTGGTTACTACACAGAAAGGTGACATCAAAATGTTGTAGAAAAAAGTAGCCATATTTGTATTCTTTCATCATGATACTATTATTCAATAGGAAACTCATAGGTGAGTGTTGTTTGACAGCACTGGCATCATTCATGGAATCATAGAGTGGCCGGGGTTGAAAGGGACTTTAAAGATCATCTCACTCCACACCCTGCCATGGGCAGGGAGGCCTTCGACGCCTTCCGAGACCTGTCCAACCTGACTTTGGACACTTCCAAGGATCCAGGGACAGCCACAGATTCTATGGGCAACTTGTGCCACAGCCTCACCACCCTCAGAGGGTAGAATTTCTTCCTAATATCCAATGTAAACCCACTCTCTTTCAGCTGGAAGCCGTTCCCCTTGCACTGTCTCTCCAGGCCCTTGTAAATAGTCTCTCTCCATCTTTGTTGTCAGCTCCCTTCAGGTACCGGAAAGCCATAAATTAGGTCACCCAAAAGCTTTTAATTTTCATGCAGGACAGTCCCAATTCTCTCAGCCTTTCCTCACAGGAGAGATTCCAAAGGTTTTACTCTTTATGACCATTGATGAGCCCATGGCCCTTTGTGTAAGGCCCCTTTTCTCACATCCCAGTTCAAAGAGCAACTTGACAAAAGAGTATTTCTCTGATATTTCATTGTTTTTTATCTCTGTGTGTGCACAATATTTTAATCCAGCCCAGGAAAGGGTGAGTTCAGGCACAGTCACGCAACCCCGAGGCCGTGGACATGTGAGCAGAGAAGCAAAGCCCAAGGCTTGAACCTAGAGCATGCTGCACAGTGACAGCTGGGCACAAACCTGTGTCTGTGTGTTCAGGAGCATGAAAAACAAGAAGCTGGGGTGATAAAAGGCAGCAAAAATCATGGGAAAATTGCCCCTTACTCATCCTGGGGGTAAATCATCCATTCCTGGGGCTGACACAAGACTCTTTTGGAGGCTGTGACATCTGCATCTTTCTAAAGTCAGGACAGCTTGACTAGGGAAAGGTTAATCCATCCATGTCCTCCTGGCTGGTGTTGAGTTTGCAAAATATCTAGCTGAGAGCTTTTCAGATTAGAGGGAGTATACCAAAACATAGAGAGGTAACAAAGCTGGTCTTGTTGAAAGTAATTATGTTTCCTTTGACTTCAGCATCACAGGGATATTAATCAAGATATAGCTATTATATAACTATAGAAATAGAATATTATTCATCACAGGGATATTAATCAAGATACAGCTATTATATAGCTATAGAAATAGAATATTATTCCACTCCTCCTTACTGGAAAGGATTACATAGAGATGTCCGACCACAACAAACATTGGTTCTTGGCTGAAACGGAGCTTCCTCTATTTTAGTTCTAACATCAGTTTCACATCTGTGTCATGGTTCCAATGACTGGGAGATTTATGTTCTCCTCTATATATAGCATTAAAAAATGAGTAAAGCTGCCATCTGATTGCATTTCTTCACACACTTTGAGAAAATGGTTTGAAAAGCTGATTGTCTCAAATCTTTTCTTAATTCCCACAACATCTCACTGAAGGAGAATAACTCTAGTTTTTTCCTTAGTTTAATTTATTATATAATTATTGTGTAAAATTTTACAGGACAGTAAGAAACTTCAATGTGTTACTAAAAAATATAAAATTCTAACATACAGATATTTTCAAATCATCAAACAGAAACTTGGAGAACTCCAGTGATATGTGTTGTTGGTTCAGACACCCTGTATTTTATTGTTTTAAATGCTTCTCTTACTCTTCTGGTAGTTCCTTAACATGCCTCATGTTAAATTTAACATTATTCTTTCCTTCATTTTTTCTTTTTTCTGAGCTACCCTCTGATGATTAAATATGGATCCACATAGTCAACGGTCTGGCTAGAAAATGGAAGAAAAATGTTTCTTACTAACATCTTCCCTCATTAGCCTCTTGTGCACTTTTCTTTAAGCTCACCTTTAATTTCCGCAGATCCAACAGAGATAACAAATTCAGCCAGCACCAGCATCCTGAGTCATCAGGATTTAGAGCATGAGACGTCTGCAGTGAGTGAGGAGAGTGAAACCCTACCAGAGTATCTCCACTCCCAGCCTCCATGACATGAATCAGGATCATTGGCTTGAAAACCTCTTTTCAGCTGCCTGGCAGCTTCACAGCAGTGCAGTTTTCAAAATTCATTCCCTCTTGTCACACAACTGGGCCATTTCTCCCTTCTGCTATGCAGAAATAAAGGATGTGAGAAACCACAGTTTTCTTCTTGCTTCCCCTTGCTTCAGGGGTCCCCACTGCCACACACCAAGCCTTCACTTTTCCTCTGAGAGGCAGGAAAAAAAATGAATAACGAAACAGCCACTACTTCTTTCAGCAAGAACCTTTCAGAAGATGCAGCAGCCCCAGTCCTATGTGTTGACCACAGCAAGAACTGATTCATGCTTCATCTTGGCAGGTTCTCAGGAGACCATAAAAAACAGAGGAGCCTGACCATTGTACACTGTGTTCTGCATATAATCTGTCCAGATGTGAGTAGTCTCTGGCTTGACTGCTGTGTCATCAGGCTATGAGGACAGGCAAAAATTATGTTCATCTTTCATGAGGTTGTTAAGGCACTGTGCACTGAAGCCTCTCTTGGCTGTATCTGTCATGCAGGTGATTACTCATTAGCCCTTCCGGGTTCCTACAGAGGTCTTCTGGGATGTGATTCATTTCATCCTGAAATAGATCTAAATTGATACAGATGAATCGAGCCTCAAAAACTTTCTTTCCACCCATCCACACTTCCCCCACCATTCACTGCCATGGGAGCCCAGGATGACCATCTCTAGTGTTATCTTTCATGTGGTGGGTGTGTAAAACTGGATCACTCTCTGGAGACACATTTTATTACACTGTGTGAGACCTCATTCACTGAGACTCTGTGGTTCTCTCTCTAAACATTGTTCGTAATAGCAAAGTAAGTTTTCTCTGTATAAGGTGAAAGTCCCTGTGGGAGAATCCTCTTTCCCTAAAAACATGGCACCACAGCAACTCATCATTTTAAAGGACAGCTGAAAAGAAGTAAATGTAAGAAGACATCCTTGAGAACACAAGAAGAAATGCAGAAGGCACAGGTGGCACTGAGGGTTCAATGCTAGGTGAGAAAAAAGGGATTTTCATGCAAAGTCAATTTTAACTGTTTTTATGGATCCTCGTTGTAAGAGACTATGCATAAAGTAGTCATCTAAATTTCTACTATCAACAAAAAACTGTAGTCAAAGCAGTTAATGAAAATTAGGAAGGGACTCATCTAATCAAATGTTAACTCAAGGGTGAAATTAATTTTGCCCTAATGGCTGTTAACTGCCTTAAAGCCTAGACCTACCAGGTTTCCCTAAACACAATGACAACTAGCTCAGACCTAGACATCTGCACTATAGACAACTATGTTTAGCTTAGATTGCCCCTCTTTAGGTCTTACAATATTTAAATTCAAGGTATCCATTCCAGCCTCCCTGTGGGCCATCAGACAGAAATACGATTTTTGAGACAGTAATCATCTAACTGCTTTAAGCACCCTTCTGAGGCTGGGATGAATCACTTTGCAAGAGTGTCTGTGTCAGATTAACCATTTTCTCAGCATGAAGGTTGTGCTTTTATTACCTCCTTTTGTAATTTGAACTACACTTTTGAGTTTATCTCTATGACTAGATATTTATTTCTATGACAAGAAGTGAAGGAAAAGAACTTCTTGAACAAAAAAGCTGCAGTCATCCATTGAGTATAAATGATAAGTTATGTCATTTTAGTCATAAAGGTTAGAAAACTGAAGGGGGTACTTTTTGCATATTTAGAAGTTTCTTTAGTCTTTATTGAAGCAGCTCCTTGAAAAGGCCGGGCCATTGGAACAGGAGAGTGGTACTGAACAGCAGGAACTCTTGTTGTGAACCTAGTAGATTCTTGATTTGGTTATGCCAAGGATCCTTGAATCAATAATTAACATCTACATCCTACAATGGAGAGACCCAAATGCTTTAAGTTTTAGAGTCTGTCCAGAAAACTTAAGGTTGCCGTATCTCTGGAGTGGTTCAAGGCCAGGCTGGATGGGACTTAGTCAAAGGGAAGGTGTCCCTGCCATGGCAGGGGTGGAATTTATGATTTTGGGTTTCCAATTCAAATTATTTCATGAGTCTGTGATTTCTATGATTCTGTGATTTGGCATTCATTTCACCCCATTGCATAGAAGTGTGATTTGCATCAGTTTAAGTGCAGACACAACTCAAAGATGTTTCTGTTGTTCCTTGGTGCTTTGGTTCCTCTAACTTGAATGCAGCCTTGTGTGGGATACAGGGACACCATCAGGGAGAATTTCCCCCACCGCTCTCCCCTGTTCTGGTTCAGACTACTGCCTGCAAGTAGTTTAACTCTAAAATCTCCAGTCTTCGGGACATTTTTTCCTTTGAAGAGGGTTGATAAGTTATCCCCCAGAAGGGAAAAAACAAATCCATGTTATACAGATGGAGAGACTGAGACACATAATTTAAGGAACTTGTCCAAACTGAAGGTTTTGATGACTTGGTTCATGAAAAGCTCTGATCTCCTTCTGCTGTTTTTACCATCTCCAGATAACCCTTTTTTTACCCATCAGAAATGAGTGTTCTTATTACCTTTCTCTTCATTTTTATCCTGTATTTGAATAAGAGAGAACTGTAGAGAATGATAGATTCTTCTTATCCTGATAACTTTTATGGATAGGAGGCCATTTCATCATGGCCTACTTGACAGGTGATTCAAGGTTTCATCTCAACATTTCTGCAGAAGGAAAAAAGCAAAATAGAAAAGACAGTATTAGGGTTTTGTTTTTTTTTTCTCACTTACATTCAGGTGTTTGCAGGAGTAGCAGAAAACAACCAACATACTCAAGGGGAGATTTCAAGAAGGCTCTTTTATTGTTTCTCTCAATATTAATGATAACTTGCAATTCCTACAATGATTATCTTAGAAGTCTTTTTGGCTTTGAAGAACCTGTGAATGAATGTGATCTGAAGAAGTCTATTACCTTATAATTTCTTTTCTTTTCTTTTCTTTTCTTTTCTTTTCTTTTCTTTTCTTTTCTTTTCTTTTCTTTTCTTTTCTTTTCTTTTCTTTTCTTTTCTTTTTTCTTCTCTTCTTTTTTCTCTTCTCTTCTCTTCTCTTCTCTTCTCTTCTCTTCTCTTCTCTTCTCTTCTCTTCTCTTCTCTTCTCTTTTCTTTTCTATTTTATTTTATTTTTTTCTCCCTCTCCCTTTTCCTTTTCCTTTTCCTTTTTCTTTTCCTTTTCCTTTTCCTTTTCCTTTTCCTTTTCCTTTTCCTTTTCCTTTTCCTTTTCCTTTTCCTTTTCCTTTTTTTTTAAGGGATAGTCAATGCTGTAAATTAAACTGCTTGAGTTGTCTTTGTGGGGTTTTTTGCATACACAGCAAGGATAACTACACATCAAATTTATGAGCATGTGCGCAAGTTGCTATGACAACCCCTCCAGCTGCTGTACGCCAAATAACCTTGTCATGTGAACATTTATCACAAGCACATCAAGTGCAGCATTGCTTGGTGCAGTTCTTTGGCTAAACAGCAGGACTTTTTCCTGAATAGTAATTGGTCATGGCCTTTTCTGTTATGAGTCAAAATTAATAAACTTCTAGATTTAAAATTAACCATTGACAGGACATAATCTAAGCGCCATCCTTCATGGCTGTGGTGCTTGGAGAGAGGAAACTTTGCAAGGAACACTGCTCCCTTCTCAGGAAAACTGTTAATTGTTATTTTATTGCCATTATAACCTAGCAAAACCCATATATAAAATGATAGGCTATGTCTATGTGGGCATAGAACATATTATTGGGCTGTAAATGAAATGTGAATTTTAACTATTGAATCATTTATGGGAAATAAATCTTACTTCTCTTCTCCTCTCTTCTCTCCTCTTCTCTTCTCCTCTCTCTCGCTTTTTTTTTTTCTTTTTTTTTTTCCCCCAATGGAACTTCTAAAGCCAGAATCACATTCTAATTCTTCACACCTGCCTTTAGTGATGTATTGAGGGGAAATCTTCTGGCTGAATACCTGGTCCTCCAGCAGACCAGTTGAAAGGTTTTCTTATGCATTTGAACTCCTCCCTTCTCACCCACATTTTAAAGAAAATACAAGAATTTAACTATATTTCTAATTTCTAATTTCAGAGGGTAAAATTATGTGTGAGGGATTAGTGAACTGTGTAAATTATTACAGTAATTTTTATGCAACAGTATAAAAATTACATAATTGGCAAACTCCAGCTCATGCACACAAGTAGATATATAGAGAGACATAGATGGATGGATGGATGGATGGATGGATGGATGGATGGATGGATGGATGGACAGATATTTTTTCCAGAAGAAATAATATCTTAAGCTGTATGTATAGAAATTTTAGAAATCTTTCCTCTCTAGTGTAGCCCTCATACCTAATGCTACCGTAGCACTTTTTTAACCACATTGTCTTAAATGCCCAAGTCAGTAAAGAGCTTTGTAAGCAAGTTTGCAAAACAGCAACAGCAGAGTGAGCAAATATCAGCAATGTTCTTTCTTTCTCTAATGGGTAGGATTAATTGAAATAATGTATGGTCTTGCCCACAGGTGTGTTTTTAAATCACGTTCCCGTGTACTACCGGTTCTCATAACCACCACACCCAACCCAAAACTTGCTCGACTTGTTGGGAAGATTGCTGTGGGTTTGAAATGGGCACTGTCAGGAAATAGGCACCGTCTTTAACCCATGTTAATTGTTTGTTGCAGAATGAGTTGCACTTTTCCCCATACATTTCCATTTTTATGCCTAATTTACAAGATGAGATGGAGACATACGCATCGCAGATAGCAATATTCAGTCAGATGTATTTTTGCTGGATGACTTCAAATCCAGATCAAGTGCTCTGTGGGAAGTTATTTGGCCAAGCACAAAGTTTTTGTCTTAAACTAGGCATCACAAGGCAGTATTTTCTGCCTGTAAGAGATGCAAAATGTCAGATTAGATCATTTAATCTTACAGATGGACCACACAAATCTCTTTTTATACTTTTACATCTCTTGAGATGCAGGTTTCTAGGTACAATTTGTGAGCACTAAATGAAAGCTCTGGTTTTCTTGTGAAGAGTGTCTTCCTCTCCACCAATATTCATAAACCACTGGCTGAAAAAATAGGCTGGATTTCATACACAAATCCATGGATCTTTTGGACTAATTTTATTATTTTTGACAGCCTACATGAGGCTTTGCTAAATTTTCTGTTTAATATTTGCAGAGACCTTCAGGGAAATAGATACATAACTCACCTTTAATTGAGACTATCAACCTTCATATATTCCTTCTCTTGTAATAATCAAAATTTTCTTTATTAATAACCAGGTATGGAGGAAAAACAAATACGATCTTATATATCCAATTATTTGGATATTTCCATTTATTAAGCAAATCAATATGTGTAGGGAAAAATTATGGAATTATTTGATTTTATAAGGCAGTTGATTTCTGAGTTCTCACTCTGTTGTATGTGCAGTAGTCATAAATACAAAGCTGATGTACATAATCAAGGTTGAAGACTAATCCTCCTGAGGTCAGCTGTACGTCAAACACCTTTGGTTTTTTATACTTCTCTAGCTTCTGAAGAGATGAGTCACCTGCTGTAGCTTCTCACTTGTTCCTCACCTTTTCATCACTCCTTGTTCTGAAAGGCAAAGGAGCTGTTCAAACAAAGAATCACTTGTAAGACGCACACTGGAGTGAAGTTCTTGATCTGTTGAATGCATTTGCCAGAGCTGCTGAAGGGCTGTTTCAAGTGCAACACTCACGCTCATGCACTCTGATTCTTCAAAAACTCTGTCCAAGAGGAATACAAGGTATCTGTGACTTACACAGACACTCAGCTGGGAAAGAGGTCTTCTGCTATGTGAAAAGAATAGAAGTTAGAAGTTTAACTAAAAATATTCCTGTGAAACATCTATATCATAGGCTATATCATATAGACACAACACATGTTCTTTTTAATCTGCTTGTCTAGCTTTTCTTACAGTAGCTATTCCAATTCCAAAACCATTAAATCATACTTTTTTTTTTCCATTTAAGACTCTTGTTTTTCTTTAACAGAATTTCTACCGGTCTCCCCTTGTCAAGGAGACCTCAGAAAGAAACAAGTGAAGTGTGTCAGGGTTGTGAGGCCCCGGCAGGGGTAGCCCAGAGAAGTTGTGGTCTTACCATCCCTGGCAGCATCCAAGACCAGATTGGATGGAGCTTGGAGCAGTTTGGGATAGTAAGACGTGTCCCTGCCTGTGACCAGGGGTTAGAATGAGATGAGCCTCAAGGTCTCTTCTAACCCAAACCATTCTATAATTCTATGTTTCTATGGTTCTATAAAAGTGTGTTTATTTTGTGCACAAATGGCAAGGCAAAACCACCAGGAGAAATTTTGTTACTGTGGCCTTTTTTGATGAAAATAGCAATTAGGCTAATTCTGATTATATTTTGTTAATTGTGATGAGTAGCATCTGGACATGAAAGTGTCGCTTTTTGCTCAACGTGGAAATGAAACTCAAGATAATTTTATTAGGAAGGTAATATAAAAAAGGACTTTTAATTAAGACCTTCAGAAGCAGTTATGGAAAGATGTCCACAAAAGCCCACTTTCCTCCCCCCAGGGTTGAATATATTTTCATAGGTTTTAGGAAATTGGCATAATTGATAAAAAGCACCAATTAGGAGGACAAGTGGTGATGCCATTTCCCCCCAGGTCAAGCCCCTTCTCTGGAGCCCCCCCTTTGGCACTAGTTATACTTTGTCCATGAGAATGTATCTCAAAGAGCTGTTCTTAGCCTTGTTTCTCAGGAAAAGCCAAGATAACATGGAGCCAAGTACCTCCTGGGGCTTGGAGCTCTGGAATTTATTCTGTCTTTCTGCTTAGGGGAAGGCCATAGAAAAGTACTGGGTAAACTAACTACTAATACAATAGGTGAGAGTTACAAATATATGTGTGAAGAATACAGAGAACATATGAAAGAATAAAAGACAAAACCCAAAGAGCATCAAAAGAAATCCAATTTCTGCTCCTGGAACAAATGGTAAAAGTGTCATAACATTGGGAAACTGCATGGCTTTCCATTATTATTAGATAAAAATTCCCAAAATGCAATTTTAATACCAAGACCACCAAATCCAGACTCTTGTCTAAGCCTAGAAACTAATTCTGAAGGAAAGTTGAGCAAATTTTGTAGGCTTGGGTGACTCAATACTTTGCTTATATTACTGAGTTGATTTTCATAGACTCAAATGATTCTTGGGTTAACTATAGAATCATACATCTTTTACAGCTTTTTTGATGGGTGTTAAGTACATGTTGTTCCATGGCGTTTTCACAAAAACTTTGAAATTTCTTGAGCATCATGAGCCAAGGTCAGGCTCTGTCACAGAGGTCAAGCTGTGGGAAAACAGTGTTCCCGCCCCTACCTGCCGGGACCCATCACCAGCCCACAAGGTAACAAGAAGCTAGCAGCCTTCAGAGTGTTGAGCAGAACTTTGAAGCTGAAAACTCACAGAATTTTTGAGTTTTTCTACAATTCTCACTGTAAAGCTTATTAAGAGTGCTGGCCACAGGGATACAAATAGAGATGAAATTATATTCTTTTTTCTTCAGTAATGGGGAGAGCACTGTTAATTTTCCAGGAAAATTTATGCTGAAGTTCTTAGCCGTGTTAAATACTTACTGGATTTTTACAATGCCACCTTTTTCTTGATTGCCATAGCACTCATATGTCACATCATCATATCCCCCTTGAAAACCAGTCATTTCCATTGGTGGGTGAAGCTCTAAAGAGATTGTATGACAGCTCTCTGGAAACCTCTCTTAGAAAATGGGCTTGAATAGATGCTCTGACTTAAAGAAAAACTAAAAATGCATATTTTAAACTTGCAAAAGACTAAAAATAAATTTAAAAAAAAATAGTAGAATGGACCGTTAGAAATTCTTCATATATCTTCATAATAATTCTTCATATATCACAATATATGTGATATATGAAAAATGACAAAATGACAAAAATGACAAAATTTTAAGGAAAAGTTTTATACTGAGAAAGCAAACTGATATTTATAAGCAAAAAGTATTTATTTGAAGGATTTTTTTCTGGCCTGAAGTAGTTCCCCTATACCTTATTTTCTATAGTTCTGATTTATAACAATATTTATCAAAGGCTATACTTTTCTAGTTTGTTTGGCAAACTGAATAAAAATAGTATTAAAAAAATGTGTTTAATCTGAGATAATATGGACCTTTCTGCCTTCTGAAATGATCCCAAATTATTGGAAGACACAGCCAGTTTCTAGTTTATTGCTGGACTTGAAAGATTTTTTTTCTCACCTGGTCTTGTGTAGCCTTAGCTCAGTTAGGACCTGTTTCCAGATGAGAAAAGTGACACATAGAGTAAAATTGAGATAATTAAGAAGAAAGCACATCTCTGACACGAGTTTATACTGAGCTTTGGAAAGAGCACTATGGTCACCTGGTGATACCAGTTATTTTGGAATAAACCCTATGTTATGTTAATGACCCCCAGAGAACGTCAGCAGCAAAAACTAGAGAAGAAGCTGACCCTGTCATGACTTAGTAAGAGTATTTCAGAACCAGAGACAAACACCTACAAGTGTATGCAGATGAGACTAACAGAAAAAAATACATCTGGGGAAAAATGGATAGGGAGCAAAGGATGCTGAGCCTCACATGGTAACTTTATACTTGGAGTTCCATTGCTTGATGGAAAACTGATTTTACAGGAGGTCACACTGTTTTATTGTCAACTTAAACATGCAAAAGAACCATTTGGTCTGTCAAAATTATCAAAGAATCTATGAAAATGATTGGATTTTTCCTTGTTTTAGGCACAAGACATGGTTTTCAGGAAAAGAGACAAGGCTGGAAGCAAAAGCCTCTGGAAATGTACTAGAGTCTGAACTGACAAAGCATCCATCTGCAAAACCATCAGCAAGGTCAAAGCATTGCTGATGGGGAAATAAGTGATGTATTGCTGCTCATCTGGTGAGCAGTAGCAGATGTAAGGGCCTTGCAGGTCATCTTCCAAAGCATGGAGAAATCAGTGCTGAAAATGCTTGCTATGTGGATGTATCATGCTGGGCAAGCTCAGTTGTTTACTTTCTATCAAACAGCCTGGAGTATAGACATGGGCATGCAGAATATACCCATCCTCTCTCTAAAGGTCCTCAATCCAAGCTGCAAGGTTTATTTCTAAATTGCCTCAAAACCAGCTGTCATTAGGCAGAAAACACACTTTTTCTTCTGTTCTCTTAAAACATTGTATGATAATACTGAAACCAAACCCATTTTTGAGTCTGAACTGTGTTTCTGCAATGAAAGATATTGCAGGACTAGCTAGGAACATTACTGGTTAGGTGAACTCATGTTCTAGAATTTGCCACACCTCATGGCTTCAAGGTCCATGATTTGGTGTTGCAGTCTGTAAAAATTATTTCTTTTTTCTTTTTAAATTTTATTATCCAAGAATATAATTGTATTCCCCACAATGTGCAACATATATATTAATGGATCCATAGAGGTTTTGGCCCTTTCCTCCTCCTAATGACTTCAGTTTTCTCTCTTATATTCTTACTCTCACCAATCAATCAACTCCCCAGTTTTCTCTCATAAACCAGAAAGAATAATCCTGTCCATGAGTATCTCAATTATCAGGTAATATTTTTAAAAATTAATAGAAATTAAGGTTTCTCTTCCAAAAAAATTTCAGTAGAAATTCATCTCTTCACAAGTCTTTCTGCTTTTGAGAAATGTCATAGTAATTATGGGGTCCCACTTTTTAATTTTGATCACTGACTACACTATAGAAGAATCTGTTTCATCCTGTACCAATTTGAAGACACAACATAACAAAAGAATGAGCCAGTTTTGTGATGGTGTTTATGAACAATAAGAGGCTGATGGATGTATTCACTCTGTGACTCACTTCCTTGCTAATTTCCATGTATCCCTTATTGAGGCCCCTGGGATAAAGGTTGTCACTTAATACTTACTGCTGGCAGCTATAGCTGAGCTGCAAATTACATGGCTCAAGCTGGGAGCTGTTCTTTCAAGACCTCGGCCACAGGCAGGCCAAGGAAGAGAAAGTCCAAAAATTGATTAAAATATCTCAGATCTCCTTCACTGTTCAAACTCTCCCACAGCATCATGAGAAACTTCCCACTGCCTTTCCCAGCTCGGGCAGGTGTTTCCTGTGGGCAGATTTTGATGTCAGCAGATGGAAGAACAATTGGAAGGCAAGAATAGGTGGCCAGTGTCAGAGGTCTCAGTGGAAGGGGAAATACCCTAAGAGAAAGTAAGTTGTCATCACACTGTGGTCTTTGCCCATTCTAGTTAGAGCCAGCTAAAAATTTGTCATGTAACGAATTTATTTCCTATTGAAAACACTGATTTATCAAGACTGAATTGTGTGGACTGGAAGGGTGGCTTGATTGGGTGCTTTGGAGTAGAGAGAGAAGATAAGATGATCTTAAAACTTGTGAAATGTCAAAAATCAATTTTTGATCTTTTTTTTTGATATTAAAAAATTAATTTTTTGACACTGTCCCTTTGACACTTCCCTTTGACAAGGGAAGACTTCCTCACATGAGCTGTACCAGAAGACTGTGAAAAGGGAGGAAATTACGGGGAGTAAATAACCGTGTTACCATAAAGCTGCAAATATAGATTTGTTTCTCTCCTGGATAGGGAAACCTATTGTCATTTCAGGGTGGTTTTAACTGAGTGAAGTATGAGAACTACTGTGTCTTAGAGCCAGAGGAGACCTCCAGATTCCACAGCTTTGTTCAGTTGTAGTTTTGTGGCTATGAGTTATCTAGTTTATGAAAATTACCTGTCTTATGAAAATCAAGTGTGGCTTGATTTGCTCTCAGTTGCCCAGCAGGTAGCAAGAATATGCCACAGTTTTGTAAGACAAGGTAATTCATTCTCATAAACACAGGGGAAAGGAAGTTGCTTTCGCCTGGAGTACAGTATAAAGCAGACTTTTGGGTAGTGACTCATTAGCCACACAAGCCCCGAATGGTTTTGCATGTCAGTTTTATGGCACATTGACTCTGTCCCTTCTAGACAGGAGTTCAACGCACTGCAGGAGATCAAAACCACAACAAATACATAGGTCTCAGAGACAAAAATCTGCAAAGTTACCAAGGGGAAAAAAAAAAAAAAAAAAAAAATAAAAAAAAAAGCCTGCATAGAGACCAAACTACTTAAAACAAATATCTTAATCCAATGGAAATTATATGGTCTGAAAAAAACAGATTGTTTCCACTGTGGTATAGGAAAAGGTCCTTCTTAAGCCTTCTCTTCATGAAAAATGCACTTTCAAAGTGTATTTCATCTTCTAAAGGAAAAACCACAGCCTCCCTTTCACCTTTTTTTTTTTCTTCCCCCATTTGTTTACCTCTAATTTAAAGTTGAAACTGAACATAATTGCAGCATCCAGGTTGATTTCTGATCCAAATAGCTTCACTTTTGGTAGCAGAGTATATGTTCTTTAATCTATATAACTTTTGGAAATTCTTTACTTCTCTGTTTATGGGCTCCTTCATTTTGTTAAAATACGGTTTTGCATTTAATTCAATGTATTTGAAGATGCAAAGAATTTCAGTAGGTACAGAAGCAGGTCATGACACTTGTCTGTTCAAGCAGACCTTTCAGATTTTTTGTTACTGCAGTGAGAGTCACTGTTTTACTCCCTCAACAATGGTTTTCAAGATGTTCTTAAGGTTCTGTACATTTTTTTGTGCTTCACTTCTCCTGCAACAATATTAAGAAGAGTATTTGCAGTGAGTTGCCTGGGAGAAGCAAAAACACCTCCAGATTTTCCTTAGACCCCAACAAGCATGGAAAGACCTATAAATTATTGAACTCTCTGAAGTTCATCCAGATTTGGTGGTGGGTTGACTTGATATTGCAGAGCGTATTCCTTGGTGTAAGGAATAATGATAAATCCACAATCCCTATCATGCCTCACTCTAATATTGCACGAATGGCAGCAGACTTCTCAAGCGGGGATGATGATGTGAGCAATTCCTTTAGCAGGCACAGGTTTATATTTCATCAGTAAAAGTCCGTGTGTCCTGCTGATCTCAGTGACTTCCTGTGCCCTGCAAGATCCTGACGAAGGATGAACATCTCCCTCACCAATGGTTGTGCATTGGTTTGTAATCTTGGGATTTGCTTTTCCTCAGCTCTATACAGTTACAGCCATGATGCAGAACTCATACACAAGTCCTCTGCTTTGTCCTTGTATCATTAATGATTTGGCAGCAGCATGCATTTCTGGTTTTTATTCTCTCTTTTATCAAAGGATTTCTGTCAGTCAGTTGACTAATTTCCTCATGGATAAGCTGGCATGGAAGGTAGCAGTGTTGTCATGAGATTCTTTAAAAGGCTGCTTTAAAACAAACAAAATCAATCTTGCCAGCACTTGTTTTGTCCCTTCAGAGGAGATGGGGGCTTGACACTAGAGAATAACAAGGAACTGAAGATGGTTTCCCATTCTATTGTAAAATTCTGAGGTGAGGTCAGATGGCTGATGATGTCTAAAAAAACCAGAAGATTAATCTGTGAATGTTGACTACTCAGGACAGAAATAACAAGCCCAAAATAATGCAGAGGGTTTTATTTCTTAAAGCCTTTTAAATGTTACAGCTCATTTATGTCTGAATATAATCAAATATGTGATAATGTAGTGTTCTTAATTGCAGTCTTTAGAGTAATTCCTGCCCTTTCTAAAGAAATATCCCTTTGATATAGAAATGATTAATGAAGAAATATAATTTAGAAAAGATAGTCATAGCCTTCAATCTGATGTGCGTAACACCAGACGACAAAACCTCGTAGCTCAGTCTTCACCAGGTACTTAATTGAGTTTAAATAATAGTCTATCTTTAGCTCATTTTCAAGTGACAGAAAGTCTTCGGTACACTCAAACTGTTCCAACAGTTAATTATCTTCACAGTTTAAAATGTACGCTGCATTCTTACTCTGGGTTTACCATAGCTTTGTTTCAGACTACCAAGTCTCATTAAGCCTTGCTCTCCATAATTAAAAAACTGTCTGTTTTCTAAAATCTCCCCCTAACACAGATAGTTTTAGACCACGACCAATTCACTTCTTGCTCTACTTATACTGGATAAACTGGATAGATTGGACTTCTTAAATTTCTCATGGTGAGGCAGGTTTTCCCTGTTCTAAATCTTGCTTGTAATGTTTCTCTGATTGCTTTCGGACTCACACACAGCCTCTTTTTAAAGTGCAGAAACCAGAACTAAGATATCATCTTCCTTACCATTGCTTCTCTTCTTTATTTGATAATTCCCCTTAGAGGTTCAGGGCTGCATTTGCCCTTTTAATGACAACATTGGCTCATACACACTTGAGAACCTACATGCCCACAATATTTTTTTAGCAGGACACCTGTTTCTTTTGTGGCGTCCATGTAGCCTTCTGTTCCAGAATACAGTCATCTCAGCAAAATATTTCTCTTATCTAATATTGGCAGAGAGCAAGGTTAGAAGGGACATTGGGAAGAAATTCTTCCCTGGGAGGGTGGGGAGGCCCTGGCACAAGTTGCCCAGAGAAGCTGTGGCTGCCCCATCCTTGGAAGTGTCCAGAGCCAGGTTGGAGATGGCTTGGAGCAATCTGGGATAGAGGAAGTTATCCCTGACAAAGGCAGGGGTATGAAACAAAGTTCAAAATCCCTTTCAACAAAAACCATTCCATGATTTCTTGATACTTTGAGTGTCCATCTTATGCCATTTTATGGGTTCTAAAGAAACTTGCAATTAAATACTGCCCTTAGAATTATTGCCCCTTTATGTCAAGGGCTGTGTACCAGAAAAGGCATCAATTACCTGAGACCTATTGTCCTGAATCATTTCTCACCCAGCAGCTCCATCATCTCAGACAGGCACTTGGACGTATTTGAGATTCTTCACAGGTAATGCTCTTGCATCCTCTGAGGTCACCTCTCATTCCAACACTTCCACAAGGAGTGTGCCCACAGAGCACTCTCAGTGCTGTCATACCCCACCTAGCTTTCAAAAGCTTCCAGTTCACTGCAGACACCCATTGTAAGAAAGCAGCGGGAGGCAAGATCAGTAACATAAGTCACCCTCTGATTTCCTTTTTCTCTCCCTGAAGAGATCATTCTTGCCAAGAAAAGTACTTTGTGGGAGTTGAGTATTTACTGCTCTTTCAAGATCCAATTCTACTTCAGCTGACCCCGTTTACACGCTCCTTCTCATACTCACTTATCTGGCAAATTTCCCAAATTCTGTTGCAAGAGAATAAAGTCATCAGTTCCACTTGACTGTGCAATTGTTGAAAATCTGCAAAAATGCACGCAGCAGTGGACAAAAGAAAGGGTGAGAAGAGAACTGGGGTACAGAACATTTCATGAAAGGCCTCCACCACTTAGCGCCATTGCGAGCTCTACAACCTGAGGCAATTTATTAGGAGTTTGGAAAAGCGGCTCAAAGAGCTGGATGTGGAGATTTCCATTAGAAATGGATGACTACTTTAAAGGTTGCAACTGGATTCTAAAGAACAGGCTAGATGAAAATTGTGAGTGGTGAATAGCTACTGAATACTGTGGGCTGGGGGAAGGGAAGAAAATTGCCACTTACTTGAAATAAATGGCTCTTCTAAAATAATGGGGTTTAAACTTTAAAATTGTCTTGTTCTGTGACATGCAAAAGGGTGTATTTATAGTTATTTTCAACTTCTCCAAACAGGCAACATTTGCCTGAGAAATAATTTTCATATAAAAATATGACAATGTAATTATCCTCTCTGGTATTTTCTACTTTTTGATGCTTTATTTATAATAACCTTTGATATTTTTCAGCAGTTTTAGCTATCTTTGTGAATACCATCTGTGCTACAAGATAAAGAGGGCAGTAATAGGAACTGAGTCACTCCTCTCTTCTTCCACTAACTTTTCCTTTAAATTGATGAAATGAATGCTTGTCAGAAATAAAAAAAAGGTTATGATTACTAATATTATTAGTGGTAATTCTGTTGATAAGGACTTACCCCAAAAGCATGATTTTCAAGAGTCATATCTAGAGATGATGGAGTGGTGGGTTTTTTTTGTTCTCTTGCAGGCCATTTTACAGTAGAGATTTAATCCTGTGGGGGACAGGAATATTTTTTCTGTACACTCACATTTATCCCATATACCTGGGTCTCACAGACTTTGGCTGCTTTCAGAGTCAGTGATTTAGTAATTCCCTGGAGCCTGCATTTCTTCAGCCCCCCCTTCAGTTGCCAAGTCAAAATGTCCATTGACATCAAACATTCTCAAGGTACATTTCATGAATATGAAGCTTGAATCAACACTTTCCAGTAGAGAACTCTTAGAATCATAAATTCATGGAATAATTAAAATTGGAAAAGCCTTCTAATGTTGAATCCAACCACTAATCTAACACTGTTGGTTCCACCACTAAACCATGTCCCCAAGTGCCACATCAACACATTTTTTGAACACTTCCAGTGACAATTCTTCTAGAAAATACTTGACCAGCTTAAGTACACAGTTTGTCTTCCTGTTTCATGTCCTGCCCCCTCAAGGCTGGTAGAAGATATTGAGATTACTAATTATTTCCAAATCTCCTCCCTTATTAAGCAGCATAAATCCTCTCTGCTCAGAAGCAGGGTCTCAGCAGTAAAATACTAATGTCTTCGTCACTGAGAATATGCAGATCTGTGTCAAAAGGGCTGAACATGAGACTTTGGGTTGTGGGATAGAATGACAGGAACCAGTCTCCTCCCTGGTTGACAGATAATTGCATAGAAAGGTTAAAGGATGGGCTAAAGGAAGACTATTTGATAGAATTTTTTATTATTATTATTATTATTTTCTTTTTTTTTTTTTGGTTTCACAAATCCAATCAAATTCCTACCCTCAATGCAAATTTCTAATCATCTTGAAGGCTGAGGACAGGGTGGTATAATTATCCATGTCTCACTTATTTGAGTTCCCAATGATAACGAAGCTCAACAGGATCATTTAATATGTCCTTGTTACACCTCATTTTCACCACATCTAAGTAATTCCTGATCCAGCTGCAGGAGCTATATTCATTTAAGTACAAATGGAAGAAGATGGAAAAGAGGACATAATCTGGGATGCCTTCCAGACAGCCATAGCCACTAAAGTGAGGTGCCAGGATTAGGAGTGCAGCCACTTTGGGCTCCTCTTTGTTAATGGCAACAAGGAGCAAGCAGGTGTTCCTGCTCTGATGGGGATTCAGAAATTCCACGGGTTGCTTTCTCTCTTTTTACTTCTTCAACTCAAAAAGCAAATTCTAGCTAAATATCGTCAAATTCCTGTTATTCAAAACAGAAAAACACCAGAGAGAGCAGCTGTTGGCATGAACTTAGAAGTATATGCTCATGGAAAAAACAGGGTTTCTGACTTCTCTCTAGTCCCAGCCTCAACAATTCCTCCAAACAAGTTTATTAAAGATATTTTTGTTTTCACCTTTCCTTTGTTTTCACCACTCTAGACTTATCCATCAAACCTGAGCCACAATTTCAATAGAAAAACAAATAAAAATATCATTGGAAGCCAGACTTTCTGGTGGATTTGTTACTAATTTAGCTAAACAGATAGGCAAAGAGGCAAAAAAAAGAGGCAGAATAATAAATCCTGCTGAAGATAGAGAGAGGCAAAGAAGAAATCATAGCAAGCCAAAATATCATTGATTGGTGACAAAAGAGTCTCATATTTCTGTAAAGCATTCTAGTTTTCCTGAGGTTTATTTTCCTGGAAGATTTAGCAAAATATAATATTGCACCCAAAGTGTATGAATGTTGCTGTGCAATCATTGTTGCCTTTCTTTTTCCACTCACTTCTTTTAATGCAATAGAGTGAACCTGATGAGTGGAAAGCACATTTTTAAAAAACTTTTTTTTTTCCCCCATCCCCACTCAACAGTAAATGGATGCTGGGGAGGTAATCTGTGTGTCTGAAGTTATAAAAAGCTGAAATTCATTTATAGCAGCACTTGCATAATCTGGAGATTGAAAGAAGATAAAGGATAAAGCTATAGGACTCCATTGGGTGAAAAAGGAAAAATCCTAACTCTACTACCACATGCCCTTCACAACATGGACAGGTTTCCTGTATCTGAGCCAAACTGTTGATCCCCATTTCTCCCACTCTCATCCTTAGTCATGATTTTCATCAAACTCTCTTCTTTTAGCTGATGATATAAAGAGATTGATTGCTGGATGAAAAATGAAAGGCACGAATGACACCAGTAGCCACAATTTTGCAGGCTGTTGTCTGAAAACCCAAACACTTGACCTGTTTTGCAACTCTTCCTCTAGAGAGAAAGGAGTGAAAATCTTGCTTCGTGTGCCAGGCTTAGCTCCCACTGGCTCTAGAAACCTGATTCTGCAGTGAAAATTGGTTGGTAATTTTGTGACTTCAACAGAAAATTCTAGTTTCTAAAACTGTTCTAAAACTGAGTCTATTAATTTCCATTAATTTTCAAAATTTATTCAGTCCATGGTTTGTTTTTTGGTTTTCTGGTTTTTTGGTTTGTTGGGTTTTTTTTTGTGTGTGTGTGTGCGTGTTTTTTTGTGGGTTTTTTTGTGAAAGGAAAAACCTGATCAAAACCACTAGAGAGGGATGATGTGATCAGCTGGAAGAAACCACTGGTTTCTGGAATATCTCTAATGTCTGGAATTAAAGATATTATTTAATCAAATTTTGATTAAAAATAATATTGAATCTAAAGGGAAGGAAGAAAAGCCCAAAAATGAGGCAAACAGGCAGTTTGTAAAGTAGGAGTCAAGTCTGCATCTCTCCAGCAATAAAAGCAGCTGACCTTGATGAGGCTGTTCCCAATCTTTCCTGATCATCTTCCAGAATGAAGAGGTCTGTAGGAAAGCTCTCCCTCCACTGAAAGCAGGGTAGCTGGAAAAGAAAGAGATGATATGCCTATCTCCACACAGAACTGCAAAACAGAGATAGATACACCCTTGTTTGCTGCAGGCAAGCACCTCTTGCCATTGGTCTTAACGTAGCTTTTGGTTTTGTCTTCCTTAAAAACCTTGGAAAGTCCCCATATGAAAACAGAAAAAAAAATTAATTATTAGATTTTTAGTAAAGCAGAGGGTTTTTTTCAGCTGGTCTGTTTGAAAACTGGTGATACCCCATAGGGTGTTACTCAGCACATCTGAATTTAACCCAGAGAATAACTTTCATATCCCCAGATGCTACATAAACTCAGAGGGAAAAGTGAGAGTCTGCCTCAGAAGAGATTTCAGATCAGAAGTTGGTAATTAGACAGGGTAAATAAGTCTATAATTAGAAGAGATAAAAGTCCATTAGAAATGTATTCTCTTTAGGGCCCAGAAACCATGAGGAAAAGGGAGGAGGAAAGAAATGGGTAGGTCAAGTTCTGGGTTTGCCATGCAATTTCAACATTGGTGATGACATATCACAGAGAAATATGTCTAAACAGCACCTTTTACGAAGGAATGAACAGAATTGGAAAGACAAGAAGATGAGAATTAATCCTGGGAGTTCAACTCTCCACGGTGATTGAGGCCCTTAGATCAAAAAGGGTAATATGACAGATCAAGGGAAAGAATGGCAAGGTAGGTGTGAAGAGTCAACAAGCAGGAAAACAAATTCTGCTGATTTCTGTAGTACACAATTCACATCCTGATATAAATACATGCTAACAACCTCTGTCCCTTGGAGAATGTTAAGCAGACTGCAAAGAAAAGAATGTATGGTCAGCAGTACTTCAAAGTCCTTAATAAGAACACATTAAATCTGTGGAAGAACAAGAACTTGAATCCACAGCCTTGAACAAAACTGCGTCGACATTGTGTAGCACCTCAAAAAGACACATTTCAGGGTTGAATTCAAACATGAGCTTTTATCAGCATTCAAGACCAACTACTAAAAACTGCACTTATGGCAGATTTGCAATAAAAAGAAAAAGAAGAAAAAGAAAAAGAAGAAAAAGAAAAAGAAAAAGAAAAAGAAAAAGAAAAAGAAAAAGAAAAAGAAAAAGAAAAAGAAAAAGAAAAAGAAAAAGAAAAAGAAAAAGAAAAAGAAAAAGAAAAAGAAAAAGAAAAAGAAAAAGAAAAAGAAAAAGAAAAAGAAAAAGAGAAAAAAGCCAGTTAGCTATGGAAATTTGGTAACTCAAGAAACTGGTTTGCTGAGAAAAGGGTCTTTCGTCTTAAAATCAATCTTCTCAAAATCATAAATCTTAAAATCATTTATGGCTCTTGAATAGAAATAAAAGTTTACCTGGCTGTGTAAATGCTGAACAATTTTATTCAGGAAAGAAATACTGACTACAAACTCCAGCACAAAGATGTTATATTCAGCCCCATAACCTGCCATCTAAGTCCTAACCCAACACCACTCCAAACCTGAGTCTTTCCTTTTAAATACTAAAACCACTGTTGGAGAATAGAAATCCACTGCTGGGCAATTTGTTCTCTTGTCACATGCATTTCAGCTACAAAATAGTCAGCAGCACTTAGACATTAGAAAGACTCCAGAGAAAGTTAATACAGACGATTAGCCGTAAAAGGGCCGTAAGATAGTGAGAAGCTGAGTGAATTAAATTTATTTCCCTTAGTGTGAATAGATGAAGTTATGTTGAGGTTTACAACATTTGTGTTAAGAGATCTCATTGCATCTGTGTAATGGGAGGAATGTGGGGGGATTAGTTTGGACAGACAGCAAATTGCAGGAGGGAGGGAGAAAAGGATATATGAGGTCCTTTTATTCCATTTTTCTTTTTCACTGCTAGCTGATTAAGGAAAGCAAGGGCATGTAGGATTCTACATTTGAAAGGCTGCTAGATGACTGCAAGAAACATTAGGCTGCTTGAAAATGTCAGCACTTTACACTTTATGTAGGACTGAGCTGATTGCTATGGTGAAGAGAACATAAGTGATCCAAAGGTGAACCAGAGGTCTCAGTGTTAGAGATGTGAATATGAGCAGGATGGGGGAAGGGAGCCTGGATCCATAAAATGCTGAATTCTTTGTTATCTCTAAGATAAGAAAGGGTCAGGGTGATTTGATATACATGGTATTTTTGTATGAATTAATGAGTAACTTGTAAATGAAAATGCCTTTAATTTGGAATCAGATCTGGAAAGGGAGATAACATAGTCCTATAGCTTCTTCAGGCAACATCCTTATCTGGGAAAAAGATCTGACTAAAGAGTAAAATGTGTCTTGCTTCCTGAGCAGGAAAGGGAGCTTCAACAAAACTAACTCAGAGCAAGTAACACAGGGTCAAATGCTGTATGACAGCTGTTTTCCTGTCCTGGGCACTAACAGGTTAAGAACCACCCTGATGTTTCCCAATGATTCATCCTGATCTGCTGAAGCACAATAACCCATAAACTTTAAGGTTTTTCTCTTGTATTTTACAATGGGCAGGACTCATCCTGGTTAAACACAGTAGTTTCAGACTCTCCATTCTGATTTACTGGGGCTCCACTACAGAGCTTGGCCACTGCAATGGGGACACCTCAGGACACACTGAGCTGCCTTTTTCAAGGTGCTTTTCTTCAATGACCACAAAAAATAGACAACAAAATTTTATCTCTTGGCATCTGGTGGGAAAAAATTCCCATCTAACCTCTCAGTTAATCTATGGGAAAGAGTATATGCTTTCCTCATGTAGATTTACTAAACACATATCATCTTTAAAATAATGAGCTCCCAGCTGAGGTGCATTATGCGAATTAATTTTTCAGAAATTGTAGGACACTCTGGTCTGGGAGGAACTTTGAAGATCATTCTTACTTCCAAACACCTGTAAGGTGAAAGAGAACCTGTATTTGGCTAGTAGTGGGGGCTAGAAAAATAAAATCCAGGTACACACTCTGGAAAAAAAAAAGGGCTTTTCACCTGGCATATAGCTGAAAGAAACTTGTGGTAAGTTTTTTACTTCCATTTTGTCTTTCTGGATGCTATTTTTTTTAACTTAAAAAACTTAAAACTTTTTTTATCTTAAAATAAAAGGGTTAAATAAAGCAGGATGTGGAGGATATGCATTAAAAAATTCACTGTGATTGAGACTATAGACTTGTAGGGGAAGTAACATGATAATAATTTAATAGCTATAATTATTCCCCCTTTTTTTTTTTTTAATCGATAGCTCTCAGGACAAAAATTAAAGCTCTTTGAGGACCTACATGCTGCCTAGATTTCCATCATCCAGAAGAGCAGACAGCTTAATGAAAACCCTAGCTTCAGACAGTATAAGGGTTGGCCAATGTCTGTGTGTTTATCCCAGAGATGGATTGTGTTCTACTCCTGCCTGTGGTTCTCATTGATCCCGACATGGTTGGGGGATGTTACCTGCACTGATTATGTACCTCGATGAAATTTAAACTTTGATCAGGACATTGCACTGTGAAATGACACCCCTGAAAGGAAAACACCTCAGAGGGGAGAACAGGTCAGAGGTCCCCTGCAGAACAGAATCCTAGACTATACTCATAAGCAAGATCCAAGCAGGCAGGTCTTAGAACGATTCATAGATTCATGGCTGACAGATGAAGACCTAGAGAATCCAGCCAGCACAGTCATCTCCTGGCCAGATGTGCTCGTTGATGCCACTCAGGCTGGCTTTCAGGACTGATTTCAGGGAACATTGTGAATCAGTGGCACTGGGAGCTCAGCCTGCACCAGACTGTCAGCTCAGCTCCAGCACAACACTGTATCCACAGGATGGATCTTTCCATTCAAGAGCTGCTAAACTTCACAGCACTGAACCATATCCTATAGACTCACTAATCTGGGTCATTTTTTCTTTAAGGATTCCTGTGAATTTTTGTTTTAAGGATTTAAGAGGAAACAAAAGATTAAGAGAGTAGAAAGAGAAGCCATTCTCATTTCTCTCAATGAAAGTCACTGGGACTTCCTTCCACAGCAAGTTCTTCCTTGTTGTAACATCTAGGTTAGAGCAGGTACCTGACAGTGTTAGAAACTCCTTATGTAAGTACTGAGAGTTACTCAAGACAGGTTAAAATCTACTACCTGGGGAGCTGAGCCCTGCCAAAGAGCATAGGTAACTCCACGACTCTCTGCTGTGTAGCAGACAAGGACAGCCACAAGTACAGGGTAGCACAGCACACGGGAGACCATCAAAGAGAGGGCTTTTAAAAAGTCTGTTTGAGATGAATTTACTACTCAGATCTCCAGGGCATTAATTGGTTCCACTTTTACCATTTCCCATCAACTAACCATCTGCAGGCAACACCTTTTAACAACTTGCTGTAATATATTTACTGGACATCTTGTCATTGTAGTATATTTGAGATATCAGAAAACAGCTGGTAGAAGGTCATAAACAAAGATGTTATTACATATTTTTTATCATCACTTTAGTTTTGGAAGGCTAAACCAGGACATTAATGCACAGCAACATCGAGATGCATCTTTATTGTTGCCAGAAAAGCTAAAGGTTACCTCACTAATAATATGCAAATGGAGCCTTTTACTGCACATAATGAATAATCACTTTAGATTGAAGACAGAAATTTCCTTTAGTAGTGTTTGCAATAAAACCTTTTTCCATGAATTTAATAATTAATTTAAAGAATTATCACTTCACTGAGCCTGAATGCATTATTTATTAAATGTAATTGAAGTATTTATTAGGGAAGTAATAAATGATGGACAAGAGCAATGGGTGGTTTCATTGTTTATAAAATAGCCTCAGCCTGTGATTATAAGCAGGGATGGTAGCCTTCCTGTATTGTTATAACACATAAATTATCTGCAGGGAAACAGATATAATGCTTGCATTTCTTACTGGATTTTCCTTACTATTTAGTTCTCCTTGGATGTAAGAGGGGAGTCAGAATTTTCTTACCATACACTACATTACACTGACAGCCTATTTATGCATTATCTTTTTTCTGACTCTGGACTCAGTAAAATTTATGTTGCTAGTATATCTGTCCAGCATTTGACAGTCTCAACCTAAACATGAAGTCAGAGCAGTGATAGCAAGTAATTTACACATCAGAGTCTTCAGATGAGAGCAGCATTGACTTACATTGACAGCAAAAACTACAGAGCTCCTGAACAGTTTCACTTTAAAATGAATTCATTAGAATCTAATTAATTTAATAGCAGGAGGATAAACAAGGAGATCAGCAATACCAGCTGTCCTTTTATGTTTCTGGAGGAGCCTAAAACATTACCCCTGGATAAATGGCTCAAAAATAGCAAGGATGAAGTTGCTCTAAAAGTTTCTAAGCAGCATGATGGGGTTTAGGAAGTCAAGGAAATCTCTGCATTGGTCATTTACTCTAGGCTACTTGGTCTAGAAGATCAAGCTGGCAAGTTTAATATTAATTGTTATTAAATAGATGTGTTTAAAATGACAGTTTCTTTTCCATCTCATCCAATGACCTATAATCAATTTGTAGAAAATTTGTATAAATAATAGAAATTATTTTAATAGGTACTCTTTGGGGGATTTTTTTTTTTTTTTTACTTTCTTTTCATCTGCACTACCTAAGAAGTTTAAATTTAATGTGAAATGATATTTTTTACTTTCTGACCAGAGTTATTGTTTTAAAAAATGCTGTCAGTTTTGACTTGTAATAAAAGACAAAATTTCCATTCTAATGCTGGTGGAAAAAACTTGACTCTGTAATATAGCTATAAAGGGTAAATGTTTGCCATACAAAAGACCACAGTGTGTGTGGTTTGCTCTGCATGTATTCCACCTGCTTTGTCCCAAAACCTATTTCCAGATACAGAAACAGATGAGAAGGAAGTCTCAGCTGAAATACAGTTTCTAGATGCACTCATCCTGCTCTCTCCGGTCTAGGAACAAAACCCTCATGTAGCAGAACTAGGAAGATCACATAAATACTTAAAAACTGGCAGGGTCAATTTGGACCCAAGAGTTCTGTCAAGAAACTCCAGGCTTTATTAGGAAGAAGGATTTTCCAAATATATAAAATATTTGAGGTTTTCTTATATTAAAAAATTATAGAAAAGCAAAAGAGATTGAAAAAGTGTTTCTTTGATGACAAAAGACCCCGTCCATCTAAAAGCATAGATCATTTTCTTATACTCAAAAATAAATGACTTTAAAACAGCATACTTACTCATATTTTAATATATTTTCCTTTAACAAATATGAAGGTAAAAATAGCCTAGTATAACACATTAACAAACCAGAATTTTAGCAATACCTTGAATCACTCCTAGATCAATTTGTCTTAAATTAAGTGAAAGCCAGATTTTGTCCCTATAAAACTTTCATGTCATATTCTACCCACCTGTATTTTAAGTAAAGATTATAGAATATCCTTATCTGGAAGGGACCCAAAAGAGATACAGAAGCTGCCCTGGATAACTATAACCTACAAATTTCTAATTGTACATCATAGAATGATGGATTTGTTAAGGTTGGAAAAGACCCCTAAAATGACGGAGCCCAGCTGTTAACCCAGCTAAACTGCTAAACCAAGTCCCATAGTGCCACACCCACATGCTTTTTTGGATACTTCCACTTGTTGGGGATGCTATCACTTCCCTATTCCAATGCTTGACCACTCTTTCAGCGAGGAAATTTTTTCTAAAATCCATTCCACTGCAAAGATTTAGGAACTCAGTCCTCTCCTCTTAACAATGGAAAAATTTTTCGATGACTTGTCAGAAAAGACATGTAGAAAATCTATGTGAGAAGCCATCCTGTATTGTGAAAATGTACATGCCAAGATCTAGTGCCTGGAAGTTAAAATTTGATGCTTGGAAGTGATGGCTGGGTAAAGTGGCAGAGCTGAGACTTGCAGACTCTTGGTGGTTCTGTGGTAAGACTGGACATTTTCGCATCTGTCATCTCAATATTTGCCTTCCTGAAGGACTTCCATGGCATCTGAATTGTATTATCCAACAAAAAAATTGTGGCATCTGTATGGAAACCTGCCAAAAGTCTTAGTAACTGGTCTTGGTGTTGCAGCCTACAATGTTCCTTTTTATTTCTTCTGATGATTCTCCAGGGATAATTAGAGTAATTGTGAATAGTGAGAAATGGGGACTGATCATCACTCCACTGTAGTGGGAGAAAAGGAGAATGATGTAACAAGGGACAGCTACCTTTCTGATTGTCCTTGGAAAACAGGTCTTTTGTTACCCTTGTGAGCAATCCCTATGGTCAGTTCTATAAAAATTCAGCTATTTTTCTGCTGGATTTTTTTCCATATCATTTTTTCTGTTATCATTTTAGTCTAATAGATTGGGCCATTTTATAACAAAATGGTTAAATAGCTGCTTCAGAGTTAAGTGCCTTTATCTTCAAAGTCTTGTAAGATATTCTGTGTGAAGATGTTGCTCTTTTTTCCCCAGCCCTCTGGAAGTCTGACAAAGGCAGGGCTGTGTGTTGGGTAAATTTTTCACTCAGTTTTCACTGCAAAGCCTCTCAACGGGCTTAATTGATACTCCCACTTGACTGTGTAGTACAAGAGTTTGATGTGTTAAGTTTATACGTGTCTATAAAAGTGAAAAAGTGGTATACAAGAGACACTTGTGACTTGTGGTCCATTATCATGATTATTAACTTCTCTGAAGTCCTGTAATGAACAGTCTGTCATTTACAAGCCCGTAGTACATCATCGCTTAATGTGCTGGGTATTTCTGCATTGTTAAAAAAGCTAAGTAACAATCCATTAGGCAGCCTGTCCCACCATAATAGATCTTTATTCCTGGAGGGAGAGCTAACAGGAATCTCGGAGTTTTGAGGATGTCTTCTGGATCTGTTTATTGTAATAAAATGTCCTCACGTGCTAGAAGTCTTAGCACAGTAACTCACGTCCAGTTCATTTTTGTACTTACATGTGGCAGATGCCTGCCTATCTACTGTCATCCTCTGGCCCACTGTTGTAATTTATTGCCTGGAAAATTCATTTCTGCTTACACTTGTGTTTTCAGCTTTATGTCCAAGGATTACTTCTGAGGGTTTCCTCAGATAGTTTTGAACAGTATGTTGGACTTTTCCAATGACGCCGAGTTGTGGAAAAGTTTAGTACCTGAACCAAAAATCCTTCCTGTCTTACACTGGCTATCTGTAAGTACTCCTGAAAACATTCATGCTAGAAGAAACATCCTACCAAGCCTGTTTTTTACCATTCCATCCCTATTTTCAGACGTTTAGTTCATCTGATCACATTGGTGGCTACATAGTTATTGAAATGTGTTATTCTTGGCCAGATTTCAGAGACTTTTCATTAGTAGACAAAAATTGCTCAGTGAATATGTTGGACACTTTATGTATCAGAAGGAAAATCATATGAACAAAGGCATTTTTTTAAGGGCATGTGCATAAATAATTTACCAAGGGCAATAATCTAATTGTTACCAACTCAAACAAATAAATGGATGGTATAGTATAGGTAATATCTTTTATTGATATTTTTATCTCCATCTTTATCAGAAGTCAGTTTCTGTCAGCAGCAAGCTTAAAATATCTACTGATAATTTCTGAATCTTTTAGCACTGTTTTATATTACCACCCTTCAGAAAATATTGACCTATTCATAATCTTCACTTTTTATAGTCCAATAAACATTTCTAAAATCATCTACACTTGCTTTCTCTGGGATATTTACAGGGAAACTTGTACCAATATGTCAAGCTCCCTGACAGACTTTTCCTTAAAACAGACACAACAATGTGGTTTTGTCATTTAAACTCATACTCAGCAAATGAGAATTTTGGTTATCAATTTTAACGTCAGGCTGCCATTAATTCTTTAGTGCACACTCAAAGTGATTACACTACATCAATAATCCCAACTAAAAAAGGCGTTTCTCTTGTCTTCTGGTTCTCTGTCTGGAAAAATAGTCATCAGTTTCTTTGGTTAATAAAATAATTTTCTCTTTCAGGCAGATTTTCAAGTAGTTTTTATGTTATATGCATGCAGGTACTTAAATGATACAAAAATTTTGGGACCATAGGGTGGTTCTAAGTATATAAGACACTTATGTGTACTTATTAATTTCCAGTATCCACGTACGTGTAAGTGTACATGTGTGTGTGTGTGCAGCTGTGTTTAAATAGCCCAAAGCAAAAATACATTCAAAGGCTAGTTAGTAGTTATGAAGGAGGCCTAAAAAGTCACATTTGTTAAATTAAATGCTAGGCCATGATGCAGAGTCAACAGTAACGGAGGTGAGCAAAAATATCCCCTCATAAAGTACAGTATAAACAAAATGATTAGCAACCTCCCAGTCTCAAAATAAAAAAAACAACCTTGATTCATAAAATAAACAGACCTCCTTTGGCTCCAAAATAAATACCATCTTGTCTGACTGTTTGACTATATGAAGCACCTGGCGCACTCTTGATATTCTCCAGGTTGTAAATTATAATGACAAAATTTCACAGACCTGAGCTCAGTGACCCATGTGGTTCTCTTCATCTCTGTGTTCCTGTGATTAACTATTCAAACAAGATCCACGGAACCTGGCCTAACTGATCTGCTTATCTTCAGATGTTCAGGAATACCTCTCCATCTGTTTTCAATGTATCCATCCCCGTGACACCTGGGGTAATTAAGCATTAAAAGTGCAGGCAGGAGTTCTGTTAGCCCGCTTGAGCTATTGCAACCTGAGCCTCACTTCAGACCCAAGCCTTTAGATCTGCTTAGGGGTGGGCTCCTGCCTTTAATAAAGCTCATGGCTTAGCCCAGTTTTCAGACTCCGAAGCACTTTGAGGTTCTGAAGTTCAGGGGAGATCATCTACATCCAGGCAGTTCCAAGGAATTGAGCAGGTCACCTGCTATACCTGGACAGGGTCTCTTTATTAGGAATCTCTGATTTAGATACCAGTTAGTTGTCCAGACATTCTGTATCCTAAAAGAAATTGAAGGACAGATGTCTAAACACCATCAAAATCCCATGTGTCTAAAATCATATGAAGATAATTACTTTTATTATTGCAGAAGTCATCTCCAAATTCCTATTCTCTCTCACAGACTCAACTCTTTACAAAGCAGGTACATGCAGATCCACTGTACAAAAAGGCTAGGCAGTGCAGGAAGCAGACTACCACAAGGGAAGTTTTACACTCTTTTTATTTTCTTTTTTTTCTCTTGTCTATAATTCGGAGAAGACATTTGTTGGAGGATATTTCTTGACTATTGAGTATAGAGTAATTTTCAACTGCTTTATTAAAGGGGACTTGCCTTTTTTACCTCCTTATCTTTGCATTCTACTAGTTGTCTTCATTTACCACTTTGTCACTGGGACATTTGAAAATGATAAAAAGAAAATAAAAAACAAGACAGAGAGGTCCATACAACTTTCAGGAAGAAAAGACTTAAACAGGCTCAGAATTAGTTTATACATTGATTTGTCTTTTATGTTGTTTAGAAAGCCTGAACTGTGAGACAAGATTTTTTTGTCATACATCATGTACACTCTCACACTGAAACAGCCTTTATTTGACCTCTTAATCAATCTGAGTGCCAGTGTAGGGAGAAAAGAGGGAGATGCAAGATAGCTTATATAAACGCCAAGTTGGCTAAGTTCCTCTGAATCATCTGCTCTCCTAGCCTAGTCAGACTAAATGTCTGCTAATGGCCCCCTTCTTCTGTGATCCTTTTATATGTCCCTCTTTTTTTTCTTTTTCCTTTTTTTTTAAGTGAAAAACAAAGGGTATTATTGGACTTGCTCCGCTTCAATGCAGCTGTGAATTTCAGGTCTAGAAAGGCAGCCAAGAAGAAGTCAGACAGCAAAGCCTTTCTGCTTAGAGAAGCAAGGCCAAAACTGCTGATTTGGCTTCATTGTGATACAAGATACGTTGTTTTCTTTTTAAATTTATAATTTTTTATATAGTCGTTGGAGGACAATTTTTGAGTTGATGCTTTTTCCATTTCTTTTTTTCTTCTACCACCTTTAGAAGCATAGTGGCTCGCTGGAAATATTATGGGTTATAATTATTGGACCTTGTAACTTGTTAATCCATCTGCAGATAGGGTGAAACCTTAAAACTAAACAAATTATATGTGGTTGATAAGATGGTGGTCAGGATTTGCTTTCTGGAGGAATAGGTTTTGGCCATAATAGAATGTAATCTCAGTAGTGCTTTGGTAATAGTGAAATGTGTATTTTGTGAGAAACACAAGAGAGGAAGTGGACACCAGCCATAAAACAAGACCTTGGGTCCAACTGAGATCTCCAGGTACTCCTATAATATAAATAACAACGAATAATCATTCCTTAAAGCTGCATCTGTATCTTTAGTGCTTCTCTTGGAGCCTGGCTTTTTGCAACAGTCCATCTTTGTGATGTTAATTTTCCCTGACCCAAAAGGCTTAAATAGTCAAGTATTGACTCCCTGTCAACAGCACTGACACAAACATCTGTAAGGATACTATCCAAGTTTGATTTTCCCAGGCAGTGGGAGTGAAGCCCTTCTCTGATCTGGAAAACCCAGAGGTGGATCAGTGCAGCGCTGGACCGAGATCAAGATCTGCAAGAGCCTTCTGAGGTCTTGCCTCCTGAAGGGCTTCTCCTGCACACAACAACCGCCCCCCCCCACCCCCACCCCCACCCCCTTCTAACCATTCTCTATTGCTTTGTCAGGAAAAGAAGGGAACTCAGGGAAAGCAAATGACTGTTTAAATTAAATCAGTGAATTGATGTGATGTGTCCCATTTCAAATGAAAAAGGTACCAAAAAAAGGGGTATACCAAGTTCCATCAAAAAGGCAGTGTGGAAAGTTAAGCCTTCATAGTTTCTCTGTGTCTGTAGAAACTAATATGTACACGTGAACCACCTCTCCTAAAATCTGTTCAGGACCCGTGACTGATTTAATATACTCACACTCCCACAATTTTGTCTGGTAAAGTTCAGGATTGGGATCTTCAAGGGTATTGATGTTTCACTGAAAATCTGTAACAACTAGGTTTCTATATATTTTGAATAATCTTGACAGAGGGTATTGAATTAGAGCCACCAAGTCCATATTTCACAACCTACAGATGGATCCTAATTTTAATAGATGCCCAGTACTCAATACTCCTCATTGATATCAGCACAGATTGTGATGTGTCCAGAGCACATCACAAGATGTTCTGAGCCCTGCCTGCCCTTTGTTGTATCCAGGTGACATAAATCAGCTCTCCCATGTGTTGCACTCCTCCTTGCCTGATTATTTGAGTTCAAAATCCATTTCCCTCCAACGAAATCACTAACAGAGGCAATCAGCACAAGGGGCTGTCCTCAGACAAAATTTGCCCTAAAGTCAATTAATCTTGCAGAAAAGAAGAGGGTTTTTTTTCCCCATCTCATTTTGCCACAAGACACCTCAGAAAATGTGTGTGCAGGTGTGTGTGTGTGCATGACCTATTGCAGGGTCTGATTTTCTGGACAAAAAGCCAAATGCTACACATTCTTCCCAGCCATGGGGTGTTTCAAGCCTGAGTGAAGACACCAGATTAGATCCATCCTTTGTGTCATGGCAGACTCCAACAGCTTTGGTACAGGGTAGTGTTTGTAGTTTCTTAAAATTGAAAGTAAAAGCACTGAGGAATGAAAGTGCTGAGTGTAGGCCACTTTCACGCCTCCACATGCCAAGCCCTGATTAGAGGCTGGCAAGAAGGGGTTCCCAGATGCGATGTGAATGGGGCTGCTTGGGCTGGGGCTAACTGTGCATTTCTGGAGCAGGTGTGCATTTCCCAGCAGAACCCAGCCTTACACCTGCTCTCCCCACAATCTCACCTCTGAGGCCCCCAAGGCCAGGTCTCAAAACTGGGTCCTTCAATTTAAGCCTGAATTCAAAAGAACAAAAACAGCTATGAAAATCTCAGTGGTGTAGGGGGCTAAAGTAAATTTCCAGTATAGCTTGGAAGTTTGAGATGAGCTGTGCCTCCTCTTCCTCTGTTCTCCTGAAACTGCAGGGACTGGTTTACCTGTACAAGCAGATTCTGCTTGTGAGAAAAATCAAGTTCACATCACCAGGAGTAACACCATTACTTTTAATGGAAAGAAGCCGTTCATGGCACAAAGCTCTGAAATAGTTCAACACAATGTGTTGAATACATAAAGTCTCAGGTTTCCTTTGACCTTCGAAAGAAAAATTTGGCAGTTTTGTTCCAATCCTATAAGAGGAAAAAAAATATAAAAAAGAGAGAGAGAATTATTGGAGAATTATTTTGTTATGCTTTCTCCTCCCTGTGAAAAACATTGTGGAAGCAGCAGGTACTGGTTATAAAATCAGAACAAAATTACTTTGAATATCACTATGTATAATAAGGAAAATTAATTCTTGTCAAAAAACAAAATTACAAAAAAAAAAAAGTTGATAAATAAGTAAAGACAGGGTAAAATAAAGCAAGATCCTCAGCCAATCACTGATTTTGGACACTGGAAATTTTTAAGTATAATGGATTCTTTATCTCATTTGAAATAATCTGTCCAACAGCCCAGGTTATAGGTCATGCATTCACAGGAAAGCAAACAGCTAAAACCATGAGTCTGCTCTTTCATAAAGAAATGTTTGACCAGTTCTCTTACAAAAACATGGGTCTAAAATCATGAGCCCTGCCTGTATGCAATAAATACACTTGGGTCCTGATCATATACTACTGAATTCAACAAAACTATGGCTCAGTCACTTTATGGAAGAGATCCTGGGCTGGATTATACGCATTTCCTTTCACTTTCTAATATTCTTGTCCAAAGCTTTATGCTATGAGATTTGTAATTGCAACAAAGAGAATTAATTTAATATCATTTTTTCATCTATGTCAATATACATCTCCCAAAATATAAGAAAACCTAGTACTTGGATCAGCTTCTGAGGAACATATAAATCAATGTGGGCAGCTCAGAGAATATTGGAGGTGCTACAATATGAAAAGTAATTAAGATTAATAAAGGAAAAAAATGTAGCAAAAAATACATTTAAAACAGTGTGTGCCATGGCACAAACTGAAGAGAGAATTTGTTGATTTGAAATTGCTTTTGTCCCCTACACTGCAATCCATGCAGTCTTATGATTTCATACCCCATCATATGAATAAATAAACAGGTGCCAACAGGAGTGACTTGTGGATCTGCAGGCCTGTGGACAGCTCCATAATATTTTTTCTTGAGAAACTTCTCCTATGTATTGTGTAAACCCATAAATGGGCCTCAGATGAGGGTGGTATCTCACATCAAAACATGAGAAACAAGACAAATATTTTCTCATCTTACAACAGTGAATACCTAGGGCACAATAGTGCGGATATAATTGAAACACAAGTATCTGTACAGGATTTTGTGTAAATACACAAAATGGTTGTTCCTTCTTTCACAAATGGCTGATCCCACAGCTTAGAACTAAATAAATCCTGTAGGTGCATAGCCAGCTTCTAAATTCTTTAATCTATAATACTTTTTAGTGAAGAAAGGTATAAAAACAACCCATTTCAAAGCTTCTGAGCATCTATTTCTATAAATTAGATCCCTTGTTGCTGAATATTATGCTAATACTGTACTAGTAGTCAAAACTCAAGATGAAAAAAATTCAGCTTTTCTCTATCAGTAGTTTTTGGGTTTTTTGGTTTTGGTGGGGGTTTTTGTTTTGTTTTGTTTTGTTTTGTTTTGTTTTGTTTTGTTTTGTTTTGTACCAAATTTAATTTTATTTGCTAAGGGCTCATGTCTTCTTTATAGAATGAAAGCAGGTGATAAGGAAACAAAAAAATCAAGAGAATTTAGAAATTCTTCATCAAGCCCAAACCCTGCTGATATGTTTTCATTGATCACCCCCAACTTCTCCAGCTTAGGAGTCATGGAATAAATTGTTTCTTGTACTGCAGTAGCTCCCGGAGACCGAAATGTACTGACTCTGCTCAGTGCGCACTTGAACTTGTGTTTTCCCTCCTGAGCCACACTGAGAAGATAACGAGCACGGGGAGAAAATTCTCAACAGGTCATTTATTTAAGAAATTAAACATGAATCTTCCAGTCCAGCGTGGATCTGTTAGCCCTGTTTTCATATGTGTCTTGGAGATGTTTTGAGACCTTACAGAGACGTTTGTGTACTCAGCTTATTACTGAGATCACTAACAAATTTGGCACAGTCTATTAAGTGTTCAGGTACTATGGTAATTAGCTCAGTCTGAAATCCTCACCAGATGAAAAAGTGCAGCAGAATGACCTTTTAATCCCCTTGCCTTCATTTCAACATCTTATCAGCATTTCACAGTTCCTTCTTAATATGTGACAGTGTAGAGAATTTCATAATTCATTTCAGCTATTGAATCCAAATGTGAAATTACTGGAAGAATTCTCACAGACACTTCACACAGAGAACTTTTGTATTTTGAGGCTTGAAATGGGCTCGTCCATGGAAACCATTTCTAATGACTCAAATGGTGTCAAACTCACAATGAGCAGAGTGGTTCTGTCCCAGCAGAATAAAGTACATGGTGTGGCTAAACCATTCTTGACATCACTCTCTGTAATTTAAGATGAGTCAGAGACAGGCTCTTCTTCTCCTGTCAAGATCGATGTCTGAATCCTTTTCAAATAGTCCTTATGTTCTTTGGAGTGACTCCTCTCCTCCCACAGGGTTTGTTGGCAATTGGGTCAGAGTTTGAAGCACTTTGAGTAAGGTCCCCCTGCAGAGCTGTTGCTCACAGGGTAGGGGCAGGGATGTGGTCTGTCCTCAGGAGCACTTTTCAGAGAGCAGAGGAGTTAATAGGAGACACGTAAATGTGGTGGAAGTAGAACAAGGCAGTAGTGGTAGCTCTTCTTTGGAGATTTGATCTCTGTTTCTCCACATACCAGAGAGCCTCATGCTGTCAACCTTGAAGAGAGTCAAGAGAAGAGCTATTTCACTGGTGCTGCTGCATCTGAGAACTTAACTTGGATTGAAATTTGTAAATGTTGAGCTTTTGATTATATGTCAGTGTTCATAGAGTGGTAGAAATAAGAGAAGAGAAACTTGTTTTTTGAGGGAATTTTTCATAACTTTCCACTGTGTATTTTTCCCACATAAGACAAGTCCCATCAGCCATTTTAGGTGAATAGTTATCAGTTTGAGAAAAGAGATGTTTAGGAATAGCTGTGAGCAGCAGCAACCTGTAATTTTGCTGATGAAAACTAAAAATATGGTTTGCATGAGTGACCTGGTCTACCCCTCTCTTTGGAGAAATCCTCCAACTTCAACAACACCTTCCTACCGATGAAAAGCCCATCCTAAAGTAGCATCAAAAAATATCAGAAAGAATAAGGTTGTATAAAAGCTCAGGTTACCTGAAAGTCTCAATCTTTAGATGCATCACCCTCCTGAATATAACCACTGTCTATTAGAGCTGATGGAGAAGACTCAACACAGTGGAATATTTCTAACTTAGAGTCAGCCTCAATCAGCCAGAGAGAGATGGGGACATTGAAGAGCATCTTCAAAAGCAAAATACAAGTGATTTTGTTCGGTCCTGAACAAAGTATTGTGTGGTGTAATTTTGCCATTTATTAAATTTTGAGGCCTGAAACTTCAGAGTATAAATACCTGCTTGTAGGTAGTTTTCCTTTTCCTGGAACCTAGTTACAGCAATGACAGATAGAGATAGATACTCCTGTGATTTATATGATAGCTGCCACCACAATATTTGATCACTTGTGCTGGGAGACATGGATGCCAGTAATCTAAGAGTTACTTAGATTCCAAACCCTGTAATGTGTTGGCAGAAATCTTATGACTCTATTACGTTGTGTTATACTGTATGGAAAATAGACATATCAATCATCTTCAGTTAAATACTTAGAACTCATGTGATATTTAAAAGAATTATGTTCTTTAAGATATAAAAATAGTATACTCACTTAATCTATTCTGCACTCTCACAGACTTAGTTCAAGTTACATGGCAAGCAAAACCTTCCCACTGATTTAAATCCACAGCAGGGAGCACAAAAATTAACACAGTGGTGGAGGGTAGATGAAAATAATCTGCACACAATGGAGCTGTGGTCTACCCCAGAGCTTTGTGCAGCCTACCAGAAACAAAGATGAAATGAGGGACTGGTGGACAATGCAGTAGGAGGAGGAATGATGTTCTGGGTGATTGTCATTCTCTCCAAGACAGCAGAATTCCATGAAGTTTGAAACTTGTGAGCTGTGTTTCCTTTGTAGTTATGGAAATCAAAGAAATTAGGCAAGGGAATGGGGATAGACTAGGTGGGTGTGCACAGAGAATGGTGGTAAATGCTTTATTTTGAAATGTATGGCTGCACAGCTACCAGAATGGCTGAAACAGAGGAGGGAAATGGCAATGGCCACTGGTCCTAGAGAATTCTAGCTCCAGATATATCATGGGGCAGGGTGGCTCTGCCTTCTATTTGCCTCCAACATTTGTGCATAGAATCAGGTACTCTGGGGCAGGGGGAACAGCTAATTGTTTTATTGATTTATCTGACTATGTTTTAGCACTGGTAAAAGTGAGGAAAAAAAAAAAAAAAAAGCGCCACAGCAAAGGATCAGACACATGGACTAGCTAGTGAGTATCCAGTCTCCAGCAACAACTTGGGTCAGATGCCTCTAAGGAATGTGAACTAAGTCTGTAGAAGGCAGATGTTGGGTAATTTGTTCTCAGTGAGAATTTCCTCCTAAATCATAATGATTACAGATTGGTCTTAACCCTGAAACTTGAAGTCTTGCATCCCTTGATTGTTCTGGATATCCTGTTGCTTGAGCAGACTTCACTAATTTCTTGGCCCCAATGACATCTTGTGGTGAGGAGTTGCACAATCTGATGCTAGAATTTCAGCCTTTCCTTGGTTTTGAATTTTTGCTTTTCAGTTTATACAAGGCTTTATGTTTCTGGGGTTGTTGGGGATTTTTGCATAAATGTACATAGTTCATGGTTTATTCTTGATTCTCATCTTTGTGTGTGTCCCAGAACTAGATGAAGAACCTCTTTAATATGAAAGATTTTACAGGATGGCCTAAATGTCTCTACCCATGTGACAAGTAGGATGAGGGACGCATGAGTTTGTGAGAATTTTTGTAAGAAACAAAATTTTGCTTTTCATAGAATACCCTGAGTTGGAAGGGACCCTCAAGGACCATTGACACCAAATTCCCATGTCATTTATCCAGCCTGGGTCATATCTCCAAAGGTGGACAGAGCTTGCTCGTACACTGATGATTTTCCTGTTTTATTTTGAAGGAAATAACAAAGAACCATTTGAAGATGGTTCAAAAGAGGACATTTAGGTTGGGCATTTCAACATAATGCCCAAAGGTATTTTAAAACTGGGGCTGGATGGAATGACTCAAAACCAAACCCAAAACCAAAATGAAGTGGCATACCTCAGGAACCCAACTTTCTCCCCCATTCCTGGAGACCGTTCAGTTTGCACACAAGCAGAAATGTGAAGCCAGTCCAAAGACTAAAGTGGGATCTAGTCACAGTCTTTGGCTACCAAAAAGAATTTTTGATATGAGAGATCCAGGCTCTCCTCAGAGGGCACCAGATGAAGCAAAGGAAATATCCACTGGATATGAGAAAATCTTTTTCACTCTGAACATGGTAATACACAGAAGAGGTTGTGCAGCTCTTCCTCAGAGATTTTCAGGACTTAGCTGAACCATACCCTGATGTGCTGGATCTAACTGTGAAGCTCTGATCAAGAGACTGGACAGGTGACCTTCAGAGGTTTCATTCCAATCTAAACTACTCAATAAATTAGTGGCATTTATGATGCATACTTGGGATTAAACTATGTGAAATTTTTCCAAGGTACAAAATGCCATTTAGGACTCCGCTATTAAAAAACCACAAATACTGTCCAATGTTAATTAAATCCTGTGTTTGAGCTTCAGTCACTGCTCAGTGATAAACCGGCTGCCATGGTAGCCTGACAGTTATTTTGATTTATGACTGTAAAGAAATCTAAAGCTGAGGAGAGATCAAATCTCAAAGCTAAGTAGAAGAAAGAAAAAAAGAAAACAAACCCACCAACACTGGGTTTTGATTATAAATTTAAACCACCAGAGTAAGAGTTAAGTTTCTATGAGTTTGGTTATTACAGCAATACTGATCTGAACCAGTAGGGTAGATCCACAATTATATCTTCTCTGCTCTTCATCAGAAAAGAGTGTGTTGGCACAGACCAAAAACCCCTTCCTGGTAAGTATGGGAGACAAAAGGTGCATTTTTGCATAAAATCAGTTTGGGAGTCTTGTGAGCTGCCTGTTACTGGATAATGTATCATGGTTTGAAGATCTTAGATTCAGTACTCGGTGAAATTGGTGCACCATAAAATGCAACCCAGAGTTGCTATGGGTATGTTAGATTTACATACAAAGAACATATTCCCAGGGCAGGGCTGCTTCAAGCCCTCTCAGGCACTGAGATTCAGTTTATTGGGGCAGAGTTGGGCAAGGGTATTCCCAGCATCCTCTTTTTATGCAGCCTTCCACTCTCTGACCGTACCCCGCAGTTTTGGGGTAGTCACTAATCTGCAAAACATGATGGAATGGGAATCTCTAACCCTGTTGTTCACTGGAAAAACAAGCTCAGGTCACTCTGTCCATTGGAGACCTGGACCAGAGCATTGCCAAAAGAAGCAATTGTCTTTAATGAGCCTATAAGCATATTTTAAGTAATTGAGCTGTGAGGACTGAGGGCAAAACATTTCCAGATCAAGGGCAGCAAGATATACATTAAAAAGAATGTATAGATTGGGTATAGAAAGGGTAGATTGAACTGTGTTTTTGTCTTTTAAGGCTGCAATGTGGATCACTAGGAGTATAATGCTGGCACCTGGACTAGTGTCTGTGGTGCCAGCAACAAGAGAAGAAGATGATGATGAGCTCTTTCAAATTTTATATATATATATATATATATATTAAAAAAAAGAGGAAAAAATACTTTCATATCAGAAAGATTAAAATTATGTTGCTGGTTCTCTAGGGAAGGTGTTCAGGTTCTGTACAGAATACTGGGAGTATAAAAGCCATAGACAGGAAGGCTGCCTTGAAGTCATATCATAGAATCACAGAATCACAGAATCTTTTATGTCAGAAAAATGTTCTAAAAACACTGAGCCCAATCATTCCCCCAGCACTGTCAAGGCCACCACTAACCCATGTCCCCAAGTCCCACATCCACATTGCTTTCAAATCCCTCCAGGGATGGGGACTTCACCACTGCCCTGGGCAGCTGTGCCACGACTGGACAGCCCTTTCAGTGAAGAATTTTTCCCTAACATCAAATCCAAACCTTGCCTGGGGCAACTTGAGGCTTTATCCTGTCCCTGTTCACTGGTGTTGGAGTCCAGGGCATTCCTTTGGTTGCCCTGGAGGGTCAGAGACCTGGACAGGGGGGTCTGGGACCCCGGCCCAGAGCCCAGAGCTCAGAGAGACACTGGATTTGATTTCAGTCCATTGGAGAGGCTTCTTGCACTGCAGGAAGCATTGCAGGCCACAAGAGTGAAAAATGTAGTTTAGTATATCACGGGGTGAAAAAACAGTGAGTTTGGGATTTTTGGCATTGAAGTGAATGGGGCAAGATGGAGAATTTAGGGCGTTGTCTCATTCTTCTTCCTTCTTGTTCCCTCACTCCATTTCTGCAGTGACGTTGGCACAAAGTAGTTAGTGAGGATTGGGTCAGAGTAAAGATGACCTTTTTAGTAATAGTGATAGACATTGGTAAGAAATAGTAAATAAAGAATACGTAGCAATTACTATAAAAGATAAGGACAGCCCAGAGAGAGGGGAGAGAGGAGAGGAGTCGGGAGTCACCAGATGTCCGAGCCACGGCAAACATCTTTTGGACACTGAGAAAATTGTAAAGATAAGAACTAATAAAAGAAGCATGTAACCTTGAAGACTCCGTCTTTTCCTCCGTTTGGCACAGAGCTTTGCAGAGGGCCAGAACTCTAAAACCACCTGAATGCCGGGGAATTTAAACTCCTGAAAAGGAGCCCCCGACACACTGGGAGCAGAGCCCAACCCCCTGTCTGTCCCCTCCTGTCAGGAGTTGTGCAGAGCCAGAAGTCCCCCCGAACCTCCTTTTCTCCAGCCTGAGCCCCTTTCCCAGCCCCCTCAGCCGCTCCTGGGGCTCCAGCCCCTTCCACAGCTCCGTTCCCTTCCCTGGACACGCTGCAGCCCCTCAATGTCTCTCTTGTCCTGAGGGGCCCAAAGCTGTCCCCAGCACTGGAGGTGCCTCAGCAGTGCCAGCCCAGGGGACAGGCCCTGCCCTGGGCCAGCTGGACACACCATGGCTGATACAAGCCAGGATGCTCATTATTGGATAGCCTATCCAAGCCATCAAAAAAAGGATGGAGATTCTCCTTTGCCTTCCTTCTGTTGCTGATGTATTTGCAAAAGCAATTTTTGTTGTCCTTTATGACTGGCCAGATTAAATTCTAGCTGGGCTTTGGTCATTTTAATTTTCTTCCTGTATAACCTCACAACATTTTTGTAGGTCTCCTGAATAGATTGCCCCTTCTTCCTAAGGTCATTATCTCCCTATTTTTTAATAATTTGCAGTCAAATCTCTCTGTTCAGCAAGGACAATTTTTCCCTGCAGGATCCTGTTTTGGCATGTGGGGACAGCCTGTCCCTGTGTCTTTAGGATTTCATATAGGCTTGCCCTGGCTGCTGCACTGTGTCCTGTTTGTTCTACACTGCTGGCAGTGCTCCTGGTTCCCCATGTTCCCTGAGGGCTTCCCTTATAGGGGATGGAAGCTTGGTCTTTACTGCTCCTGGCTTGGGAAGGCTCCTGGCAACTCCCTCTAGCCCCCAGAGGATCCCCCAGTTTGGGAAACACCTCTGTGCATGGCACTGGAGTGCTTCACTGACACTGCGTGGGCACCAGAGCTTCTCCACTGAGTGATCAAGACCTCCTTCCTGGACTGGTTTCTCCACGGTTTTGGATGGAAACAGAGTATCACTGTTGTAATGGTTTTAATTTAATAAAACCAGGCAGACACACTAATTAATGTAGGGGGTTTTGTGTTAATATTTTTGTGGGAGGGAGAGATTAGGAGAAAAATAAACAAAGCAGGCTTAAGCTTAAAAATGAACAAAAAAAATAGTTTTATTAACATATATTAGAAGACTGAGAAAAGAAAAAAAAAAGTTGAGAAACAAGAAAGACTTAGACTAAATGAAACTTCAAAAACATGCCTCTTTCTTTTTACAAACTATTAACTTTCTTATTGAACAACATAGAAAGACACAACTTAGGATTTTCAGTCAGTTTCACTACTTAGACATAACTACACATTATTTTAGGAGGAGTCCTTCTAAGATTTTTTATGAAGATGTTTGCTCACACACATCTGCTGCCGCCCAGAGTTTTTGCAGACTGTGATGTGCTATCTGCAGAGCTTCTCAGTGTATTTGGGGTATTATTTATGAATACTTCTTCTGATCTAAAATTATCTTTGTCTCAAAAGGCTGAGACCTCCTTTTTGACCCAGGAGCGGGGGTTTCAAAGTTCCCAAATAAATCTCTATTACACCTGTCCTTAATTTTGATTAGAATAGCATTCTACGAAAATAATACTAGATGCTGCAAAGAACAGTTCATTTCTTTATAATTTACCTTAGAAGAGTCCGGTTAAAAATGTCCACTTTTTCAATCCTATTCCAATATTATTAGTTCTTTCACTTCTCATCTAATTGACTTCATGCAGTGTCTGTTCCATGTACCTTTTGTTTTTCTTTCTTCTTTCTTTCAAGGAAGAATTGTGCTTTAAAAGTTCCGTGTTGCTAAGAAAAGGTTAAATTTTGCCTGGGTTTACAAAGGCCACGTGCACATGCTGGGCTGGTACAAGAAACCAGAAAATGTTTTTTTTCCACCCCTCGGTCTTATCCAGGGCGGTCCAGCTCAGAGCTATCCCTAAGCTGCAAAGAAAGGCTTCACTCGGGCAGCTCTCATGTGAGCAGCAGTTCTCAAAGGGCTCGGCCGGGCCTGGCCCAGCCGCCCAGAGGCAGAAGGGCCTGACCTGGGCCCACCCCGCGCTGCATGCGGGCAGCGGTTCTCAGAACCCTGGCCGGGCCCGGCTCAGCCGGCAATGGGGGGCCTAACTTGGGCTCCCCCCGCTCTCCATGAGGGCAGCAGCTTCTGAAAGCCCGGCTGGGCGTGGCCCGGCCCCTCAGAGGGGCAGCAGAGCCCGACCCGGGCTGGGCCCGGTCCCGGTCCCGGCCCCGACCACAATGTTTCCTCATGGCAGATCACCGAAGCAAGAGAGTGAGCGGTCAGCAGCAGATTAGTTTTAAATGTTCCTTCAGTCGCACTGACAGTTCTCATTGGTCAACTCAGCTGTCAATATCCCAGCCTGCTTTCTGATAGGTCCTTGTCCTGCCCCCGCCAGCCCACGCTACGGTTAGGGCAGGGAAAACATTTTACATTTCTCTATATCTAGAAAACAAAATTGTGCTAACCTATGATACACAGTACATCCTGTTCTGAGGGCAGGGCTGGGTTAGTTGACCTCCAGGGGTCCCTTCCATGAAATTACTGCAAGATTGCACAAATTCTTCCTAAACTGTTGTGAAATAGCAAGAAATATCCATCATATTTGGCCATAACCCAGTTCATGGGGTTTTTCCGACTAAAGACTGAACTAAAAAATTACACAGTTTTGCAATTAATATAGGAAGCTTTAATTAAATTGTGTTCTCTTGTTTCTCCTGAGACTACACAATCTTTGAGTTCCCACTGATGATATTTAACACTGACACACCACAGGTGTCTATTCCTAGATTTTTTTTGTTGTTGTTATTCTAGTTCTAAATGTTCCATGAGAAGAAAGGAGTGTCTTCAAAGAGAAATTTTCTGTTTTCGGAAGTTTTAATGTACTAAGATTTCCAAGCACTTAGTAGCTATAAGAAGTGAAAACAAGAAAGTCTAATGAGAAGATTTATAAAATCAATCCAACATTGAATTGCAGAATATTAGTAGTCCATAAATTAAAATAATTTTATTGGAATATATATGCCCTCCCTTTGGTTATTTCATCTATTTCCTGTAGATGACTGGAAAAACTTAAGCATCCTCTTGGTTTTAATGACATTTTTGTTGACAAAACAAGCCACCAGTTTACAAATTCTATCTACACATAAGTCATGAAGACCCACCCAGTCACCTTCCTCTAATGAACTGGTCACCTGGCAGAGCTGGCAAGAGCTGACTAGTTTTTATCAGGATTGCATGTGTAACTGCCTTATAAAGTACTCAGGATTGGGTGTCAGTCAAAACAAGCCTATGCAAAAATTTACCATTTAGTAGATGGATTCAGAACAGCTCACTTGCACACAGCAAAATCCTTAGTATTTCCAGAGCTGGAAAATTTCTGTGGTCTAAATATTTGGAGATTTGGGGGTTTTGAGAGAGAAGACCTATATCAGGCTTTAACACATCAAACATTTTGTGTTTCAAATATCAAGATGACTTACAGAGTTTTGTCCTCCAAAAACAGAGAACTAGAAGGTTTAAGGAATTTGGAGAGGGAAAGTATATCTTTCATCTTCGGCCCCACATCCTGAAGCAAAAGCAGTGATATGGTAAAAGCTCAGTTTTGGTTTCTGTGAATTTTTTACAATCAAGCTTTTTTTTTGTTTCTTGCCTCTTGCCTCTCCTGACCAATATAATTGTGTCAATAGAAGTCTGCAATACAGAGGAAATCAACTTCTGAATTTTATTGTGCTGCTTCTGTGAAGTCTAGTGTAACAGGAGAGCGTGTTATGAAACCAGGCAATAATATTACATAGCTATGAGTGTCTTAATATACGCTGGTTTTGTCAAGAGTAAAAACCCTTTATCAGAAACAATGTCCGCTGGAAAGTTAACTATTTCTGATAGCAGGTTCTTAGACTGGAGTTGTCTGGCCCATGAGGAAGCCAAAATCCTGTTATAAGGCTATGTAAACTGAAACTTTATTAGTTCACACACTTCTTGGAAGTCAGAAGATTTGAACCAAAAGAGACCTTGTCAGAGATGAAAACTGTTCTGGGGTTGCACTAGTACCAAAGGCTTCTCCCACCCTGCATGGCTTGGGGTAAGAACTGACATGAGGTTTATAACTGTGACTTTTGACCACTTGCACTGGCACTGAGGTAGATGAAGGATAGACAAACCCTGTTCAAGAATAGAAAGAATAAAGCCCTGAAAAATCAGCCCAAAACTGTGTTTTAGCCTTTCCTTAAACTATAAGATTCAGCTTTACTTCAGAATATGGATTCTGCCGCCTCCATGCTAAGGAAGTCAAATGTCATGTTTTCTTCCCAATGGGATTTTCTTTTGAAGTAGATATACACCAAAAGTTGCCTTGAAATGGATCTGTCACTATCTAGGCCCCTCTATTTTAGTGTAACCTGCTCTTTAGCACAGGGGTGGCCTGGAAATCTTGGGCTCTGGTCCCAACAGTCACCAAAATGATGAGGTTATTTTGCCTGCTGCAAAGAAAGCATGTTTCCTCACCTTCTATGCCTGGTAGAGCAAGGTGTTGTTCAGAGGCCATTTTGTAACTTCAAGATGTATGCTAAATTATTCAGAAGCAACATTTCAAAGCAAAATTAATTTGCATTGTCCTTCTTCTCTTCCTTGTTTTCTACTGGCTACTGCTGTACTGTGGTTATGCTCTGTAAAAATCTCTGCTTGTACTGCTCTGCAAAAAACATTGATTCCAGTGATTCTATGTTGAAATTTTAAGATTGCTCAAACGTAGCTATATCCAGGCAAGTAAGTGACAGATTTCCATAGATGTTACCCATGTACACATCCACAGTTTAGATACAGTAGTTAATTCTTTTTAAATGCAGTAACCAGGGAAAAACCCACAGAGATATTTCTGTTTGCTTTATACAGTTCTGAAGTGTTTAGGCTGATGCACCAGGTGCTTTACAAGACCTCCGAAAGTGGGCAGTTTGGAGCCTTTATATGGATAGCAGCTCATGAAAGCTTTGGAAACATCAACCACTCCCCCAACAGGAGTCAGCTGGCACGATTGCTGGGATTCATCTGTGAGGATACAAAGCTCCCCATGGACTCAAACCTTGCTTCTTTACTACCTTGGCCATCTGAATCATAGTGACTACTATGCAGGGAAGGTGGTGCCTTTCATCCCAAATTACATGGGTGTAATGGAACAATCATGCAGATCTGCAATGTTCCATATGCTTCATTGTCAATAGTCATATTACTTATTTGCTTTTTTTTTTTTTTTAACCAACTCTTTTCCATCTAACTGGGGGGCATTGAAAGAGAAACCACAAAATACAATTGATTATAGATTTGTTCTTAGCAAAGAGAGGGTTAAATAAATAAAGAAATAAAGGCAGGACCACCTGCCTTTATCCTAAATTAGCTCTGGACACTCCTGTTTTCTTACCACTTTTTGCAAATTAGATATCTGACACCTTCCTAAATTCCACAGATCTCCTGTTACTTTTTGTTAAAGGAAAAGCCCATTGATGCAGACGGCATTTTTCTCCTCTGGCTAGATAACGCAGGATAGAATGGTGACCCTCCAAACAACACAGTCCTGGCCTTGACAGGGAGCTGGTTCCTTGTACAATATTTTAACAGACTAACATGCAAGGAAAAAATAAGAGGACAATTACCCTGCGCAATGAAATCTCAATGATTTAAAAACTGCAGTGTGTGTGTGTGTGTGTGTGAGGGAACAAGGGAGGCTGGGGGATGGGATTGCAGATTTCACTTGTCAGGTCAGGGGCAACAAAAAATTATCCTGATCCATTAGACCATGTGAAAGGATATTACAGGGGTATGAAAAATTCTTGGGGGGGGGGGGGGGGGGGGGGGGCAGAATGTATTTTTTTCTGCCTTTTCTTGAAAGCCCTGTTATTTTCCTGTTCTTTGCTTGCATCTGTTAAATGCTGCAATGTCTGCAGGGACATTTTTAAAAGCTGCACAATGTCAATTAAATTTGCAGAGCAGTATATCTTTTTAGAGTATGTGTGACCTTTTCTGTTTGTCATTTCCTGGGCATCACACCAAGTGATCCTCTTAGGATGCTGGCTTTGTGGAGCAGGCTCACAGCAGCAGGACTGCAGAAACTGCAGGTTTCTGGGACCACTGCCAGCCTCCGGATAATTGCCATCAGCAGGAAAGAGCTAGAAAAGCTTGGCTGAGTCCATCTTTTACAGATAGATTGACCCCTTTCTGCCACTGCAGAATCACAGTCAGAAAGAAACACATATCCAAAAAGAGAGAGAAGGGAGGGGAATGAGGGGGAGAGAGGAATGATTACAGCAGGAAGGCTACATCTGATCTGAACAAGAGAGATTTGGAGGTTACACTCGCTGTATTGCCTTCGCCAATATTTATAATATCTTCTGTTTTAAGACAGACAAATCTGAGAATGGGGCTTAAACGCTAAGCTCTGTTACAACAAAACTGGCGCTTTTGTGAGACCAGAGTCAGAGCTCTGGGAGAGAGGAGGGAAGGGAAGGTGCGGGAGGGTGCAGGAAGGGAAGGTGCGGGAAGGGAAGGTGCGGGAAGGTGCGGGAAGGTGCGGGAAGGTGCGGGAAGGGAAGGTGCGGGAAGGTGCGGGAAGGTGCGGGAAGGTGCCGGAAGGTGCCGGAAGGCGCGGGAAGGGAAGGTGCGGGAAGGCGCGGGAAGGGAAGGGAAGGCGCGGGAAGGGAAGGCGCGGGAAGGCGCGGGAAGGCGCGGGAAGGCGCGGGAAGGCGCGGGAAGGCGCGGGAAGGCGCGGGAAGGCGCGGGAAGGCGCGGGAAGGGAAGGGAAGGGAAGGGAAGGGAAGGGAAGGGAAGGGAAGGGAAGGGAAGGGAAGGGAAGGGAAGGGAAGGGAAGGGAAGGGAAGGGAAGGGAAGGGAAGGGAATTCGGTACCTTTATGTGATACATCTGCTGGGAAATAACAATTTGAACATATATGCAGCAATCAAAAGGCAGACAATGCATGTGTGCTGAAAGCCACTGCAGGTGATTGGTAAGGGGCTGGAGAACAGCAAAATTAAGAAGAAAGTAGTCTCTGTGCCCACAGCTCAGTAGCTAAGCTGTGATGTTTCAAAAACAGCAAGAACCACAATCGCACTTTATGAGAGCTGGGAATGGAAAGCAATACCCATAATACCCCATGTCCAGCAAGTGGCTGAGTGGGGTAAATGGTGGTGACATGGCCAGGAGATGATTCCAGCAAGCAAGTTTTCAGATACACCACATGTTTGTGCCCCTCAGTTTCCTACAGGGTTCAGATTCAGTGCTGCTAAACACCTGTAGTGACCACAGCACAGGAGCCCAGGGGAATTTCCAGGCAGATGGTGGGATCCCCATCCTGAGCCAGAGCTGCCTCCCCCTGGCATATCTCAGTTGAGGTGGGACAGGCAATGGTTCAAGTCTGACTGAAATAGCAAACTTGCCCCAAGCAATCCCAGACTGTAATATGCAAGACCAGTTCTCTTTCCACTTGGGAATAGAAAGAGGTGAATGGGTTACAGGGGTAAGCAGTTTTCCTTTCCATGCAGTTCTGTGACCTTCTAGTTATGGGCAGCACAATTCTGCTGCCTTTCTCCTCTCCTGGAGGAAAATCCTTCCAACACTCATGGAATTGCTGCTGTCATGCAGCAAAGAGCAATTCTGAGCCACAAAAACATAGAAATATACGTGACCTCTGAAAATCAAGATCTTTATGGAAAATAAAGCTTCTGAGACAGAATCTCTCCACTGTGCTTAAGTCAGTGCAGTCTCATATTAATATTAAGAAGTTTGATGCTAAAGAAATAGCATCCAAATCCATTCACTAGCATTGCTTCTTTTTCTTTTTCCTAACCCATGATCTGCCTTTTAGTTGCCAACATAAATAATCCTCAGGTTACAGTAATGTCCTATGGCTCCAAACTGGGGGATCTTCGGTGCATAAGATGCTCAGCAAACATGTACAGAGGCATAATCCTGTCAAATATTATCCAGGTCATATGATCTGTAGCTGTATTTCTCCACGTAGAGAACACACTCAGCTCAGCAAATGCTGGGCCTGTTTCTCTGTGTGACACTCAATGCCAGTGAGTGACATCTCACAGATGATACTTTATTGGTAGAGCAGGTGTTGGTGGCAAGAAGTGTATTTATAGAGTAGAGCTCTAAAAATGGGTCTGTGCTTAACAGGTCTCAGTCACTTCCAGATTAGATTTGCGTCTTTCATGAGACCTTTCCCCTCTTCTTTCCCTGTTCACAAATTCTGACCAGAATGAGAAAGCCCAGGGGTGCTTCCCAAACCCCCAGCAGAACAGCCATGTAATCTGGGATACAGAACCCGTATCCTCCCTAGGAAGGGAGATCTGCATGTCAGAGGAGGTCCATACATTACACGCTGATCTTTTTTACAGAAAAGAAGGCAAACCCTGTAATATCAGCACTGCAGTAGTTTCTACTTGTCACAGCCCCAGGGTTACAGTGGTGCAGAGTAGGTGAACACAGCACCATGAACTAAGCAACACTGTGCATTTCTGGCATGTCACCCCCTCTGTGCCAACACTGCATACACAGACCCAGTCTTGAGAAAAAAAAGTGAGAGAGCCTCTCTTGGACTGGCAAGAGGAAGCACACATGTGCAGGGCTCTCTTCAAGATAACTGGACTACCCAGGGGTGGCTTCTCTGTTTGTCATTGCCCTGCCACATTTTCCTTCCTAAGCTATAGAAGCAGTTTGCCACGCCAAGAAGCAAGGATGTTTCTGAGAGCCAACAGGAAATTTGGATCTGTCCAAATGGCATCCAGCCACAAGTACACCGTCTGCAATGTTTGGGATTTTATGACTGACCTTAAAACTGCACTTTTGTATGAAGATCTTTCCAAATACTATCAGTCCAATACCATGCTCAGAGTTTAAGTATGGTTTTATGCAGAGAATATGCTAGGCAAGGCAGAAAAGCAGAGGAGGCATTTCAGGTCCTGCCCAGGATGAAAGTTTGAATTCTTTCCTGGAAGTAGGCTCCATTTGATCCACCTGTGGATATGTGCTGGGTGCAAGGAAAGGTGATGAGATACTGCTCTGCTGGCCTGAGAAAACAGTGCTTTTTGCCCAAGTTAAACTGAAAAACACTGCCAGACCTCAGCTTGTAATATGCTATTCAATTACACCTTTTGCATGCTGCTTAGAATAATCCTAGTCTGAGTGTGGTCCATGGAAAATATGAGGGAGCAAATTCTAAACTTTTGCCTGAAAACCCATTTGTTCATTCCTCAGAAACTAAACAGGAGGATTTTTAATGATATATATTTTTAAGGAATTATATTGTGGCTGCAGGACCTGTCAGCATCAACAAAGTCATTCCACCTGTGGGCAACATATAAAAAGGAGAGCACCCCTATATTTCGTTTTGTTTCCATTTGCCACTTCCACTTACAACAGAGGCTCATGAGTGATTTGAATAGTCTCACTGAAATCAGGAAGACTACTCATGGGCTCAGAGGGAGGCACGTGATGGAGGGCTTTACCAAATCACCCTCCAACACCAGATGCTGGAAGACACAGTGTTGATAGCGGCTGGCAGCTGACCTGAAGAAGTTAGGCTTAGCAGTGAATGGAGCCCCCAGGCTCTGCAGCTCAGCTTCCTTTCCTCTCTTTAGCACAAAATATTTTAAAAGAAACTGAGACCAGCAGCTTTTCCCCAGCCAACAAAAATAAAGACACTTTCAGCACGGCGAAGTGCAGCATGCCTGCCTAAATCCAGACTGCTCTGCCAGGGAATCAGAGGGATGGATGGATGGCTGACAAACAGCAATTGAAAGGTGGGCACAGAAGCAATAGCACCATGGCAGAGGTCCAAGCCCAGAGCAATAAGGCATCCACAAGAACTATTGCAATTGTCTACAGTGAAAAAATGTAATTTGTTGTTTTCAAATGCAGCCTAGCTCCTTAAAATAAAATAAAGAAATGCAAATACCTCAGCTCTGTTAGCTACCTGGCCAGTGAAGGCTGCCCATGAGCCAGATGCATAATGCTGATATAAACCCCACAGCTCAGGCAAGATCTACTGGATGGGTTTGATCAAGGACTAGGGCATCTTTAGGAATGTGAGTCAACTGGAAACAAATGTTTTCATTCAGTGGTGCTGTAGAAACCAAAGTCCCTTCTGTCTGTCTCCTCCAGTACTTGGATGTGTTATTAACACTTTTTTTCATTTCATTCATCTGTGTGTCTTAAAGTATTCCTGCTGTAGACTCCTAAATTGTGTGGAGAAGTAAGAGGGAAAATGTCAGCAGATCAGTACAACAAAAAGTCAAGCCACTTACAAACTTGCCCATTAAATCACTCCTCTCAGAAAACTCCATTTGTCAGTGGAAATCCCAACCTCACTCACTAAAGCTCTTCCAAAAACAATGCAGTTGGCACTCTGTTCTGTTTGTGTTAACAAATTTAGGCTATTCCAGACCAAGAAAGAGGGGAAAAAAAGCCCTTAGAGCCCTTTGGAGAAAATTACCCTGTTGGAGTTACCTTAATATTGCAAAGGGGGACTCAGGAAACAGGGACTCAGTTTAGAGACAGTTGGGATACACTCTTCTGCAGCAGGTGACTCTATCAGACCATCCACCCTTGAGACAATGAAAAGTCACACAGGATTATTTCATCTTTTTTAAATTATTTATGAGAAAAATAGACCCATTTCCACCCCTCCTACAATTCTCTCTCATGTTTCTCTCTGCAGAACCATTCAAACAAGCACCACCAACCAGCCCTGCAGCCCTTCCTGCTCTGGTTCTCCTCCTGGGCTGGGTGTCACACACAACACTCTCCCAAGATGGTTTCTGCTGACACACCCAATCTACCTGAAATACTGCTTGGGAGAACCCAGTGGTTCTGCTTTAGTGCCCTTTTTTTGCATCTAATTCCCCATAATCACTGGTGAAAATCCACCAGTACTATCAATCTGCTCACATAGCAGCTTATGGTATTCAGGATGACTAGCCATGTCATTCAACATTTTTTTCACCTAAATTCCTCCTTACTGCTCATGCTGTCACTATCTGTCTCACCAAAATAAAGCAATTAAGGTACACCTTATTGTTTTTACTATGCTACTTTCCCCTTCCACCTTTCTGCCATTTCTTAAAGTTTCTCGTACTCTCGAGTCTAAAATAAGAAACCTTCAGATTCCACATAAACAGTAAAAGTAAGACTGAAAACACATCTGTAGTCCCATAGCTGGGGAGCACAAACCAGTGTCACCAGTCACTTTGCAAGAGCTACACAGGTAGAAATATCTCCTCTTTCCAAACTGGCTCACTTTGTGCAAATGGTTGTCCCAGTTTTGGCTCAAAATACGTGTATCAGTGAGCAGTGCATCACTCATGGGCTTGGATGTTGTATATTCGAGGCAGAGGTCAATGCATGTCCAGGATTATGGGTTGCTGTGGCAGGTTGCAGCTGGTTGCAGCTACTGTATTTTCTTTGTATAAGTTATGGTGGTGCATGAGTTGTTCCTATACAGGTTAAAAAAAAAAAAAATAAAAACCAAAACACCCACACTCTTCTTATTTGCATTTTTCCCAGCTGAAGGGAAATCTAGGAAATAGGAGAGGATGTGCTCTCCCTGAGTGGATCAGGCCATATTTATTTTCACCCTGGGTGAGATCTGAAGTGCAGAAGGGATGTTAAATGGCCAGAAAGAAGGAGGTAAGCACAAAAAACCACCACAGGCTGAGGCAGAAATCAGGTTTCAGATGTGAAAAATTGGAAAACACATGAATGATGAAAAGGTTTTTCACCACTCAGGAGGCCACTAACACCAACTAGGTGGAGAAAAGCAACACTTGGGACCATTTATTAAAATGTTCTTTTTTTAGGAAGAAGGATTATTATGAAGAGTTGTAAGATTTGCCACATTCCCACAAAACTCCTGTCTCCATCCTTCTTCTCATGTCACCACAAGAGTCTGATGCCAACATCAGAACATTGTCACAGCTCTGTAGCCACCACACTTATTCATAACTCTGACTGGAGCTGTTAGCTCCCTGTAAACTCTGAGAAGGGACCTCTGGGTGCTCTGAAAACTTTTGGAGAGTTTACATTAAGCTTCAAGGTTACAAGAAAACCAGAAAACAAAAGCAAGTAATCAGTGATTTTGCAGCATAAGTGTCACACATGAGGTCTCCTATTGTCTCATGTGTTTTGACATCCCTTTCCATCTCTTTTAAATAAGACAAAAACAGCGTGTTACCATTTTATTCCTCCTTTTCAATGAAACTTGGCTGACTGAGGACTGTTAATTTACAGAATAATGAAATGTTTCTTTCCTACTCATCCTAAACTAAGTATGAAGATCTTACCTTCTTATTTGCAGCTACCCAGGTATCTCCTTTTCTCACAGAATAAATGAGCAAGCAAAAAACCTACCTGTTCTCTCTCTCCCCTTCAAATTTCTCTTCAAGTTACGAGAGGCAAATAATGACCTACTGCAAAAGCTGGAAATAAATTATAGCCAGAATGGCAAAAGCAAAATATTTCTACTATAAACATGTTGCTTTTTCCTCTGTATGTCTTGGCAGCCTAACTCTCAGAAAACACCCACCTGAATTCTCTGTGCTCAGCAGAGCAACACAAGGATAAACCCTCCAGTAAATCCCATGTGACTGAAGATATAGGAGCCTGCCTGTGAGTAAAAACATTTTAAATACGATTGCTATACCTGTAAGTAACCAAAGAGCCCTTTTGGAGAAAATAATTTCCTTGGAAACATCTGAATCCAATCATGTAAGCCTGGGGGCCCAAATTTATGTAATACCATTGCTTTTCTCTCTTCTTATTGTCCAACCCCTGCCTCAAAAGAACAGATTTTACCCTGTCCATCTATCATTTAAATGGTAATGAGCTAAATGAATTCCACCTCACTTCTGAGCTTCAGAGTAAGCTTGGGTTTATTTATTCATTTAAAGGCACAAGAACCCATTTGACATTGCTGAACATGTCCCAGATTTACGGAAAATAAAACTGTACTAATCTCACATGTTTATTAGCTTTTCTGTCAGATGCCTCCATGAGTATTCAGAGACGTGAGTTTGCCCTGCAGTTCTGTTCTGACTGGAACAGCATCTCCTGAAATGTAAATGTTATCTTAAGGTCATATGCTGATGAAAACCACTGTTTTGCCAAAGTCTAATTTCTTGGTCACTTGACAAAGCAGTTGCTGTCCAGTTACATGGCACAAAGAATGCTGTTAAAGGTGGATAAGTTAGATGTTTGATTTGGCATATATTTTACAGCTTCTAAAGATGAAAAAAATTACAATGTATGATTATTTTTCTTGATTTATCTGAATAAATAAAAGATCCCTCACAAATATGTGCACAGGAATGATACTTCTGAGTGAATTTGTTTATCTACACATTATGCAGCCCTCCAAGGGCTCCTTTGACTGCATTTTAAAGGATCAACAAAAATATCCTTATGTGTTATATAATTCATTCAGCAAATCATAGATTGTTATTGAGACAAATTCCTGATTTGAAGGAGAATGCAGAGACTAGACAGTTGTAAATGTTATGTGACAGTGTGCTCTGCAGCTGATGTATATTAAGGAAAATAAAAATTGCAAGGTTTAGGTAATCAACAGCTGGTGTCAGCTGGTACCGTACCACATCAGTGCCTCCAAGGTTGGTAAAGAAATTTTTTAACCATCTGGTAGTTATGTAGCACTGGTCAATGTCAAGAGGACAATACTGGAGGCTTCTGCTCCTGTTTTGGCAAACCAGGACAAATGCTCACTTGTGCGAGAAGGGAACATGCAGTGTGGGTCAAGAAAGACAATATGACATGTTTTAGGAAGCAGTGCTGTCATTCCCAGCCCTTGTAGCATGTGAGAAAGTGTTGACAGGGAAATCACACTACAGGGATGTAAGGCTTGGGCTACACAAAGCTCCACATCCAGGAAGAGCTGAAGCCTTCGAGCCATAGCAAGGTTTGGTCACCAGGTTTGAGCTCTGAGGAGTCAGTTCTGGAAGCAGAGATGTGTCTGGAAGCCGTGTCTGGTGATGGGTGGAGAAGGAATGTTACCTGCAGAGTGTTTGACCTTCATCTCACAAGGAAAAATGTCCAATATCCTCATAAAAATATCAACACTGTTTTCTCTTATCAAAAAATTGCTCTAGTGCAGGAATACTTGGGCTCTTTGTGAAAAAGTATTTTTAAAACCCTGGAGATTGGGATTTCTGTGGCTTCTTCTCTCCTGTTTTCTTTTCCTCCCTTTTTAATTATGAAGTTCAGAGAGGCTTCAAGTGACAAAGATAATTTAGCATTTCAAATAAGACTTTACTTTGCAGGACATCCAACATTCATTTAAACATCAACCCTCTCATACCTAAGGAGATAGAAAAGTTATTCCAATGAGAAACAAGCACGAGCAATAATTAAGCACTCACTTTCAGATAGGAAATTAACTCAGCAAAAATAAGATCCATCAATATTCAGGTCAAAGAATGATATGCTTTTTCTAAAAAATTATCTAGCAGGCTGGGAGAGGATCTCCCTCTCCTGATTACTGGCAAATTTAATAGGTCGCATCACAAATTTTAGTTTCCACAGGAAGTTTTGGGATCAGAAAAGCCTTCTGGATATATTTTGAAGTGTAAGGGAAGTATCTTGTGTTTAGTGATTGTGTCATTCATTTCAGGGATATGTGATACTCCCAGTCAGCTGCAGAATGGGAAGGAAAGATTTCTCTGATTTGGAACAAATAAGATTTTTTGCTAGGAATTGGGTGAGACTTGATCATTCCCTGGTGCAGCAGCTCTTTGTCTCAGTACAGTCGCCCACCATAATGAGAACATACTGCACTTTGTGTCTCTCTTTTAAAATTTAATTCACACGCTGATGTTTCCTGCTCTCAAAATCTGCTTCTTTGAATTAGCTAAGACACCTCCTTATGACACATAATTCTCATGAAACTTGTTAGTTCTGCTTAAAATAAGTAAGTAGGTAAATAAATTAAAAAATAAGCAGGCCAGAATTCATTAGTGAAATCAAGTAACAACCTAACAGAAAATTCAGCAATAAAACATCCATGTCATAAACCATCAATATTTGCAGTAAACCATGAGCTAGGAGAATGCTTGGTAAAAGAGCTCCTGAAATGCCATATCCTGACTGGCAAAAACATGATGAGACACCAGCTGAGCTGAAAAAGAATCCCCGTTTAACTGCACAGAATCTTGTCCTTGCTTAATGTAATTTCTCTTTGGACAGAGCATATTCCGGAGCAACAGGAAAGAAGAGATCATCAAAGGAGCCTGGTAAAGCAGTGCTGCATATGTGTGTACCCCTACTCTGTGTACAAAGGCTTTATGCCACCCTCATAGTCCTAAAACATCCACTTAACATCCAGCTGACATCTAGGTGTAAAAAGTCGATGATAAGGCACTAAGTTCATCCTGACTGCTTGGACACCATTGTTCTGCCTCTCCTGTATTTACCTTCTGATTCTGTTCCCATTGCTATGTAGGGCTCTTCTCTTCCTCATCCCTAAGATGTGGGGACTTTAGGGCCAAAGGATCATCTTGCTTAGGACATCTGTGTCACAGGTTTTTAAGTTTTACTCAGCTGTTCCTGAGATTGATTCCAGTAATTGATGTCCTGTGAAAATTCTCTTCCAGAGAAAGAGATTCAGCCTTGATTTAAAGGAAGGGTGAACTAGAGAGCATGCTGCTTTCCCTAGCAGTTAGTTCTGGCTTGTAATCGTCCTCACTCTAAATCACACTGCTCCTTCCCTGTCTGATGAAAGAACCCTCCTCTAAATGTGTTCTTCTCCCCACACAAATACTTCCCCAGTAGTCCAATTACCTCTCCCATCTTCTCCTTGTCCATTTGAGTCTGAAAGATGTCTCATTCTTGGGATTTTATTCTTCTGGGCTTGTCTGGTGCTTTTGTGAGATTTCTCCTTTCTGTTTTTTAATTATACTTTTTTTACATTCTTAATAGAAAGCAAACTGGGATGCATGCAGAGTTACCATTGGACTCACACTGAATTTGCACGCAGGTGTAGGGCTGCAATAACATGCTATTGAAGAGGAAATATGCATATATTGCATATAAGAACCATGGGGTTTAACACTAAAAGCCCTGAAGAACAGTATTTATAGCATTCATAGAGCACTTAGAACACGTAAACATTACAGATCTATCGATGTAGATGCATTTTGGCTCTGCAGACTAATAGCCATAGGAGTAGGAATATTTTTTTTTCTGTTTTAGTGGGGGCTGTGCCTTTGGGTAAGTTTAGCTGACTAAAGCCAGTAAGAGAAAAAGAGGCAGACAGAACTCAGAAGATAGATGGGTCCAAAACATGGAATTAGTCAGGGTGTTGCATAAGCACGAGGAATGGGATAGTCATGAGGTAGGTAGACTTCCTTGACTTACCTAGATACAGAATAATGTTCAGCTCTTAGTGGACTCATCCTGTCCTGAACTCGGGGTCAGAGAGAGGTTTCCATCTGCTCCAAGATCTTTGCTGACAATTTAGTCTCTGGATCACAGATAAAAGCTCCATACAGTCTCAGCTCCTTAGCATCACCTAAAACAGTAACTTTAATTCTTTGTACATTGTGTCATTTGCTTCTTCTAAGAAATATCATTCATACTCACCCATTTAGGAATTCAACGTGTCATATTTATATCATCTTCCTAGCTCACTGACTGTATCATTTAGTCAAGATTTTAATTAAAATACTTCCACAATGTATAGCTGTGAAGGCATAATTACTTTGGCTTGAGCTTCCTTATTCTCATTTCCCAGTTTTTGTCCAGGACACAATAGGCTTTACATAACAGAACAGTATTCCTGATGAGAGGCTGGAAGATACCCCTCAGAGCAAGGTCAGCCACCTCTGTGGGACATTCTTCCTGCCATCACACCAATCACCATTCTCCATTCAGGGATCTCACCATGCTCTGGAAAAATTAGGAATGCTGAGAGTCTCAGCAAGGCATGGAGCTCAGGCTGAGTTATTCACCCACCATCACCTGTCCCATATAAGCATCCATCACATTCCTTGCCTGCAGGAGGGTTGCCCATTTCCTAAGTATGAAATTTCATAACTGTTCAGTAGTAACAGAATATACATTCTGCAGTCCTGCATGGACTGCATTGCCTTTGGCTCTGTTTAAACATGTTTTGCCCAAATAAACTGAACCTCATCAGTGATCTCCCTTACATGGACCTTGCAGTTATTTATACTTTTACCAATCTTTCTCAGCTGCAAATCCTATCAGCAGTGATTTTAAATCTAATCCTAGATTACTAATGAAAACATCCCATAGCCCCAAGCATAGATATGGTTCCGTGGAGTCACTGCTTGGAATGCCCCTGGTTGATGATGATTTGTCTGTATTTTAAGACCTGCTGTTTATCCTTTTGTTTATATCACCCTACGAGTCTTTTCCCCCTCCTCACCTTCTGTTGCCTTTTCCTTTGAAAACTAAAACCATGATATTCAGAAATATTCTTTACTACATCAGCTTGCTGGCAGCTCTGTTAGGAGCAGTGGGTTCTTATTCATGGGAAAGCACATGATTGTGTTGAGCCACAAGTAAATCGAAAGGCGGAGGCCATTTCCTATGTTCTGACATAAACACACACATATATAAGAGCTAGAGCATAAAAACTTGACAGTTCCTTTTACAGGTTTTGGACCTGGATAGGTTTGGGGGTTTTTGTTGTTTTTTTTGTTGTTCTTGTTGTTTTTAAATATTTGTATTGTTCTTAAACAAGTGGATTGGTTCCATCTATGTGTTTTGCTTTAGCAGTGTGATGTTATACACATTCAGTCAAGTAAAAATTTTACTTTGTCCAAAAAAATCCCCAAACCACAGAACTTCAGAAACAGCCAAGCACTGTAGCCATTCCCCAAACAGGATGTTAGGATTTGGCTGTAAACCTAAGCTTTTTAAATGGTTTGGGTTTATGCAGTAGGTCATGGTAGTTAATGTTTAGTTAGCTGAAACAAGAATGGAAGAAAATTATAATGGAAAAGCTTGGTTTGAAAAAAACAACTCTTGGTTGATGAATATAAGGTTTGGTTTGATGAATATAATGATTGGTTTCATGGTGTGTACCACATATTTTGGCTAAGCTGGGTTGATTTGAAAGCCTTTCATCTGATATAAGCATGATCATCTGAGCAGGACTTTTTAGCTCAAAGCACTCCTAATGTTGAACTCTCGGCATGAGGTGGTGACAGCTGCAGAAGGCAGAGGGCGAGAAAGCAGCAGCGCTGTGCCTTTGTTATGGAGAGCGGCAGCACAGGGGAGGCAGAATTGCCTAAACTGGGGTTGTGTAACCTGTGGGGGGGACCATGATAGCATGATCCAGCTCAAAGCACGAGCCCTCAGCACTGCCACCCCTCTGTGTGCACATAGACATCCACACACTGCCAGATTCCAGCACTTCACAGGCTCACACCACATCCAGAGCTGGAAGGAGCCCTCAAGGGTTTTACCCTGTCCAAAACCAAAGTCATGTCTCCACCATGCCAGTACCTCAGCTTTGTGAACCCAAAGCCCAACAGTCCAGGGAATTTGGTGATCTGTGCAAATTCATAACCCCAGGTACTAACTAGCCAAGATGCCAATGATGGTTGCAGAGGTAGTTTGGTTTCTGTCTGTACCAACACCCAAAGAGCCATCCTTAGGCAGCTTCTAGAAAATAATGTACCAGGTTTTACTTGTTCATAAAGGGCATTTGGCCTTATCAGTCCTCCTCCAGGTAGCCTATCAAAGCATTCTCTCAAATCTCTCACTAGAAATAACTGTTTTACAGACACCCCCATCAGCTTGATTATGAGGGAGAACCCACAACACCATAGCTGTGTGAAATGCAGAGGGGGAAAAGATGTGGCCCATATGGTGATAAGCATGCCTAGAGAGCAGTCTGGGGTAGTTCGTGTGCCCACCTGTCACCACATCACTCCTCTGTTTCTATGTTTGTGTGAATAACCCAATGTCCCTGTGTAGTGGCCAGGGAGCTACCACTTCCCAAATACAGCCTTGAGTTTTACCCTGGCTCCATGGGGTTTTCCAGAAGGTCGACCAGTGGGAATGGCAATAATGGGACCAGCCTCAGCAGGTCGCTCAAAGGTCAGGTTTAGCTGGATACACACCAGCCAGCTCTCACTCTAACTAGTGAGTTGGGAAAGGTGGAAAAGAGGAGCTTTGTGAACACAATGCATAAAATGTGGTAAAAGCAACAAATGTAAAATACCATTTCAGTTACTTTCAGATCAAACTGGCTATGAAAGAAATAATGTTTTTATGCCATCTGCATGCAAAGACTTTTCCTCAGACTGTTTTCTCATGGGAGGAGGACCTCAGGGGAAAATGCCTGAGAAAGTGAAAGAATTACTTCTGACTCCATCCTCTGCCCCGGCAGTTATGTGTTAAATTCCCTTCTAGCACAGTACAACTGGCTTTAAAAGGTTTCTAAAACAAATAAAACAATAAAGACATTATTTTAGTGGCTGCTCATCGCAGCTCATTCAAAGGTGAATTTTGTTGGACAGTTGGACCACCTAACAGGGTGATTTGAATGATTTTGAATAATAACCTTAGCTAATGATCTAATGCCTGATGTGCTAGACCTGAGACAACACCTCAAGACCTGACTTTTTTTGTGGTATGAATTCACATTTAGTCACACAAGTGTCTTATTTTTCTTTACAACCCTTGTCATGCCTTTGACATGGCACAAGTATGAAGCAGGTTCTCTTGAAACAGCATCCTTCCACTTAACAGACCACTTGTACACCTGTTATTAAAAAGCAACACCCTAACTAGTGGTGAAGACACAGCCTTCACATCCTTCAGATCCTCTTTCTACCTTCCTTCCCTTATTTGCTCTGACAGCATTTTACTGTGTCAAAAGCCCGAGTTTTAGCAACACAATTTCCCTTCTCCTTGAATATTTTAGTACAAGAGCAGCTTTGCTTTTATAAAGATGTGGTTTAGTGCTCAAGTCATCGAGGAATATCACTGGCATCGCAAGTGCAGCATCCCACCTCCAAGCCAGCAGCAACTTGTTGGAGAGGCTGTTAGCCCATCCTTGATGTTCCTTGATGTTCTGGGCTCACTCTCTCAGGGGAACCCATTAGCATTCACTCTCTCAGGCAGTTCTCTCCTCCCCTGTTAATAATTACCCAGAGAGGGGGTAATTAAAATAGGTTCTGGGGCTATGAAGAACCTCTGTCCGCCTTCATTACTCGCAGAGCTAAATGAGAACTTTAATGTACATTTGGAGACAACTCCTGAAGGGTTTTGCACCTTTGTCATGTTCTTGTTGTCATTAAGCACTATCTAATCCTCTGTTCCAATTCATTAACATGAACAGAAGCAAATTTTGAAATGTGACTGCAACACAGCACCAGTAAAATTTCCCTAGATACCTGATGAAGTTCTATCATTATAAAATGGATAATTTCATGGAGATGGACAAGAGTGAGGGAGCTAGGAACTGGTTAGCACCGGTTTCCTGTGGAGTTCCACCCTAATTACTGAATCTCTGCATCTTGATTTACTCACAGAAAATGAAAAGGTTCCTTTCTTCCAGTCATCAGTTAGAGAGATCTTGAGTAGAGATGTGTTCTCTGCCCAGTGCATTTGTCCTGTGCTGCAAACAACAAACAGCATCATGGGGATAACCAGCCCCATGACCAAGCCCTGTTGGCTGAGCAAAGCAGGAATGCATGTAGGCTAATGAGCTCTGTGAGATGTATTTCAGCACGACTCACGAATGATGGCCTGAGAGCTACCACGGCTCTGCTCATCCCTGCTTGGTGTGAGCATGCACACAGAGATCTCTGCTGGTGGCCTGTGTCAGGGTTAGCAGCACACCAGCCTCGTTGAAAAAACAGTGTGCAAAGTCCCGCAACATTTTAGGAAGAGCTGATTTAAATTCAAGCTCCAACACCTTCACAGCCTGTCCTAAATGTGTACTGAGATGACTTAAACAATCCCTTAAAAGATTCCAGAGGCTGGAAATCTTAGGCATGTCTCCCAGAAAAGCTGTCATTCAATTTGACCTGGGGGGAAAAATGAAAAAATAAAAGAGTAGATGAAGCAACTGAAAATAAATATGCTTCCCATTTTTCAAAATTTGATCTTTTTTGACTAAACCCTATATTATTCATGTGCTGTATATTTTATTGCTGTTAGTTTCAAAGCTGTTGGAAATCACAGATCAGACTCTCAACCACGATGTCTTTATTATGCATACATAAATCATGCATGGAACAGCCCTGACAGTTGACAACAACATAAACTCTCAGGAGGCAAAGCCCCTAAGCCATGTAAAAATGTATGTCACAGAAAAAATAAGTATGTCAGCTTTATTTCCTTTTTATGGATATTTTTGTCTTGTCATTATCAAGGAAGATGTTTTTCCCTGTACTTCCATCTAAATGTAGTTAACTCAGAGGTAATTCGCAATGGTATTTCAATGACAAAAATGGAGAACCCCTCCCCCCCCCCCTCCTGCCTGCTCAAGAAGAGGTGCTCCACATGCAATCTGATTGATCTTTCAGATGTGTACCCAATGGCCTCATAAGGAATCCCCGGAACTGCTGATATAATTTACATTAATCCTATAGCACCCAAATGCTCCATTTGGGTGCTATAGGATTAATGTAAATTATATCAGAGTTGGGGTTTTTTTGAGGCCATGGGTCCATTGAAAGATCCAATCAGATTGCTGTGGAGCCTTTTTGAGCGGGGGGGGGGGGGGGGGGGGGGGGGGGGGGAAGCCAAGGACTCCATATTGCATTATAGCTAGAAGCAGAAAAAAGTGCTAAGAAGTGGAAATACTCAGAAAAGGAAGAGAAATAAAGAAAGAGAGAGAGGGAGAAAGAGAGAGAGAGAGAAAGAGAAGAGATAAAGAGATAAAGAGAGAGGAAAGGAAAGGAAAGGAAAGGAAAGGAAAGGAAAGGAAAGGAAAGGAAAGGAAAGGAAAGGAAAGGAAAGGAAAGGAAAGGAAAGGAAAGGAAAGGAAAGGAAAGGAAAGGAAAGGAAAGGAAAGGAAAGGAAAGGAAAGGAAAGGAAAGGAAAGGAAGGAAAGGAAAGGAAAGGAAAGGAAAGGAAAGGAAAGGAAAGGAAAATGAAAGGAAGAAAGAGAAAGAAAGTATATTTGCAGTTGCAATAACTGTTTCAGTTTCTGAAAGGCGTATTTTTCTTTTCACTTATTTGATTCTTTTTTAAGGAGAATGCATTTCAGTGAAATTGCTTCTTTGATAAAAATTTTTTTTAAGAAAAATTTTAGGAGAATCAAAAGTAGAAAATAAGTGGCAGTTTATATATATATATATATATATATATATATATATATGTAAAATCTTTTGTTCAGAAAGTAAAAAATAACCTTCGAAATATAAAACTAGAAAAAGTATTTAGTAGAGCACTGAATGATTGTCTGTACATTGGGCTAAAGACCAAAATAAAAAAATATTGACAGACCCCCCCCCAAAATTTTTTTTTTCCTACTATGTACATTCATACACTGAGCTTTTAAAAGCAGGCACTTTATACAGACTGGTGAGCTCACATTTCAACACCTGATGAGCAGTGATCACCTAACAGCCACCCACCCCTGTTGCTCTATTTACTGCATTTAAGTGTTGTCCTGTGTGTTGCCACTGCCTGGTGAAAAAGTGCCTCCCAACTGAGTGTGAAAAACTTTATACTTTTTCCCAAACAGCACATCAACTTTGAGCGGGCCTTCTTGTGCACTCTCCTCTGTTCACATGCAACTTCTGCCTCCATCTCACTGCTGTAGACTGTCTCCCATTTATTGAGCAACTAAATTACTTTAGATGCAGGATAAGACAGGCACCTACATACAAATAAATTGGGAAAAGCTTTAGGTTGGATATCAGGAAAAGATTCCTCACCCAGAGGGTGGTGGGCACTTCTCAGGCTCCCCAGGGAAAGAGCACAGCCCCAAGGGTGCCAGAGCTCCAGGAACATTTGGACAGCACTCTCAGGCACAGGCTGGGATTATTGGGGTGTCTGTGCAGGATTGTTGGGGTATCTGTGCAGGGCCAGAAACTGGACTGGGTTATCCTTGTGAGTCCCTTCCAGCTTGGGGTATTCTTTGATAATTCCTCTATTTCCCATCAGCTGTTGGTGACATCAACTAATGGGAATGATATCTCCTCTTGGCTTCTCCTCATTGCTTCAGCATACAGTGGTCATGGTGAGGAGGGGCTTCATCACACAAAAATCAGCTGAAGCATCACAACAGTGTAAGGCCACAATTCACAGAATCAGAGAGTCCTTAAGGTTGTGTCATTAAGGAAAAGGACTCTAAGATGGCCAAGTCCAAACTTTAACCTGTTCCATTGTGTTCACTACTAAATCATCTCATTCCTCTACTGCTGATTAAGTTCCTCTTTCTCTACAACAGCTCAGCACTAGAGAGTTTTTCTCAAAGAAATTCCACCCACTGTGTCTCGGTTCATTGGGGAATCCTCTTTTTGGGATGCCACTATAAAGAACGAAGAGCAGTGAGAGAACACCTGTCTGTTTCCTCAGAGAAACACAGAGAAAGGAACAGCAGATATATAATTCTGTCTGTGGTGGGGAAATTCAGAACCAGCTGAGAGGTCTGTTGCTGCTTTTATCCTCTTGCCTGTGCAAATGAGTGAGGTTCAGAACTAAATGGAAATGTGTTAAAAGGAAATCTGAAAGCAGGATCTGTTTCCATACACTAGTCCAGCTCCCTTCCTTTAGAAAGACACCTGTGGATACATTTTAACTAATAATTTCACTCTATTTTCTGAGGTAAATTTACAAGCAAGAAGCAGGGAAAATGCCAAATCAAATGTTACAGGCAGACTGGTGAGATAATTAGTATATTATGTATAAGGAAGAAGAATCCCAAGAGGCAAAGCTAGATGTGCATGTACCTATTTGTGACAGCCTTTGGAGGAAGCCTCTATTCACTGAGGATTAACTGTGTTTGCATTTTGCTCTTTCCTCCTCTCACTTAGTGAATCTCTCCCAGGAATGTCCTTTTGCCTTGAGCTTTTGAACTGATGAAGTACCTGAAGGCAAGAGGAAAGAAAAAGAACTTTAAAATAGATAAGCTGCTTATCTCTTTAGCTGACTTGAATTTGCTGCTGTGTGGAGGAGGATGCTATCAAAATAAGAATTTTAGAAGTTAGTAATGCTGGAAAAGTTTCTAGATGTGTATCACCCCACAGAACTCTCCCTGTATGTTATTCTGTATATTGCCTCTAAGTCACTGCTAGAGATAAGATTAATCCAGGTACATTGAATTTGCTTTTTCAAAAGTTATTCGTGGTGGTGTTTAGCCAAGGAAACAGGACTTGTGTGATCATATTTTGTGCTTGTCTGGCTACTTGACATTCTTTTTCAATAACATGTAAACCCACAGATCAACTTCAACAGAAGGGCAGAGCTCTCAAAGATATTAACTTCCAGAGTTTTTCATGAAAACCAGAAGCTAATCTGCTCAGTTTTAACCACAACTTGGCCTTTCTCCATGAAATTATTGGTCACTGATCAACATACGAATTACTGAGAGCCACAAGTTCTGTTTCTTGCTAATTGAGATGCAGAGGAAGGATTAGAGTGCCCACATGGACAGGAATTGGAGATGTACACAGAGATTCACCCCCTTGGCAGCTCCTGGTGAGGAGAAAGAGTTCAGAAATCGGAGGTCATTCTGAAGAGGTTGAAGAAAAGCAGGATACAAATCCATAAATGAATGAATGAATGAATGAATGAATGAATGAATGAATGAATAAATAAATAAATAAATAAATAATACTTCCACTCATCCAGATTTTTTTTTTTTCCCTGAGACATTTGATTCAAGACTTGTGTATATTAAAGAAAAAATTCCCATTGGCTTCTGGGTTAGTTTCTGGGATCTGGTCAGGGAAAGATTTATGAAAACAGCAGCTGTTCATTAAAAAAGAATTTTGAGAGTTGCTCATGCTGATATTGTGATTCGGCTTATTGCACATATAAATGGTTATTTGGGGGAAAAAAAAAAAGCCATCTTTGGACTTCAACAGGAAAAGAAATACTATATTTAGAGCAAAAAAGCTAGATACCAGCTTACAATCACAGACAAATTTAAACAGCAAATATTGTATTTTAATGATGCTTACTTTAAATGGGGTCTCCAATCTGGTGTCTTTTTGTGGTTTTCTATGGTTTTAAAAACTAAAATCTCTTTTAGAAGACAAAATAGCACTTAGTGTGATTTGAATAGAGATGAGATCCAGCACTAACCTGTTGCTTTCCAACATTGACTAAGCGGTTTGTATGAACAGTAACACAATATCTACCTAAATCTTTCACTTCTACTTGGCAATTTTTAGTGGTTTTCTGTCAAAATTCCAATTTCGTCTACCCTCGATAGCAGATCCAGCTCCTACCTTACACTGCTGGAAGCGAATTGAGCAAACCTCGCTCAGTCTAACCATGAATCTTGAATTCTTTCCTACACCACTTCACAGACTAGTGGTTACAGCAGTTTCCTGTGATGCCAGAAACAGGGATTTGACACCCTCATAGAGGGAAAAGGGTGGGTATGGATATCCCCTTTTTGCATGAGTTCTGCTGTTTGAATGAAGGGTCTCCCTTCTGGTGTGGCAAAAAATGGGAAAAGTCAAAAAAAAAAATAGCCTTGGAGGTAATTTGAGGAAAACCATTGGCTCATGCCTCTCAGGGGATAAAAACCAAAGCCATTGTTGATTTCTGGAAATTTATTAGGAGTGAGAAAAAAGTTCAGGCATCTGGAAAAATTAACCATAAAAACCTGAGGTGCTCTTGAAACAAAGCTGCCTGTGGGGCTAAATAACAGCTGAATCATCATCACAGTTTTGGATTTAGGCCCTTAAAAGCCCTGCTTGGAGGACTTCTGCTTTTCCCAGGCTCTCAGCCCTCTGATCTGTAAGAGGAGGAGCTATATCTGCACTAAGGCAACAGCAGGAGCTCCTGGACTGTGAACTCCAGCCCCTGGAGGGACACGGTGCATGTTAAATCCTTGTTCCAAAACATTTGGAAAGGAGACAGCTTGAGTTCTTGTACAGCCTTCCAGGTCTATTTTGGCTCATAACTGTCTTTGTCTTTGATGCTCCAAGGGCTGGATCTCATCTGCCCTGTAGCCAGGATTGGAGAGCTGGGGATGTTCACCCGGAAAAGAAAAGGATTTGAAGAGACCTTAGAGCTCCTTCCAGTGCCTAAAGCCTCTCCAGGAGAGCTGGAGAGCGACTTTGCACAAGGACCTGAAGTAAGAAGACAAAGGAGAGTAGCATTAAGGTGAGGGAGTGTAGATTTATGTAAGATATTAGGAGTTCTTGGCTGTGAGGGTTCTGAGTCCCAGAGAGGCTGTGACTGCCCCATCCCTGGAATTGTCCAAGGCCAGGTTGGACAGGGCTTGGAGCTACCTGGAATAGTGGAAGGTGTCACTGCTTATAAGACAGGGTTGGAAAAGAAAGATCCTGAATGTCCATTCCAACCCAAACCATTCTGGGATTCCATGATCCTACAATTCTCATAGTTCTGGATGGTGTTTTACATGGGGAGTGTTCATTTCTGCTTGTGATTTATGAGTTTTAAGGTCAGAGGAGATCAATAGTCTGACCTGCTTCACAATGCAGACCACACGCTTTACCCAGTGACTCTGGCACCTGGCTCCATTAACTAGGGCTATGGGTCTGCAGGTTATTTATTGTCTAAGGAAGGTGTCGCGGTGGCAGCACTGTCTATTGAAAATCTCTGTTCAGCTACTCGGGAGGCACAACACAGTGGAGAAAGTCATCTCCCAGCTCTACCCACTGTCCTAGTTATCTCCAATAATAACATTTGGTTGCTGTCTTAATACATCTTCGAAAAGAAAGATGTTTTTGTCACCCCTCATTAATCATTTGAGTCATACATTTCTCATCTAGTATTTATTTTATTTTTCCATTTTTGTGCCCTTTGTGTTATGCTGGAGGCTATTGCATGCACAAAGTCATGCTCTAAAATAGTATCAACCGTGCTTCCTTCATGCCAACTGTACTCTGCTTCAATTTTCTTATATTGAAATTTTGGAAATATTAGAGTACCTTAAAATAGGTTTCATCTTTCGAAGCAGTTAATTTTTAAATGTGCTCTCAGTCTTTTTCTTTCCTCTTTCTACAGTGTATATGCCTCACTTCTCTCCTAAAATATTTTCCTGTGTTGGAATTTTGTCCTTAAAAAATCCTTCTCAGTAGAGGGACTTGACACAGGACAAGTGGAATGCTGAACATGTCAGTTCTGGCCAGGTGGTGTGCTGTTTTGATGATGCCCAAAGCTGGAGCACCCCAATGAGTTTAAGACTACAACATGCCGCCGTAACCAGCACATCATAGAAGAGGCAGTACTGAACAACACAGGTGACTCTCAGCATGACCACAGAGCAAATGAGCTGTACCCACTGCTTCAAACCAGATCATTTGAACAGCAGTAGCACAGCAGAGATCGAGCTCAGCCTTTGCCCAAGGGCTCAGCCTTTGCTTAAAGGGCTAATCCACGTGGATCCAACCCAGCTGCACTGGTAGCACTGTTTCCAGCATCAATCCCATTAGTCTCACACAGGGTACCATCCTGCTTTCCAACACTGCAGACATAGCTTTCAAACCTGTGAGAGCTCCCTGTCTATTTTTTAACAATGACGTTCTGAACAAAATCTTCGGGTTTGAGGAAGCAACCATTTTGCTGCCTTGGACTTTGTTGATCCTTCAGGAAGGCCTTCTGCCTGTAGCTGGTATTTCCCAGTCTGTGGAAAACTTATGTGATTTCGTAAAGGTAACCAAACTGCAAATATGAAAATCTATGGGTCTTAAAAGTACAATCTTCATTAGACTTTCAATCTACTCAGGTTCCTGAAAGCAGAAACAGAAATCGCATTTCCTGTATATTTTACATTGGGGCAATGGCTTCACACTGGCAGATGTCAGAGTAGGATGAGATTTTAGGTTGAAAATCTTGGTTGTGATGTTGGTGATGCCCTGGCACAGGCTACCCAGAGAAATTGTGGCTGCCCCATCCCTGGAAGTGTCCAAGGCTATGTTGGATGGGCCTTGGTGCAGTCTGGGATAGTAGAAGGTGTCCCTGTCTATGGCAGGGGTGTGTGTTGTAACTTCCCACGAGACTAGACGACCGCTGATGGCAAAAGTAAAAGAGTCTGCTCTCTGGCTTCGGGTGGGATATTACAGCTTTTATTCTCGAGTCCTGCCCTGCTTGGTTGGAGCCCGCCCTGATGACTCACCGATGCCAGAGAGAGCTCAGCCCTCCCGCGTCGGGCCTTTTTCCCCAGGGGGCAGGGCCCAGAGGCACGGCCCAATAAGGGAGAAGCGGGAGGGGAACAGGGCTGGGTTACATTTCAGTGTGGGGGATGGGCACTGCTGGGCAAGGACGGCTCATAGGACAGATACATAGAAAAAACATTACAAATCCCATGAAATATAAACCAAACTAATGCATTACAACATTTCCCCTTTTCTTATTAAATTAAGAAGGAGGAAGGCTCAGTTCGTGGGAGATGCTCAGAGTTCAGACCTTGAATACCTTTAAAGTTGGAAAAGAAAAATGACCTTTAGTGCAAACAAACTGTCTAGAAAAACACTGTTAAGGAATAACAATAATTAGAAGGAGACGGTTCAGAGCTTTCTCCTCCTCCAGGCAGCACTGGTCACTTGTGGGCCCTCTGCAAGTGGCTTTGCAGTTTTAGGGATGAAAGGTTTCACCCACTCAGCTGACACCCACTTGAGATCTGGGGGAGTGGACACACAGGGGTACCCACGACCCCAGGTGACCTGATCATGAGGACTTTTTGTTTCTCTGGTCGCTGGATCCTTTAATATCACATCCAGTGACTTTTGCTGAAAGGCAGAACTGGTTAAAGCAGGATTATTTAGTTTAACATTTACATTTTCTAGTTTTTTTGAAAATTTCCCTTTGGACCTTTGAGACCTCCCGCCCTCATTGTCCCTAAAGTCCAGAAATTGTCTCTTTAAAGGGCATTGAGATGCCCAATGTCCAGCCTGATCGCACAGGAGACACGTTGTTCCTCTTTTGGGCGGTGGCCATGGCACAGGCACAGGAGGCACGGTGTCTGCAGCAGCAGCTTTTTGTGGTGGCTTGACTCTGGAACTGTGGTTTTGATGAGCTTTTATGAAGGGAATCTTCCTGGCACACACCTGGAGCATGTCATGTAAAGTTGGAGCTGGTTCTATAGACAGGCTGAGGATAGCTGCTTTGCACTGTTCGTCTGCATCAGCCAGAGCCATCTCCTCCAGGATCTGTTCCTGGGCTCCTTCATTCTTAACCTGTAACTTGATAGCTCGGGTTAATTGCTCAACAAACGTTACTAAAGGTTCTGATGGAAGCTGCTTTATTTTACTATAAGGTTGGAAAGACTTATCGGTCTGGGTTGCTAATTGAATTAGCAGATGCTTTTTACCAACAGCCGTTTCAGGATTTTGCCAAAGGTCTGGAAGCAAATCTTTTTGGAGGTCAAAGGGAACTGTAGTATTCCTTGCTAAATTTGCTTTTAAATGGCTGCAAAAGTATTCTCTTTCATATCCAAATTTGGCCTGAGCTTTGCATAAACCCTGAATTTCTTGTTGGGGGAAGGGGTCCCAAGTACTGTGGACAACACCCCCTCTTTTTGACTGTTGATATGTGAAAGGGGTGGCAGAAAAGCCAGGATCGCTTCCTGCTTCTGGGTTCTCGGCTCCCACCGGGTGTGGGGACCGGGACTGTGGGCAGGGAAACCGTGGGAACCAGGGGCAGGGAGGGGCTGGAGGCTTGAGTCACATGGGGAGGAGTCGAAGGGCAGAGGTTTGAGGGTAGGGGGCAGAGTCAGAGGAGAGGGCAGTGCCAGTGGTGGCACCAAAGAGGAGGGGTCCGGGGAGAAGAAGGAATTACGGGAAGGAGGGACAGACAAAGGAAGAGACTCCTCGTGGCTCGGGAGCACGTGGATTCGGCCATTTTGGACAAAGGAATCCCCTCCATCTTGTGACCCCCCCCACCTGGGTGCCACTAAGATGGGAGGTTTGAGCACTTGGACTGCCTGCAAAGGTACAAGCTGGGGAAAATTCACCAAGAACTGGCTTTTTTTCCTTTTTATTTTGCTTTTGCAATGCAAACTTAAGTTTTAAGCTATAAAAGGCAAAATTTGCATCTTCTTTATTGGTAGAGGAGCCAGATTCAACTATTTTTTTCATTATAGCCTCCCAAAATTCTGGTAAGCTTATTTGCTCTAATGATAAATGTGGAAACTGAGAAAACAACCACAAAGATAATTTTTTCAGCTGTTTCTTTGAACAATGGGTCCCCCCATCATCTAAGGCATTTAAAATGTGGTAATACTCTTTTTTGAGACACAGACAGCCTTGCACCCATTTTTGGCTCAGATTTTGAGTTTCTGTGTCCTTTTTACTGTTAGTGAGAAACCAAAAGGAAAAAAAACTTAGCTGGATAGAAAAAAAAGCCAAAAGGAGAAACAGTTTCCTTTTCCACCTCCCAAGCTGCCGAAAGAAGTGTGCTATTAAAGCACTTTGAAGGTTTACTCTGAAAGCAAAAACCTTCCCCAAAAGAGAAAAAAAAACCTTTTCCCTGAGGAACATCACCTCTGAAAAAGTTTTGCCCTTAGAAAACCGAAAGTGGTACTCACCAAAATTCCAGTGTTCCTTTCCTTTCTTTCCCAATCACTCCTTTTGCCTGAGACTGACCCTTTTTGGTGCAAAAAGAGCTTCCAGTCTCAGTTCCCAGGGCTAGTTTTCCACGAACATATGGTCACTCTCTCAGAGCAGCCTGCCATTTGGGGGGCTTCTTTGCAGCACTCTGATGGGGTTTTTGAGTCCAAAGGAGAAAACTGCAGCCCTGGCCTGTAGAGTCCTGTGTTTTGGAGACTCCACAGCGAATGCCAAGCCTGACAGGTCTGTCTCTGCGTGGGATTCCTTGGCCACGTGCTCCCTTAGTGGTTCTTCCAGCTTTTTGGGAACCTTTTGTGGCTTCGAGCCACATGTAAGGCGACAGTTGTTGTAATTCTCCACGAGACTAGACAACCGCTGATGGCAAAAGTAAAAGAGTCTGCTCTCTGGCTTCGGGTGGGATATTACAGCTTTTATTCTCAAGTCCTGCCCTGCTTGGTTGGAGCCCGTCCCAATGACTCACCGGTGCCAGACAGCTCACCTCCCACTGTAGGGGCCTTTTTCCCCAGGGGGCAGGGCCCAGAGGCACCACCCAATCAGGGAGAAATGGGAGGGGAACAGGGCTGGGTTACATTTCAGTGTGGGGGATGGGCACTGCTGGGCAAGGACAGATCATGGGACAGATACATAGAAAAAACATTACAAATCTGATGAAATATAAAGCCAATTAATGCATTACAACAGGTGTGGAACCAGATGATCTTTTAAACTTCTTTCAAATCAAACCCTTCTATGATTGTATAGTTCTGTTGGAACTCGTGTCCCATATTTAGGCTTTCTGGAAAAGAACAGTTTGTTCTTCTCTGAGTGCTCAGTGCTATTTCATAAACCCTCTGCTGTGGAAAACAATGGCATGATGCAGCCCATAAAGACCCTGCCCACTCCCATAGCTCCACTGGGAACTGTGACCAGTGGACCAAGAAGGAGACATTTTGTCAAACTTTATCCACTTGAGAAGCACTGAAAGAAAATCATCAAAAGCTCATGCTTTGTCCTCTTACCTTCTCCTCAGTCCAGCCACCAAGCTTTGCAGGCAGCTCAGGGCCTGTGAACAGCTTTTCCTTGGAAAAGGTTTCCATTCAGGTACCATCAGTGGATGTAGGTACATAAACTACAGTCTCAGCCCAAGCTGAATGTTCTCCAGGACCTGGCTTCCAGCCTGAGACAATGATTCTGGCTCTGAACACACACACGATAAAAATCCAAACCATACCAAACCGAATCAAACCAAATCAACCTTGGACTTTCCCCATGTCCCTGTCCATGGCCTCTCTCATGGGCTTTTGGGGGTGCTTTGCCCTATAAATCAAATATTGTACACCTATATTACAAGCCAAGCAGCAGTAAGAATCCTCCTGCCAGGAGGAGGAGAATCTTGTAAGTGTGAAATACTTTTTACAACAAGTTCACCTGGCACTTAGATATTGAGTTAGATATTGGCCAGCAAGTTACATTCACCAAGATCCCCTGCTGCTCATCGAGTTCTTTATGGTTTTGGTTTGGGTTTTTTTTCCATGGAGCATCCTTTACATCAGTGTTGTTGATAGGCCTGGGGAAGTTCACAGGGCAGTCAGCAGAAAAAGGGAGAGAAAGAAGGAAAAGCCACAAAAAAAAAAGCAGAAAACAAAAGAAGAGGTAAAGAAAATGACAGCAGAAAGCAGAATTTCTCCAAATAGACCCATGAAACAGAAGGATACATGCACTGGGAAAAGAAAAAAAAGTAAGTAGTGGCAAAAACTTTGAGGAGAAAACTGAAGGAAAGGAAACATGAAAAGGAAAAGTAAAAAAGAGATGCAAACACAGCTGGGTAGGAGATTTTTATACTTTAATAGAAGAAAATGTGCAAACAAAGAAATGTAAAGCCTATGGTGTTATTTGAGTACATAATGGCAGCAGCTGTTGGAAGGAGTCAGGACCTCACCTGCAGCAAGCACACACGGCCCCACCACAGCAGCACAACCCCAGGAGCCAGCTCAGTTACAGAACTGACACAGGACATACAAAGGATTATGAGCTCGAGCAGGTGAGGTCATTTTCAAATCCACAATGATATTTCTGCCTAGTTAAGCACCAGTGAAAACAGCTCCAAGAGAAAAATATATTACCAGAGAAAGTATTCTGGTAGAGGAAAGAGTCTGGTTGTAGATCCTGGATGGATTGAGCCTGTGTGTAACCAGCAAACCCTGCCTTTGTGCACACTAGACACAGCAACAATGTGGGCTTGAGTTTGGCAAAATGAGGGAAAACTGGAAGTCCAGAGCTTTACATTCCATAAAAATGTTATTTTTTTTTTTAATTGGGAGGGGAGCGGGGGGGGGGGAAGTGTTCTAGCTTGGATACATATGGATCTGCTTGTTTCTCTTCATTTTTTACAAATGAATTTACACTCTCAGGGTAAAAGTTCTTTTCAGCACTAATAACACAAACACACATATGCATTAGTAGATACCACTTTTTAAAACCAGCTCCTCTTAACTTACATCATCTGTCTCTTCTTGTATCCTTCAGAAATAGCTTAGATGGGAAAATAGATGCAGCTTTTAATGTGAAAGCAGAATTTTTTATGAGATTTCCTCTACATTTTTAGCCACATTTTTCCATCTGGCCTCTGAAACGGAAGCATTTTCTGGTATCACCATTAAAAACATGAAAACTCTGCATAATATTTACACATTCTAATGCAATGTATCTGTCATTTTTCCATCAACTTCTGACTTTTCAGTGCATATCTGATAGCATTTGTGCCTAGGATTGCAGGACAGAATTGTGATTTCAGACTCAGCAGACCCAAAAACCTTGGTTGAACTGGCAACATGTCACTGAAGTTTAGAAAATGTTTGTTGGGTTTTTTAGTTGTTTTGGTTTTTGGGTTGGTTTGTTTTGTTTTGTTTTTTTTCTGGACAAGGAGAGCTACAGGACTGAGACACTGCCAATTTAATAAGGATTTGGGAAGTCATGTGGGGCTTTTGCTGTGACATAATCAAGACAACATGAGCTGCATCAGATATTGTTAAATGAGGAGTGAAAGGTAGACCATCCTTAGACTCCCTTCCCCATATTTGTTCTGAAATATGAAAAAGCAAAATTCCCCTTTGTTGCATTGTGCTTTGTGTTATTTTCATACTGTATTTTATGTTGTTTATCTTTGTTGTAATGGTTTGCTCTGTACTCCCCTGTTCTCCTGAGAAATGTTATGTTCCGAAGTTTGTCCCTGCCCTTCTTCCCTGTCAATCCTCCCACATTCCTCCTAGTCCCCTCCTACGAGCCTTGCTTGTCATTCGATTGTTCCTCCCGTCTTCTAGAAAACTCGGGTAAGGACTTGAGTGATAGGGCAGAAGCTGAGGAGGTTCCTCCCTTTATGTTCTCATTGGTTTCTTTGAATGTCCCTCCAACCCTGTTCCACACCCACCTTCTCCCTCACTGGATGTTGGTTTGTCTCCTCCCTTAGTCCCTCCCCTGCATTTAATCCTGGAGCTCATCATCCCGATGGGCTCGGCTGGACAGACTCCCTAAGGCTCAGATGACCCTGAATGGGGCTGAATAAACACCTTGGACTTTTCCCTCTGAGTCCTACTCCACCCTCTGTCTTTGGCAAGGTCTCTCCTGTGATAAGGGGAAAACTCCCTTTGCTGCTCCTCTGGTTCCTGGAATCCAGAGGAATGTTCCCTGTCTGATCGCAGGGTCAGAGCTAGCCTGGGTGAACGGAGCACTGCTCCAACAGGACATAGTGACACCCCTTATTTCTTAAACCTACTAATCCTGCAAAGATAAGCTGCATATTGCAAGTTATCAGCTCAATTTCAATTCTAAATTCGCACCCAGTATAAACACAATTTAGATGTGTGTTAGCTGCTGGTAGCTAACACTAGCCCTGCCTCTCAAGCCTGATTTAATGGATAATAAGAGTTCTTACAAAATATAAGACCGTGTGCTATGCTAAGCCGTTACAGCTTTGTTGAAGGCAGCACCTCTCCAGCTTCAGTGGGTACTTCTTGGCGCAAGGAGGCATAAAAGCACTGCCAAAATACAGAAAACCTCTGGCCTTTCTTAAAGTAAAAGCCAACATGTTTGGAGGACTGCCACTCATTTAGCTAGACTCCCAAATTACATCTTTAATTGCAATTTATGGAATGCATTTATTGCTGTGGGATAAGGAAAATAAGCTTTCACAGTTGGTCTGTAGTGCAGTATCTCTCCACAATCTGTAACTCAAACTAAAAGTGTCTCCAGAGAAGAATATAATAGTCCAACCTCTTTTAACAAACAAACAAAAGGGCTCCATTCTCAGCTGTGCATGAGAACTGAAAAGTACCATTCCTGGAGTGCATCAAGGGTTTCAGCCATTATTCCACTATTCTAATCTTGAAAGTTATTTTCCTGGGGGCGAAGGGAGGAGCTTGAGGAGTGCTCTAACACATCTGTCTTGATGGGGTTTGTGCCCAGCAGACCTCCCAAGCTAAGCCTGGATAAACTTATCAGGTAGGTAGATGTCAGATGCTGGCACTGGTGATTCAGTTGCTGGATGTCTTCCATCTGACTCAGTGCTGAACCCATGCCCACAAGTATGCCGAAGGAGAGACCATCTCTCAGCAGAGCAGGAAGCCCAGATAAATAAGCTGTCAGTCATTAAAGCTTTACTTGGCATTTTCTGCATCATCAGAGGAGTTTATACATGTCACTACAAAGTAAAGCCTGGGTCAACATGCACTTTTATCTGAACTGCATCAAAAATTAACAGGATTTTGATGGTTCCCAATAGAAAACAGAGACCTGAAGTTAGGGCAAGAAACTCAGTTCTGATTGTACACAAAGGATGTGCAGTATGGACAGGAAAAATTATTTAAGGTGGGGTTCTTTTCTTACTCTTGTATACTCCTTTGCATACAAGGAGTGGCTGAGGTCACTTGGCTTGTTCAGCTGGAGCAAAAGGAGACTGAGCTCAAACCTCACTGGGGTCTGCAACTTTCTCTCAAGGGACATCAGAGGAGCAGGCACTGATCTCTACTCTCTGACTAGGAACAGGACTAGAAGGAATGGTCAAAGTTGTGTCAGGGGGGGTTTGTGTTGGATATTCTTCCCCAAGATGGTGATTGGGCACTGAACAGGTTCCCAGGGAATGGTCACAGCACCAAGGCTGGCTGAGTTTAAGAAACATTTGTACAACCCACTCAGGCATGTGATGGGATCCTTGAGGGTGGTGCTGTATCAGTGGTTGGACTCAGTAGTCCTGGTGAATCCTTTCCAACTCAGGATATCCTGTGGTAAGGAGTGAGTCCTGGGTCCATGACACTGGCCATGGGTTTGTAAAGTGCAGCCCAGGGAAAAAACCAGCCTCTGCTCAATACACTCATGTATTCCTGATTTGCTTCAAACTAGTCTTCTGGTAGCTGAGTAACTTATTTTCACTGCACAAAGTCACATGTCCAAAGAAAGAAAAAAAAAATTATTAAAGCAACCTAAAACTTCAGGAAATTATATCCACTCTGGTTTTCCAGCCCTACCATGGTTCTTAGGCCTTGCCACAACTCAGATTCTGAGTCAGCAGGTTTCAAACCTGCTCAAAAACTTCTGGCAAGTAGCTTGGTGAAGATTTATTAGCGAAATAGTGGGAAAAGTCCTGTGCCACACTCTCAGCTTTTGCATTTCTGGGTTATTTCTATTTTAGCTGCTCTCGGCACTTAGCAGTGTTTTTATTGCTGGGGTCATGTAGTCAGTGCAGAGACATGGAATGATTGCCATGGTACATGGCAGCCTCGTCATGCATTAAAGCAGACTGTTAATCAATCTCTAACAAGAGCATGGGCTCTGCTCTCTCCAACAGGCCAAACATCCACCAAAACAGGACTAAATAAAGACCATGTCTCAAGTGTCAAATATCCCATTTCCACTGTAATATTTATGAGCTGTGCTCTAAAAGACAGCATTCCAGAGTGCAGTTTGGTTAAAATTTGCCTGGAATATGTTTTTTCTGTGAAGATGATGCTCAAAGTGTAGGAAAATAATGAGTTTCAAATACTGCTTCTTGCAGAAATATAGCTTCATTTTTTTCCCAGGGTCTGTCTCCACAGATTTTAGCGGAAAACTCAGTTGATAGGAATATATGTGATTTCACCATGATTTCAGATGAATGGTCCCACTCTGCAACAAGACAAAAAAAGACACGGAGACATAGCTCACCCTCATGAACACATAGGACTAGGACCCTACCCCCGAGGCAGGAAAGTTAAAATTCCCGGCTAATCCTAATTCAGGCTCCTCATTTGGTTGGAATTTTGGATGCATTTACAATAGGTTTGATGGCTCAGGGTTAGCTATGGCCTAATATTATCCAATGGTCACCCAGACCCAAACAAGATCCTGTACTTCTCTGAATTAAAACATATTTCAGGTCTGGGCCTGCTCATGAAAGGGAGCTTCGGTCTGTCTCTGTACCCATCGGGATAGAGACACACCATGAGACTCTCCACAGAAATCTCTTCTCTAGGAGTAAATTTTTTCCTAACTCTTTAATTCTCCTTTTCATTTATCTTCTGCTCCCCCATTCTGTGGATAGCACTTGGGCAAAGAACTAATTCTTCAGTTTGGCTGGAAAAGCAAGAAACACAAACTAAAGTAGAAGACCAATAAACAAAGTTACACTTTAAAAAACACACCAACAAAGCAGAGAAATCCCCCGAAGATGCAGTTTGAGCTGGACTCTGTTTTCAGACAGAACTCCCAGAAAATCAGAAAACATAAAGTCAAACTCACGGAACATCATCAGCACCTGTTCCCAGACCCCTTCCTCCCAGCAGTCTAACCAGGAGTGGTCTGAATGTGGTGATTTCCTTCCCCAGGGACTTAGAGGTGTTGACCTGGAGACAACTTATTTCAGATCCATTCCAAGAGACAAGAGAGGGAGGAGTGAAAAGCTTTTGTGCTTTCAGGACAGGCTTTTCACCGACAGCTCCACAGCATGCAGCAGTTCAAAGTTCAAGTAAGGCAAGGCAGGTTAAGTGTACTGCAGTCCTTACTAAAATATTCCCAGAAAAAATTAGTTTCTGAGGTAACTAGAGCATGCACTTCTTCAGCCTGTGGCTGAAACCGGATGAAATTATTACACTGTTGAAAAAGGCTTACAGCAGCAGAGAAACATTCCTTGCTGGGTGTTGTATTTCCCTTTTAGATTCAAGACTCTACAATCATATGACCAACTTTTCTTTTTTTTTTTTTAATCTCCTCACATTTTCCTTCTAGCACTGTCTTTTGTTATGAAAAAGAAAAAAAAAAATCAGTTACATCTGGAAGTGATGACATATGATTGCAATAGGGGGAAAAAAAAAAAAAAAAAAAGGCGCCTAAACAGAAAAAAAGATATTTTATAGGGACATGAAGATAAAGATGAATCTGTGCCACACACCAGCTCCAGGAAAACAGAGAGAAAAAGCAGACTTAAAACAGACCTAGACCTCTTCTTCAGCTGTGGTCCCTCATCTCCTTAGGAATGCATTCTTGACAACTGGATGCTTTCTCTGTCTTTGTTTATCTTTTTAACCGGATTTGTATATGTGACGGCATCCACAGTTTGCAAGAGGTCACTATTTGAGAAGGTATTAACATGCCTTATCCAGTAAACACTGTCCTGCTTTTTTCCAGGACAATCCAAGGTAAATGGCATTAATTTTCAGGGAAAAGAAAACCCACATTTACAAATGCAGGGGCCCTACTTTTTGCAGTCTTCCTAAGGCTTAAGACAGGCTGAAGGACAAAGTCCAAATTTCACTACACATGTTTATTCATCTCTAAGTCTTAAACTAATAATGTTCTATGACAAGTTAATAAAACATACTAATAATATGTCAAGCCAGCAGTTCACCATATTTTATGGATTAGTAGTCTGGTGGCCTACAAAACTGCCCTTCTCACAAGCATCTTTAGATGTCAAAGCTTTCACTAGTTTGGTGATGAAGCCTTCAGGGTTGTTGGCTGAATTTTGAGCTATTTGGAAGGAGTCAGTTGGATGCACAGGTTGTTCCGCTATTTTATTGGATTATGTAACCTAAAAATATATATTTTATTTCATCTGCTGAAAGCTGTTTTTTGGAGGATATTTTGTCCTTCTCTTGTAACTCCAGCAGGGAGGGGGGCAGATGTCTTCTGATAATGGCCCAGCCATTAGAACCAGGTGGGGCAGTGTTTCTTATCTCTTTCACCTTCCTTCCATTCTCCAGAGGGACATCTTCTGATAATGGGCCCTTAGGGTCCACCAATGACATGACACATTTCACCATCCCATTGTGAGATGCTCCACACAGTGGGGGAGGAGCCAGCTGTTCCCAGCTAGATAAAAACTGTGACTGAAGGACAGAAGGTATCCAGATTTTCCACTGGATTCCTGGAAATAGACCAGACCCATCTTGCCACTGCTAGACGTTCTACAGGACCGTCTCTACTCCACAGAACCACCTTTGTTACTCCAGGAGGACTTATTTGTACTGCTGCCAACACCCTGAGCCCCAGGGTGCCAGGTCGTATCCCTGACTCTGTCAGGGATTTTCCAGGATTTTTGTTTGCTTCCTTGCTTGGCTTTCTGTTTTTGTGGTTTTGTTGGGGGGTTTTTTGTGTTGGGTTTGGGTTTTTTGGGTTTTTTTGTTTGGGGTGATGTGTTTTTTGTTTGTTTGGGGGGGTTTTTGGGTTTTTTTGGTTGGTTGGTTGGTTGGTGGGGGTTTTTTTTGGTTTGTTTGTTGGTTTTGGTTTTTTGGGGTTTGTTGTTGTTGTTTTGGTTTGGTTTTTTGTACTACTACATTTGTATTTTCCTTTTTTTATAAATATTCCTAGTAAAGAACTTCTACTCCTATTCCGATATCTATGCCTGAAAGCCCCTAATTGCAAAAATATAATAATTTGGAGGGAAGTGGGTTTACATTCTCCATTCCAAGGGAAGCTCTAGTTTTCATTGGCAGACAACTGTCTTTCAAAACCAAGAGAGCTATGTTAATACCTGAGCCAAGACTGATCCTGTTTGCCTTGCCTTCTACCATTGCATCAGTATTTTATTAATTTTGTCTAATCATCACACTGCCAGATGTTGCATGGGCTCAGACTCACAGTATCATATCTTAAATCCCCCAAAAATTTGGACATCAACTTTGGACATCAACAATACAGATACATCTGAGCTTGTTCTCTAGAAGGGGCATTTTTGGGGGCATGATTCTTCTGATCTGCAGAAGGCACCTAAAGCAGGTCAGTTGAATTCTCCTTTAGAACTGTTATATGTACTGTCAATGAAGGGATTTGGGAGCTTCAGAGCTGCCTATTCCTTTGGTACAGGGATATATTGTAAAGACTGCAGCAGATGATCACCTTTGACTCACCTCAGATGGGTTAACTCACCCAAACCCATGCACTGACCCTGTGCTGTGTTATTCTCTCTTGTGACCACTGACAGGACACAAGGGAACTGCTGGAGCTGTGCCAGCCAGGCTACATTTGGATATCAGGAAAAGGTTCTTCCTCCAGAGGGTAATGGACATTGCCCACGCTCCCCAGGGAATGGGCATGGCCCCAAGGCTGCCAAAGCCCTGGGAGTATTTGGATAGTGCTCCCAGGGATGCACAGGGTGGGATTGGTGGGGTGTCTGTGCAGGGCCATCGACGGTCATTGTGGTTTCCATCCAACTCGGGATACTCTGGGACTCTTTGTAAGTGGAGAGATGTTTTAAGTCTCAGCACAAGGGCACTGGCATGGGCATTATGAGCACCTCACCCCCAAGATGCACCCAGGCCATTACAGCTTGAAGGTGAGTTTGATTCCTCTGACCAGTACAAGGTGAAGACTAAAACGAGCATCACTTTACACTCCAAAGAGTTGTCAGAGAGCAGCAGCTGTCTTTTAAGATCACTGTAGAACAGACCAGCAAAGTGAGCATTCACCAGAGATGAAGGTGTGAAAATGTGGCTAAACAACACCCTCCTGTTCCTCTTGATTTCATCTGAAAATCATGCATAGTTAACACTTCCAAAAATCACAGCTCAGACTGCAACATCTCAAGCTTTCTAAATCAGGATGTCAATTCCTCATACAGTAATTTTGTTTTGAATCTTTTTAAGAAGTTTAGATAAGTTTTAGGATGAGACTTTATTGTCACTTACATGAATGACCTTAGAAAAATAGACTTGGTTGACCACACAAGATAGTACACAACTGCAAGGGCTAAACACTGACTCTTCAGTGTTTTCTTGCTAGATCTGCTTGCACTGTAGCACTTTTAGGAAATGGGCAAATAATAGCAATTATGGTTTTAAAGTTGGAGATGCTCAACTTCTACTGTCTTTTCCAAAGAGAGAACAACTTCAAATACTAAAATACTCACTCATTAGGAATTCTTTCACCTCTGGGAGGAGCCAGTCCATGCCAACTTTTCCATACACCTTCATGATGCAGAGCTAAGGTAGCAAATCAACACTGCTTCCTGAGAAACAATGAGGTCTATTCCCCCACCAAAAAACACATGATCTGGAGGAAAACCATGCAATTTGACAAGTCTCAGCTTATGTTATTTGCAAAGGAGTTTAAAATCAAGTCTGATTGCAATTTTTAGGTAGTTATTATAGCAAATTTTGCACAACTGAATCTTATATCTCATCTCACTCAGTTGGTTTTTTCCTGGTTTTTTCCGTGCTCCCTCACACACAGGTGACATTTCTCAAAAGCCATTCTTCATGCTGGATTCAGCACTCCCTCTGTGACCAGAGAGTGTTCAGAGATGTTCATCTGTCATTCAACAATGTTGTCAACATCCAGTATCTTTTGTTGTGCCTTATACTGATTTAACCTTTCTCTCAGAAAAGCTAGGGAGGAAGCTTTATTGGTTATGCTATCTGAAGTGGTTTTTTGGTTTTGGTTTTTTTTAAATTCTCCTAATAGGATTCCAGCTAAATTGCATTCCCTTTCAATGAAAGGGAGAAAAATGTATTTTCTTGATTGCAGGGTAAAATCTTCAGCAAAGTTTTGCAATTTCAGGTTGCAGGGACGCAATGCCCATTTTGACAAGCCCGTAGCAGTGATCCAGTTAGTGACTGCAAGACCACTGTACCCACCCATTACACTCATGATCAGAAAAGCCACCACTTCTGAGAATAGCATGAAAAAGCCAACAGGACATCTGAGGGAATGCCCAAGGTTATGTAATAACCAGCTTGAGGATTTCATCTCTGTGACCATACAAAAGGTTGATACAGGAGAGAGCTTTTTTCAACCAGTCAAGCATCCTCCTGAATTATTGCTAAATACAGGTAGCTACTGAATAGCCTGGCAGAGATATCTATCAAGTGGACTGGCAGGCTGCAAAGCATTTTGTGAGCACTATCACCAGCTGAAACTTTCAGGAAAACCTGCCAGTTACTTGCAAGTAGACTTCAATAATGATTATCAGATTTCTCTCCTTTTCTTAATTTTACTTCAGTTTTAGCATCCAGACTGCTGGGTTTTCCCTTCAGGGGTACAAAATAAGTGGGTAGAAACTCCACTGACACACCATGTCATGTTGCATCAACATCATCATGTAATCATGGGATTATACAGTCTGGCAGAAAAACCTGGCGAGGCCAGCGAGGAACTTTGGAAGTGTTTTTCTGTGCAGAACTCAGCTGTACTAATTGCAGAGGGAAAGGCACAGTCATCTTCAAGCAGTTAGATTTCAGCTGCTTTTAAGACATGGTTTTTCTATCAAGGTCTCCAAAAAGGTTATGTAAACTTTACTTAGTGAATTCTTATCATCAGAGGAATTTTTGAAGCAAAATGTTTTGTCATCAACAAACGTTAGCTTTGATAGAAATTAAATTGTTCAGAGAAGCACATATGGTTTAAATTCTTTTCTCTGAAGGAGTTCCAATCAATGTGACAGCTCCAGAAATGGAGGCTTCTTCCAAGTACCTAAAAACATGGTCTTTGAAATGCTGAGAAGTCCCACATTTTAACCTAAGAGTGAATTAATCAGCTGTTTTGAGGATAGATCTCTCCTATTTTCCATGAACTTTCCCAAAGATCTCAGTTTGGAATGTAGTGGTATTTTGGGTTTTTTTTTTAATATCAGTTTCTTAGCCTAGGAAAAAAATGCTTCCCACGCAACTCAGTTATATCATCCCAAAAGACGCAATTCCCCTGTGCCAAAGAAAGACATTTTAGTCATGGGAGGTTTTACACAGTTCAGAGGACAAAAATAGAAGCTGCAACAAAAATGCCCTCTGTGCTCTGTCTGTCTATCTGTCTGCTGTGTAATGTGAAAAGCAAAAGCGGATGAGAGATCCTGTTTCAGTAGCAGGTTCCAGTCTCCAACATCTGGAAGAATAGGAGCAAAACAATTAATTTCTCCTTTTCCAGTAAAAGATTTAAAATGGAAACAGATCTTCAGCTGGCACAAATCAGTTCTGCTGCATTAACCCCACCAGACCTACACTAATCACTACTGTTGAGGGACATCAGAACCCCAATATCTCATGAAGAATTATAATCCTTAGGATTTAGAAAAAGTTTTTTGCCAACCTCACATTATGCATGCATTCTCCACACAGCATACATCCAACAAAGAGTAGGAAGACCAACAAAGGTACAAGTTCCACATGTGAGCAGCAGGATCCTACCTGGGATTTTCAGTATGGCCCTTCCAAGCAGTCACTTGAGCAAGGTTGCCTGTGTGCTTTGATTGGTTCAATTCACAGCTGACTGTTGCAAACTGTCCATCAACACAGCCTCTCTGAGGGTGCCAGTTCATCACTGAGAAATCCTCCTTCTTGTATTTGAATTCCACATAGATCCCACAAGCAGTTTCTAGGCCATGAGAAAGCTTGTTTCCAGCTAGGCTGGCTTTGTGCAGAGCTGTGGAGACAAGCAGAAGTTCTCTTTTCCTCTCACAGACATCTCCATGATAGCATACAAATAAAAATAATGTGATTGACTCCTTTCCAAATCTGCATAGTTGGTTTTTTGTTGGTGGTGGGTTTTTTTGGTTTTTTTTCTCCACCATACAGGATCACCATGAAGCTTATTATAGAGAGATGATCTCTGTGAGAAACATTTTCCACACGTAATATCTTTGTAACAGGCTGTTCTTTGCTGGGCTTGGCCCATTCTCTTCTAGACTTTTTAGTAAACACAAAATGTATATTACACCCTGTCAATCCCCCTCAGTTTATGCAGAACTGTCCAAGTCAGCACAATCTTGTGCATCATATTTTTGGGAAGAGCCATCTGTCATAAACAAAACGTGGCCACGTGTGGCTCACTACCATGCACTACAATGTGGAAGCCTGGAGCAGGATTTCCAATGTGCTTCCACCACCACGTTTTGAGGTGAGCAAGTGGAGTAGGAAAGGGAGCAGCCACTCTCCAGCCAGGAGCTCCAGGTAGCTGAATTCTCCTTTGCCTGCATCTTGCTATGATTTTCCACATCTATGAGCAGAATGTAATCTTGTTGCATCGGCATATTTTTCTTCTAAAATTGGCCTTGTTTTTGTAGAAGTTTATGTCAGTGAGTTTTTCCATGGAGGCAGTCTGGGAGAGTTGGGGGTGTTCACCTGCACAAGAGAAGGCTCCAGGGATACCTCAGAGCCTCTGACAGGGCCTAAAGGGGCTCCAGCAGAGCTGGAGAGGACAAGGCATGGAGGGACAGGAGACAGGGACTGGCTTCCCACTGCCGGAGAGCTGGGACAGATGGGATCTGGGGAAGGAACTTAGCTGTGAACTTGGGAAGGTCCTAAAATGGATTTCCCAAAGAAGCTGTGGCTGCCCCATCCCTGGAAGCATCCAAGGCCAAGTTGGACGGGACTTGGAAAAATCTGGGACAGTGGAAGGTGTCCCTGTCCATGGCAGGGGGTGGCACTGGATGATTTTTACAATCCTTTCCAACCCAAACCGTTCTATGATTCTGCGACTGAAACTGCAGTTTCAGAAACAGTGATGAGGATATACATGAGGAAGGAAGGTACTAGCTCAGATTGCAACAGGATATTTCCAAAAATCTGGACAAAATGTAAACAAATTTGACTGAAGTTGTCTCTATCTGCAGAAGCTTCAATCTGCAAATACATATGATTGAATTGGTGCTACAAGTGCCCAGAAATTCAGGCTTTTGTGAGGACTGTGAACATGCTAAAATTATGTTTGTGTATTGGACTAGAGTAGAAAATTGGAAAATATTAAAGGGAGAATTTCAGGGAATAGAAATTTTGAAAGTCACATGAAGAATGATGTACTACTTTGGAAAAATAGAATATGCCTCGTTGCAATTTTGAAAAACGCTGTAATGAAATATTTAATATAATACATTATATTAAACTACATGATGAATTCAGTAATTGCTATACGTCAAGACAAAACAGCATGGTAAATTTGAAAATGCATTTTTTTCTTTTCTGAAAACAAATAATTTTTATGTTAGTGACACAAAGAAGAAAATCAAAGCAATTTGCTGAGACATTTTTCCCATAAAAAGTGTCACTGAAATAGTTGTGTTCCCACAAAATATTCCAGATTCAATCAGCCTTCATTTTAAACATAAAATTGTTCTATCAAAAATGTTTTCACTGGATATAATCCACATGTATCACAGGCTATGAATTTTACATTTCTGTTTGATTTTGCTTTTGTTTGATGTTCTGAGGCAGGTTAGTAAAAGAAGCTTGTATTAGCAAGCTGTTATAGAACCACGAGACACATTTTTGAGCAGTGTAAATACACAGGATGATACCAGCAGAGTAATTGGCTTTGTGTTTTGAATTACTGCCATATAAAATGAATCCTCAATACATCTGATATAGGTAAAATACAAAATATTAAAATTTTGATGTTTGGAATTCCATAGGGCCCACTTGGTATTAAATATGAAGAATCAACAGCCTGGGTAAACACATTCTTATTTAGTGCAGGAAAAACCTCAGCAAAAGCCCTGAGATAACTCCTGTACTGGAGACAGCTGTGTGCTGAAGTATCCCACTGAATCATGGCCACACACTTTGGGAAGACAAAATCACAGCCTGTAAGGGGTTGACCCAAATCTTATTGAAATCAGTGAAAGTTTTCCATTTGGTTCAGAGATCTTTGGGTGGGACCCAAAGAAAACAAGTAATGTATGAGACAGGCAGAGGGGAAAGCTGATATGCATTGTTCTTGTTTATTTAATCCTTAGGGATGTCTACAGCTGAGATGTACAGATAAAATCCCCCCATATTTCCTCGCTTCTAACAATATTTGTTGCTTGTTTCTCATAAGCTTTGCAATAGTGAAAACTGTTGACTATTGGGAGTTAAACCATTCCATGGAACATATCCATCAAGCACCAGCAGGTTAAATAATGCTGACAGTAACTTAAATCAGCCTTGGGGGAAAGAGCATGGATTCAAGTAGCAAAGGAAACCAGGATTTGAACTATGGGTTCAAAGCTGTATGAACACAGGATGGGTTTATCACATGATAAAGGGCACAGGGTTCAAGGCAGTCATTGCTGAGACAGAGTAACTCTCTAGCAACATGAAAAGTAAAATTTAGTTTGGAACTCAGTCCCTCACACTGAGTTCTGCTAGGTAATAAAGTCATCTCTCAAGGGAAGTGACTGGAGCCTTGCTGTTTTGAGACATTAAATGTTTGACCAGATAGTGCCTCAGAAAGTATGTTGGAGGGAACAATTCTACACTAATAAAGAGAAGAGGATTTCCTGATAGATCTCTTCTAACTCTTATCTCTGTGATTTAGTGATAAACCTATTCCTGACCTTATCAAGGGTGTGGAGAAAGGCAATAGTTCCGCTGTTATCTATAAGGACTAATTAGATTCTTAATATTATTTTTTGTTGTTGTTTTTTGGTTTTTGGGGTTTTTTACTGTAGAGAGTTGTGAGAAATATTAGATTAAAATTAAAAATCTTTTGGATCATTTTTAGTTAGGCACTTATTTCTCTGACATGGTGAACTGTATCCTATAAGAGGATGTCTTGATCATTTTTATCTGTCTGGAAACTTTGACCAAGTACTGTTTTAACAAGCAGGCATTCTGTATGTGAATATGTATGTTTAAAATCGTCAGAGGTGTTTATGGGAAAGTGATAGAGAAGCACATGCTCCATTCTGAAACTTAATAATTGATTAGAAAGATAAGTTTTCTTAAGTACAGGAACTCAGAGCTCTGAGTGGTAATGTAAAATTTGTCTCATTTTCCAGCCAAAATTAGTCCTGTATTTAACTTACCAAGTTTTCCTTAGAGAATAAAAATGATCATATCAAATCTCTTTTCCATAACCAGTTTCTGGTAACAGTTACATTATGTGTGTCTTCTGGTCACTAAAGGACAACATGTAGAGGAGAAATTCAGGGTCCTGCAATTATGATTGATTGTATGGTGAGTCATTCATGGTTTTGAAGGCAGTTCATTTGAATATATTTACTGAAAGCAAATGACATTGTGAATTTTAATGCAGTGTAGAGGAGCCCAGAGCTTTGGATGAATGCCTGTAATTGTTAAAAATTCAATGAGAGAAAGGAAATAAATGAGTAGCCAAGACCAATATGACCTTTACAAGTATTCAAAAGGAAAAGGATGCACAAAGTCTGGCTGCAAAGATGCCCTTGCAAACTGGCATATAGCAAATGCTTATGTCTGCTAGCTAATAAATTAACCAGAGATCCGCATCAGTGGTTTCTTGCACCAGGTTACTTATACTGATGTCAGATTTGGACATTAGAATAAATCCTGGAGGATTTGTTAAGGTCCTCCAGCTGCCAGCCGCTGCAGACAGAGGATACATCATCCAAGCAGCACTGCTGGGACATGTACTGGCTTTAGGACAGGGGATATTCTGGTGATTTGGGCCTGGTTCATGGCAGTCAGGTGCAAGGAAAGGGTACCAGGATGGCTGCCTACATCCAGCTGTACCCATATGGTCAGCAACCTCAAAGTTTCTGCAAAATAGTCACTGGGAGAATGGCTTTTCCCATGGGCAGGCAGTAGCAGGACAAGGGGGAATGGCTTCCCACTGGAAAAAGCCTTGGTTAGATATGATGCTGGGCAGGAATTATCCCTTGTGAGGATGGGGAGGCCCTGGCACAAGTTGTCCACAGAAAATGTGACTGCCCCTGTATCACTGGAAGTGTCAAAGGTCAGGTTGGATGGGGCTTTGAGCCACTTAGGATAGTGGAAGGTGTCCCTGACTGTGGCAGGAGGTTGGATGATTTGTAAGGTCCTTTCCAGCTCATAATCTTTAAGGATGTTGTGATGGAAGCTCTGGACTTACCTACCTTCAGGTCTACGAAAGGGGACTCGAAGAGAGGGAAATTCCCTAAGCACAAAAGTACCCTCCCTGTGAAACAAGGTTTTCTAGTTTTTTCTTGGTTTTTTGAGTAGCTTTACATTTCAATGCATGTCAGCCACTGAATTAGAAAGAAATATAGGGAAAACAACAACTCAAACTTGTTTAATCTTATCATGTGATGCAATTAATGTCACTAACATACATGCATAGGAATTAGGAAGACATTTTTCATGTTTCATTTTTCATGTGTTAAACCCCTAGCTGCAACTTTTGGGAATGATGTCTCATAAATTTCTTTTGGAGACAGGATTGGAGGGTAATGGATGATTTGGCTTCACTGATACTGTCATCCTTACACTGCTATCCCTCCTGCAGAGAAAGCATCATTCAGAAGGGCACCTGCTCCCCCAGATGATCACATCAGAAAACTTGGTCACACTGAGCAACACCAGAATGCTTGACATTTCTGTATTGCATTTTGTGGCTGAGGAATGATCAATACTGGAGTAAGATAAATTACCTCCTATGTCAATTCCTTGTACAATCCTGTGTCTTTTATTGTTTATGTGTCTCCAATTCTAAAAAATTACCGCACTCAGCCAGAAGATGACAAGACATTGGTTTCAACTTTGTCAGTAGACAACCAGGTAATAATGAGTAGGCCTTTATATTAAGGCTCAATAATCTTTTGATGTTCTGCTGTACTTTTATATGAAGGTTTAAGAGCTTTTAAATCACTCTGGGGGTTCTCAGCTTCCTTGGGGATATTATTATATTCTATAGGTTTAAAACACTGTTGCTACAGCAGGAAGGATTTCTGAGAGATGAGCAGTTTATTTTCATCAAGCTGCTACTTGTGCTTTTCATAGGGCCTTCCAGCTTTTTAGCCATTGACGTCAACACACATTATTATACAATCACCATCAAAAATTTTTCCTTTGTGCCTGTGGCCTTGCAACATATAACACAACCCCACTCAAAGGTCCCAAACAAGCCAGCACAGCAGCCAAAATCATTTGTGCTTTATCAGCTCAGTGGTAATTAATCCTGCTGAAAGGCCAGTGTAATCAGCAGGCTGCTCAGCCCAGGCCACAGCCCAGCTGTGCTCCAGGACCTCAGTTGTTGGTTCTGCATGGTGAGATGTACCCCACAGTGAGAGCTAGCTCAAGTCTCTCAGCACAGGTGAGCTCCGGACACTTAGGATTTGGATGGTTTAATCTATTTCCTCCTCAGCTTCTGCTTCATTTTTCTTAATGTATTTTACCAGGGACTTGATCCAGCTGTAGGCTTGCATTTACATTATCCTCTCAAGACCAGCAGAGAGGAATCCTGCCTTATAGATTAGGGCTGGAAAGGACCTTAATAATCAGTTCATTCCAGCCCTTTCACTATCCCAGGCTGCTCGAAACCCCATCCAGCCTGGCCTTGGACACTTCCAAGGATCCAGAGGCAGCCACAGCTGCTCTGGGCACCCTGTGCCAGGGCATCACCACCCTCACAGCCAGGAATTCCTTCCCCATATCCCATCTGCCCCTGCCCTCTGGCACTGGGAAGCCATTCCCTGTGTCCTGTCCCTCCATGCCTTGTCCCAAATGCCTCTCCAGCTCTCCTGGAGCCCCTTCAGGCACTGACAGGGGCTCTGAGGTCTCTCTGGAGCTTTCTCTTGTGCAGGTGAACACCCTGAGCTCTCCCAGGCTGGCTCCAGAGCAGAGGATTTCCAGCCCTGGGACCATCTCTGTGGCCTGCTCTGGACTCTTGCTAACAGGTACAAGTGCTTCTATGTCTTATGGAAAACTTGACTCATTCTGGCAGCTGAAGACCAAATATGAAACCCTTCACTGCCTAAAACAACATTAAGTTCCCTGTGATTGTCCAACTAATTTTCATCACAGATTTCCATACCAGCTCAATGGGCCAGTTTAATTTTTTTTTTGAGGGGGAAGTTTGTAAAAAATGGCAAAAAATGGTTAGCAATATAAAATTCCAAACTGTCAAAATGCTGACAACCTTTGAAAGTTAGCATTCAATGAATCAACAGCCATTGATTTTTGGTCCACAGTGGGATTCTTGTCCCCCCTTTAAGCTATCTACAATTTATAGTCTCTCTTAAGCTTTCTTCTAGGTTTCCTGGATGGAGAGAAGGCAGAGGGAGTAAGAGAAGCATCTCCAGGAAATGATTCATCTATTCCTAAGATAGATATTTGTAACATGTGGGATGAATCACAGTTGAAAGGGGATCATCTTTCCTTTTTGGCATAAAACAAGACTAGATGACCTGCTGAAACCTGCTGAAGTGCATGGTCACTCCATCAGGGACTTCACTTGTGTTTTCTAGCTAAAGCCTGAAAATAAATTTGGATAGCAAAAACTGGCTAAATGACCAATTGTGGATTAATTCTCATTTCTGCTATAGCTCTCAAGTAGACAGTGATTTTGTTAGGAATGGAAATAGGCCAATAAGAACTGGTTTTGAAAAATACCCCATAGTGGCCTGACTTCAGGGAAGAAAACCCTCACTGAAGCCTGTGTGGGTTTCTGATAGTTCAGTGTTTTGTTGGAATATTTTTAAAAGCAACTGTCTGTCTAGATGCCCAAATACACACTTAGAGGTGCAACTTTGGCCACCTTTTTCCAGATATATCAACCAGCAATATGAGGTCCACAGAGAAAATTGGCATAACATCATCTCTTCTCACTCCAGGGGTAATGGGAGGGAGAGAAAAATGTCCCTCTCTAGAGCAGCAGTAGTGGCCAAACTGGAAGGCATCCAGCTCAGTGGCATGCAAGAAATATAATACATTATTTCAATGCAAGCATTTGGTTTTATTTGGGGAATCAATTAACAATAAGTGCATACATCCATTTACAAAATGGTAGTGTACCAGACACATATACACACAAGTCACACAAGTTGTAATTGAAAACTAAAATAACACCAGAAGGAATAATCATTAAAGGAAAAAAAAAAAAAAAAAAAGCCAAGAATAATATTTAATAAAATAAAATAATTTATCCATCTGCAGTTACATCCTTAGGGGGAGACCACAGACTAACAAGCAAACAAATCTAGATAGACATGAAAATAATGTGAAAGCGATGGGAGGAACTGGGGAGAGATTTCTTTGCAGATTAGTTGCTTATGAACCAAAAGTATTTCAGTTTGATCATTTGCTTGTAGATATGTTTATCAGAGGATGGGGAATTCCATCATATGTTCCTACCAGCCTGAAGAATAATTATTCTTTTCCTCTTCAGACATTTCACTCTATTAGCTGGCACAGCCACAAAATTCAGGATCTCTTGTCCAAGACACCAGCTGTGGTCTCAAGAGCCTACTTTCTTTCCTTAAAACATAGGAGTCCCACAGGCTAATCAGACAGTGGTTCCCTTCATCTTCGCTGTGAATGTGTACCACCTAAAAACCCAGGCACCAGAGGGTCACTAAACAGTACCTACTGGACACCTCCGGGAAAACTGGATGCCCTATGAACCTTGAGATGTGTTTGCCTCTAACTCAGTTCCCTAAATGTTAACCTGTATGCTGGAATTTTTAGTCTTTGATTCTAAATTTTCAAGAACGGAAGGGAAGGTGTGGGAAGGTGTGGGAAGGTGCGGGAAGGTGCGGGAAGGGAAGGTGCGGGAAGGTGCGGGAAGGTGCGGGAAGGTGCGGGAAGGTGCGGGAAGGTGCGGGAAGGGAAGGGAAGGGAAGGGAAGGGAAGGGAAGGGAAGGGAAGGGAAGGGAAGGGAAGGGAAGGGAAGGGAAGGGAATTCTTTCTATCTTCTGTGCATCTGAACATATGCTACAAAGGCAAATGGACCTCAGTGGAAGGAGTATCAGGGGACCCCATAAAAAAGTCTCAGAGGGCCCTACAATTAAAGCACTGATTTAATGGGAGATGTTCACTGACTATGCACAACTGCACTTCCATCAGATGCCTGCAGGCTGGATGGCTCTGCAAAACAGCTCGTGCATTGCTTTTGTTTGGATCTCACTGCTTTTCCCAGGAATCCCATTCACAGAAATTAAACTTCTGTTCTTATTGAAATTTATGCAACCTGCAGGAGATATGATATTTTTTCCATCTCATATGAGTTAGAAATGTAAAAGATTTTTTAAGATATAGGAAAAGTTGTGTTGGATACAAATAGCAATGCTTTCAATCCAGATTCTTCCTCCAAGAGTTCCTCAGAGGAAGACATAAGAATTCCCTTTGAGCAGTTATGGACTAATTTTGCTATATAAACCTGTCAGCAGTAATGATTGTATACCCTGTAGTATGAGAGTTTAGGTTGTATTGGGCTTCCATTATGCATCTATCCTCTGTGAGATAACTCATAGTTTTTCCAACTATATTTTCCTCCTGCAAAATTGTATGCTCAGTGATACTTTACGGTAGTGAGTTCCTGAGATCAATTAAGCAGCATAGAAGGAAAAAAATTGTTGACAATAATGAGAAACGTTTCTCCCAACTGTCCAGTATCTGACTCACTATGTCCTTACCAGGCCTTTGCTGTGGTCTCTGGTCTAATTCTTGAGCTATATTCCTGAAATTAAACTAACCCATGTGCCTCACCACCATCCACAAGTAACTCTGCCACTTCCAAACCACACCTCCCTCCTTTCCTACTGCCCACTGCCTTCTTATAAGACACATCCAATTACTTCATCTTTGAGCCTTGTCCCCTTAGAAGCTAACCACTTGCTCCAGGGTGGCCCTCCATGATAGGTGAGGATGAGTGGGGTATGCCCTGAGGCAGTCTGTCCACCTGTCCTCTCTCATGTCACCCACTGGCAGACATGCATAGGGTTCAAGTAGTGGGAAGGATTGTGGTTTTCCTGTACAAAATTGAGGGACAAGGAGTTTCAATTATTTCATGTGTTTTAACCAACTTAGAATCATAAAATCATGGAATGCTTTCGGTGGAAGGGACCTTTAAATCCCTCCCACTCCAAAACCTCTGCCTCAAACATGGATACTTTCCACTACCCCAGGTTGCTCCAAGCCTCATCCAAACTGGTCTTGACCACTTCCAGGGATAGGGCAGCCACAGGTTCTCTGAGCAATCTGAGTTATTTGGCCACTAACTGGTTTCTGAAAGGAGAGTACTTTTCCCACTACTGAAATAGAATACATCAGGTATTGCATAGCCTTGCCTTGCTTCCCATTTCTCTTAATCTCTGTTGACTGATAGTTTAATTCTAGGTGTTGATCATTTTAATTCATCATTCTCTCCCTCTCTCAGATCTCTCTGTGAATTTTCTGTCTCTCCAGTCATGTATCCCTCTGTTGTGGCAAGCAGTTGCAATTCTGAAGGCTCCTCTGATTTCTCAGCATTCCAGTTCCCCTTCTATTTTTGAAAGGCTAAAGAGGGAAAGGAAAAAAGGAGGAGAAATGTCAAGCTGTAGGATGTGGCACTGACCCCTGATTTAGATTGGGCCCAGTTAAACGCCATGCAGTCAGAGAAGTTCATTTTAACAATCTTTGGTGAAGCCTACAGGAAATTGGAAAGCTTAGGATCTGAGACAGTGCTTAACCAGGTCACTGTGGGCACGGCAGAGAAAGAAGCCATGCTGAAGAGAGATGCAACCAGCATGATATGTGGGGAAATTAGTGAAAACATGGTTGTATCTTTGATAATAATGAGGAAAGATAGAGGTGCTAAAGGCTAATCTTCTAAACGAAATTTTGGATAGCACCTGGAAAATCACACACCTTCCCTTCCCTTCCCTTCCCTTCCCTTCCCTTCCCTTCCCTTCCCTTCCCTTCCCTTCCCTTCCCTTCCCTTCCCTTCCCTTCCCTTCCCTTCCCTTCCCTTCCCACACCTTCCCTTCCCTTCCCTTCCCTTCCCTTCCCTTCCCTTCCCTTCCCTTCCCTTCCCTTCCCTTCCCTTCCCTTCCCTTCCCTTCCCTTCCCTTCCCTTCCCTTCCCTTCCCACACCTTCCCACACCTTCCCACACCTTCCCTTCCCTTCCCTTCCCACACCTTCCCTTCCCTTCCCTTCCCACACCTTCCCTTCCCTTCCCACACCTTCCCTTCCCTTCCCACACCTTCCCTCTGGACAAATTACCTCAGTCCTCTGTGAAGTGATGGTCAATGCCTGGTCATTATCACAGATGCCCTTTGCATTCATTCCTGGTGGAAATCCATTCTTTCATTTCTGCCTCAGAGCAGGACTTTCAGTACAGGAAATATATTGACTGAACACTCCAGGATCATAATTTACTTTCAGTTTTTATTTGTTTCCTTGTTTTCCGACTTGAAAATCAGATCAGAGGTCTGCATGCTTGAGGAGATCAAGCTACCCTTCCTCTATCCCTCTCTGTGGATGGCACTATCTTGCAGAGAAATTATTATTCTCCTCTAAAGCCAAACGTGATTAATCTCCAGCTTCTAGATGAGCACAGTTCATGCATCTGCAGCTGACCCAGAGTCCTTATGGAGTCCTTACCATCAAGAGTGAGTGATAGCTACACTTAGTGCAAAGTCCTTTAAATGTACCTTAGGTATCCATTTTAAAAAGACATGGATGGTATGTTTAAAGTGCTTTTGTCACTGCTAACAGTAAGGAGAATTCATGTGAGTAACTCCATCACAGAAATTTGCTTTTTTTCAGATGACTGCCACCACAGGTGGGCAACCTACATTTTGTATGACTGAGCTTTGCCAAATTTCTGTGACTCACAATTTACCATCACATTAATAGCATCCTCTAACTTCATGTGGCCAGCAGATTTAATCAGTGTATTCCTGCTTTGTGTACATACTAAATCAGTTCAGTGAGATGAGAGATTCCACCAGTAGATTCCCTCCATGGGAACAATCAGCCTTTCATTGAGACCCTCTTGCAGTTTCCCACACAGCAGTTTTATCAGTCACATCTTGGTTCCTCCATTCTCCTCTTTAAAGAATAAATCACTATGTGGCAGTATGCAAAATGCTTGCCTGTGGCTGAGGCTTTTATTTCTTAAGAACTTTATTCAAAGAGAAGAGGAAAACAACTCTCTGTCCCTCCAGGTAGCTACAACACAGCAGTACTCTTTGTCTGCTGAGCTGTTTCATACGAATACTGTGTGTGTTTAACAGATGCCTTCTGATATCAATCACATCCATGCACGTGTTTTATCTCCTACATGTTCTCCTGTTGCACGATTCTTGGCTCTGGTTCACTGTGCTGCAAAGCATGCTCAGATCACTGCAAACAAAAAGGGCATCATCAGGAGTGGTGGTTGCACCTTGAGATGGTCAGGACTGAAGCACATACCGCTGAGGCCACCTGGTGTACAGAGCAGGGCTGCAGTCCATCTGCCTGATCCTGCTGCATAGCCTAGCACGGAAAATTAAACAAAGAAAATTGCAAAAATAATGGAAAAGGGGGAAAAAAAATAAAGAAAAGTGCAACCTTAGCAAGAGACTACTCTGCCTCCTCCAATGCAGTGTTGAGGCTCCCTGTCCTTGCTGTGCAGGGGTACATGTGTGGCTGCACGAAGGAGCCTGAAAAATGAGAGTTTACTGATGTTGGAGGGAGCAGACCTCTAAAACACAAGGGACAACACAGTGGAAAAAGCTCATTTAGTGAAATGGATTGGATCTGCAACACTGCCAGCACCAGCAAGAGTGAACAGAGACAGGGCCAGTCTTGTTCTCCTTGTGTCCCTCATGTTCTTATTTGAGGCAGGAGCAAAGCATCCCTCCAGCATATGGTCCTTAAATGGAGTCCACTTCCCAGCACAGGTGGAGAGATTTGAGTGCCTACTTCTTTTATTTTACTTTTTTTTTCCTCTTTTTTCCTACACATCTCAAAAATTAGTTTCTCTCACTGCTCAGCTGTGACAAGAGAGGAAAAATTGTGCTGTGAAATTAGAATTTGGGGTGACCGCATGTAATTTGAGCTTGAAAGAGTTTTATTGCCTTTGGCTTATACACATCTTACAGACATTTGTAACAGAATTTTGGGAGTCAGAACTATCTGTGTCTTTTTTGGATGAAAAAAAATTCTTGAAATGGACACAGATTCATAACTGTTTGGAGATGCCCTCAGAACTCCATTTAACTACTTCCACATAATGTTAATTGGGGGATACAACAAAGTCCACCATTTACAATGCAACTACTGCAACAAAAATCTTGTTAAGAATTACATTTCAATTTAGTGTCTCTCTGGTTTAATTTTCTCATTCCTTGGTACTATCCTTCCCGATTTTCCAACAGAGGCTTTGCTATCACAGCTGGTTTCAAGCACCCAAATGCCTCCTAGTACAACAGATACACGAATGGCTCTTCAGGGGCCAAGCACTCATCAAGCAGGCAACTCACCAGCACCTTTTGTCCCTTCATGACAACGTGCTAAAAAAAATTTGAACAAGCAAAAAGAGTATCTCCTGCAAAGCCCACACCAATAAATTCAGGGTACCGATATATCCTGAGCCTCAGCCAGAGCTAGTTCTGGTCTGGAGGTAATGATGATTCTAGATGGGTTGTTCTTGCAGTGACAGCCAGGGCAAGTGTGGCTGTGGGCACAGCTGATCTCTGGGTGCCAGCCGTAGCATGGGGCATTTACTGTAAAAAAGTAATAGCAGCCCTGCCAAAGACAAATAAACCACAATATCATAGTTACTATTAATGGGTCTTACCATGTTGAAGCCATTACATATCAGGAAGCAGAAACCAAACTTATATAATTTAAACAAAGAAGAAACCAGTTAGACTGTCCAGGCAATTTTCTTGTTCTTGTGAGAGTTTTCATCAAAATATTCGCTGAAGTTTTGTTTTGCCTGGTTTAAAATATATTTTTTCAGGGATTTCAAATTATTCCATATCCCCATAAGTCTTTCTCTGAGGAAGACTTTCCTGTAAATTCTGTCCAAATTTCACTTTTTCTCTGTCTTGATTGGATTGACTTGCTTCTAGCTTTGCCCTGGGGATCATGCCAAGTAATTGTTCTCTTTTCATGTTAATATCCTTGAAGTTTGGCTTCTCATAGCGCCTCTTAATTGCCTCTTCCATTGTATACATATAAATACGATTCTTTTAATTCTCCCTGAAAATCCATTACTATAGCCCTCTGATCAAAAGAGGGCAACAAAAATGAAGCACTTCTGCTCCTCAACAACTTGATGGCAATACAGAGATGTTAATCAGATGCAGTTTTCTAGCTGCAGTTGGATCATATATAGAGATAGACTGTGCCAGTCAGAGCTGCAATTATTTATTTTCTAATGCTCACCTTCTTTTACGTCTATAAAAATTAGAAGGCTAATCTATATTAGGCATCTGGCTGTTTTCAGAAGACAATACTGGAACAGATGTATCCTCTTCTAAGTACTTTTTCAGCTTAACAGACATGTTTCCCTCACATGGGTTGCCCTTTAACTGCTGAAAAGAGCTTTGTTCCAAATGACAACTAACCACATTCCCATCTTTATTTCCCGTTTTATAGGTAATGTCAAAAATTGTCTCATGGTGTCAAAATAAAACTTGGGTTCACTCAGATTAAGCTTATGGCTCTTTGTATCTCAAAGGGGTTTTACTTACACTTACCAGTACATAAGAACTAAATCTAGCATATACCTAACCATTGAGTTTACTTCTCTTGAGAAGCCCATAACACTGGTGCTCCTACAATGCAAAAACCTGAACTATAATTAAAAGCAGTATTCAGAGGGCTAAAGGGCAAGCTCTTTCCCTTCCTTACAGCTCCCTTATATCTCCATAATTCCCACTTTTAGAGTCCAAGACTTTGAAAGATAGTCATGTTTTCTTATCTTGCCTTCTCAACAAAATACTTGAATGGCACCTAATTTTTGAAATATACTCGTGTCTTTTCTGCTGCAAATCAGGCTCCTCTTCTGAAAAGTGAAAAAGAAGTCTCCCTGCTTGCCATCACTTGGCATAGGCCATGGACTTACTCAAACTTTTACTTGTTTTAAGACCCCCAAATAACTAATGCTTTCTGAGGCAGAGCTTCTGTGACATTATGTCAGACTGTGAGACAGGTGATCTTCCAACCAGGCAAAGACCACTCAAATTGCAGAGCCCTGAAAAACAGGCAGGCAGACTTCTCTGGGGAGTAAGGCAAAGAAAATCAAGGGGTCAACTCACTAAACAAAAAAAAATTTAAACTTGAGATTTGTCATCATTACTATAAACAATTTCCCTTAACTCACTCCAGGCATTGCCATTAATTCAACTGGAATGGTAGAGAGTTGGGTATCCTTACTACTGAGAAAAAAGAACCTGTTTATTATAAAAATCCCAGAATCTTGTAAAGCTGCAGTGTTACCCCGAAGTGTAGACAGGAGATTTTTTTTTTGTACTTCTCATTCCGTTCATCAAGGGGCCCTTGAGTTACTGGCTGGCAGGACCAGTGACTGTGACACAGCAGAGCACACATTGATCCTGTGACAGACTCCTGCCCAAGGAGCTACCAGCAGATGTGTATCCATCACAAGATTAAACACAGGAATTGTCTGATCACCCGACTTTTACACAATAGTTACATTCATCTATTTCAGCATTATTTCAAAACAGAATCCCTCCAATGAAGGCTGGTAGTGCAACAGTGCCTCAGCAAAGCTGCTGTGCAATGAGACCATTGAGGCACTCATAGGATGTGTCACGGTGCATTTATCTTAATAACGAGTCTTTTTAAAATTCATTAACACTCATTCTCTTCTATTCTCTGTCTTAAGGTAAGTCCAACTCCCTTTGATTTCAGAGGGAGAGCAGCTTCCTTGGGCTCCTGCAGCTAATTCAGATGATCCATCCCATCACAGAAACACTGATGAAGGCATGATGGCAAGGCAGTGAACACATGCATTCATTTTTTTGAGAACAAAACTTAAAATTTCCAAAGTTTGCCTTCCCAGAGCATTTTATCTAAGTGATGACCTCATAGGTTCTAAAGGATATACTTGGATTAATTTAGTGACTTACAAAAATTTCCTACAATAGTTTTAAAAAAAAAGCAAGACACTTAAGGTCAAGATGGTGTGCGTTTGCAGTTTCCCCACTGGCAGAACTTTCTCCCTCTTATCACTCATCTCTTGTGGCTTGAGGTATTATTCAGAAAATCTAGCAGTGCTGGAAATTGGCCTGAAGAACTTCACAACTCCTGACAAGTCATCAGAAGCGTGAATGATCCCCCATGTCATCTGCGTACTTTCCTAAACCAGTCTTGGATAGTTAGATTTAAAGATGCTCTGGCTTCCAGCCGCAACTGAACATCAGTGTCTCCTACCTTGTGGAGAAGTATGGAGCTCAGCATTTTTTTGTGTCATAGGACTGTTCAGAAATTGTTTGGGTTGAGTTAAATTGAGTTGTTAAGTTTAACTGTGTTGGGCCAAGCTGAGTGTGTTGTTTTGTTTTCTTCCTTGCTTGTCACTGAAGCCCAGTCATTTGTCTTGGAACACCTAGCCCTGAAATATGAGGCTTTCTGCAATAAGCAGCTTTCAGAGGTAGCACAGGAAGAGTCAACAGACAAACTATCAGGGTAGAGCCCTAATGTCCTGAGTCCTCTTTCTTGTAGTCTTTTGAAATATGTCTTAAAGACAGAATTTTGAAGCAAACAAACCCCATAACAAAGGTGGATTTGGTGGACTTCAGGCAAGGGTGGTAAAACATCCTGGTCTTGGCTAGGATACCCAAAAGATTCTCCTGTTTCCAGCCTGTTAAAAGATGACCCAAACTCATCTTCACTTTTGGAATAGTTAGCTCAGGTTTGTGATGGTGTTAATTGGTTTTGGTTCCCAAGTAATAATTAGCCTGTGTTGCCCAGTTCTCAGCTGGTGCCTCCTCTAGGAGTAGGTTTCCGCAGCTCTCTCTGATGCTACAGCTACACAATACCAGGCTCATAAGCAGTAAAAATTAATAAATATAGAGCTTGGTCCTAGAGGGGATCATAATAATCACCTAGTTTGATGTTCTTTATAATAATAGCACTGTAATCTCTACATGAGTTATAATATTTTCCTCTAAATCTAAGTATATTTAGGCATGGAGAAGACACTGTAGCTTCATATAAGGTGTTCCTGCCTTTGTGGTTACAAATTCAACCTTTTTTAATTCCTGACCTAAATTTGTCTAATCTGTTTCTGGTCAGGTGACTTACAGAGGGGGAAATAGATTAATTATTAACAGGTGATTCCTCCAGTATGGACATCTCTTAAACTTCTCCTAAGTGACTGTATACTCTTAAACCCATCACCATAAAAATAGAAAATAATTCCCAAGTATTATAATTCTACTTTGCCACTGCCTTGATTTGTCTGAGATTGCATAAGTTCTTGCATATTCTAAAGAGAAAACCAACTAAAACATAAATACATATTTAGAAGAAATACAAGTAGCCTAAACTCTCAAAACACTTTTCATTAGCATTTAAATCCATTATCCTGAAAATGAGGACATTATTTGTATCACAGGTTTCTTTTATCAGTTCTATCCTACAGGTATTGCTAGTTCTGATTTCTTAAATTAAGGCAAATACTGGAGAATTTGTATAATGTTAGAGAAGGACCAAAGCTAATGATCTGCCTGATTCCTAGATATTGGATAAGTGTGCATAAGGCACACAGGATTTTGTGAACAGTGGTAGACATGTATCATAACTGGACACTTTCGACTTCTTATCACCACACCCCAGCTGAGGCACAGGAATGGATTTGGACACATGCCTTTTTCTAAGCATCATTAAATGGGAAAATTCTTGGTTGATGTTTTATTTTGTTTATTTATTTTGGAGACAAATAGATCAAAGCATTCAGTTCAAGGAAAAAAAAAGGTAAGTCCATCCTGCAAAGTCAGTGAGCAAGTACTGGAGATTGATACTGATGTTCTTCAAGTGCTGGAATTAATTTTGCAGAGTTTGTCACTTTTCTAATTGAAAAAGCTGTCTCTGCAACATTTAGCAACTAAAAATACCAAGTGATGAAGCACAAGAAGTGGAAAAAAAAAATTAAAAAGCTGAGCACTCAGCAGCAGACATCTGCCACCCTGATTTGCAGGCCATACAGCAAGGACACTGAGAAATGGAGCACCGAGGTGTCCCCATCAGCACATCCCCAGGGTGATACTTCCTGGAGTGGGGCACATCTGCTCTCAGCAAAGGAAAACACGGAAAATCTTATAATCAGAAATTAACTGTAGCTGTGTGAACAAAGATTTGATTAATACTAAATGCTTAATATTAATTCTGCATCCAAATGACAGGCAGCAATGTACAAGACTGTGGGTCTTAAATAAAGGTAGGTTCAGCCTCAAAAATTGAATTATGCCTGTTTGGTTCTTCCCTCCAGTTACACTCTTGTCTTTTGGTAAAATTTGTGGGTAAGAAATATATATATACTGGGAATCAGGTCCTCAACTCACTTCTGCATAACAACAAAATATCAGTTTCCAGACCTTTAAAAGTTACCCAGAAACTAGCTGAAGTCACAAAGCAGAAATAGTGATTTCTTTTTTTTTTTTTTTTTTACCACTGGGTTTTGCATTTTTTGGTGTGGTTAATTTTGGGGGGTGTTTTTGATGTTCTCTTTGTGTGTGTGACTGTAAAATTAATCTGCTGAATGAAGGCTTCTGCACCAGTGTTTCTCTCAATGACTATAATCAAAATCTAATTGAATTAGCACATGGATGTGAATATGAGCTGCCCAAATTTATAGACTAATGGTCTGTAAGCTTTTCAGGGCTCTTTTTTACACCCATTACTATTATGACAAATTTGGAAATCCATCCAATTCATTCTGATGTAAGATTGTGCAAAATATCTGAAATTTTATATTTCTTATTAAACAATTCTTGCCTTCCAGTGAAATTGGTAGTCAAGAAACAAGCAAGTTTCTCGTTTCTCCAATGAGAAAATTAATTGAACTAACAATGAACATTATATTCAAAGGATCTTAAAAGTTCAGCTGCTGCAAAAAATATCCCAGCATATAAAAGCAACAAAATTTGAATTTGCCTCTGTCTGATCTGGTTGCCCACTGTACTTTAAAAAGAGAATGGAAATAATTCCTGAATAATTATTTTTATGATGCCCTGATTTTAACTATGTCAAGTGAGGAGTTAGTCTAAACTACTTGAGCTCTTGTTGTAGGGAGTATAAAGAAGGACTCATGCAGAGCAGGCCATGGAGATGCTCCCAGGGCTGGAGCCCCTCTGCTCTGGAGCCAGCCTGGGAGAGCTCAGGGTGTTCACCTGCACAAGAGAAGACTCCAGGGAGACCTCAGAGCCCCTGTCAGTGCCTGAAGGGGCTCCAGCAGAGCTGGAGAGGCCCTTGGGACAAGGCATGGAGGAACAGGTCACTGGGAATGGCTTCTCACTGCCGGAAAGCAGGGACAGATGGGATATTGGGAAGGAATTCCTGGCTGTGAGGGTGGTGATGCCCTGGCACAGGGTGCCCAGAGAAACTGTGGGGTCCCTGAGAGTGTTCAAGGCCAGGTTGGACAGGACTTGAGGCAATCTGGTGTAGTGGAAGGTGGTGGAATGAAATGCACTTTAAGATCCCTCCCAACACAAATCATTCTGTGCTGGCTGGTTTTGACTCTCCAGAGGAGCACGCAGAGCACATGAGATAGTTGTCCAGAATGAGTACTGTTAAGCAGATGATGCTTCTCTATCACCTATAAAAGGAGTCAAGCCCCTGAATAAATATCAAAACATCTACATTTTACATGACTAAGCTGAGGCCACAGAAATCCTAATCATTGGATCCCAAGCTGCTCTTACCAGTAGTTGGAAGCTGGCACAGCATTTCACTGGGTTTCAGAGTGAGAACTGAAACTGTGATGCTTCACCAGTATCAACACCAAAGCACAAAACACTGACTGATACGAAGACCTTGGCAGTGTTTCTGTAAACAGACTCTTAAATACATGAGAGAAGCAAAGGAAACTGAAGTCTAAAAGGAGTTCTGATCTGTCTCCTGATATTATTGATATAAGACATGATGATCACAAAATTTTCAGATGAATTTGTGACAGCAAACACAGATGTCATAAACAGAAAAGGCATAAGTCCCTAATTGCAGGTAGATATGACCTGAGAGCACTGTGTCTGATGAAAAAGTAATGTAGCTGAAATACGCTGATGTCATTTTTCTACCCAGCAAGGGGGACAGCACTGGGTACCTTTAGGAAAACTTCAGTTCTGTAGGAATTTAGGAAAATGCTTTATACCCATAAGGATCACTGAACTTTTACTGGCAATCCATCCAAAGATACTGTGTTCAAGAATGTAGAACATCTTGTTCTCCATCATCTCTGCCCTCATCCTCCCCATTTTCTCCCAAAGACAACTCAGTATCATCTCACACACAAAAAAATAAACCCCACTATTTTTTCCAAGAGGTTTGAGGCAGAGAAACCCATGTAGGGTTATGAATCACAAAGAGATGTAAAAGCACAAAAATATAAAAGCCCTTTTCACCTCTGTTGACTCAACCATGGCCTCTTCTCATTACTTTAAATAACAGTAACAAGACCTCCTTTCTCTTTAGAGATCTAAATTTTTGACCAAAAGACCCAGCTTTTTCTCAAAACTGCAAGAATACCCAAAGTGCTCTCTTCACTTTCTCTTTTTCTGCCTTTTCAGGGCTCCTGACTGCATTTTATGTCCTTCTAATTTGACCCAATGCACCGTCCTATTTGTACACTCCTTGTCCCCCATCTCATGCCATGATATGCTCCCTTCAATAGAGCAGCTTGACTCCGTTTTTCCCAGGGGCCATAGAAGGTCCTGTTGGCCTCCAAAGGCCTGGATGAACCATGGATCTAACCCAGTGGGGGGTGCTTTGGGACGGCCTGTACAGAGCAAGGTAGCACCTGCCACAGAAACAATTTGCCTTTCCACCACCAGAGTTCAATTCAGGGGACAAATTCAATCTACACAATTATTAGCTCTGCGTTTACTTTACCTTCCTTCAAGAGATAATTTCCAAGAGTATGAGTCAGCCACTGCTCTTTATTTGCTGATAAGAAATACACGGAATGGTTGAGAAAAAGGATAACAAAAACAGTAACAGAAATGGAAAGTAGGAAAGAAGGCAGCATAGAAATCTGCAGGCCTGGGACTTTGGCCACAAAAATAATATTTTCTTTTCATCCTCCTTAATATTACTAATATTTTCTTAACTTGCTCCCTCTGCTAGGCTCACTAAAATTAGGCAACAGCAGAAAATTTGATGCAAACAGAGCAACGTATCCCTCAAAAAACAACCAACTGATGGACTGGCAAAGGCAGGGTCTTCACAGGGCTGGATCCATAGCCCTGTTTGCCTCTCCTAGCATGAGTTCCCAGCTGCAAACAAGCCAGCACTGCTGTGGTCCAGAGTTTGCTCCAAAGTTGTGACGGAAGCAGCACAGCTTGCTTGGTCACTCACTACTGTGATCTACAGCCAGCACCATCCCTTGCCTGAGGATCCAGGCTGGAAAAGAGTAGGAGTTGTCACACTGGATCAGTCTAAGGTCCAGCGAGCTAGTCTTCAGCTTTTGAAAACTGAGATGGAGTTGTCTGCCCACAGAGGAGGCTTTCAGTCACAGGTAGTTGTGGGCTGGCTTTTGCCCCTCCAAGTGGCAGTTTAACAGCCTAAGAGAGAAAACATCCTAGCTCACCTGGCTAGGGCCATACCATGGCTTTGAATTTGGAGGTTGTGTCCAAATTGAGAGCATGACCTTCAATCCAGCCGCAAATATTCCCACCACACATATGAAGCTCAAACCTCTTCTGGGGGGAGCAGATAACATTACACACAATGCACATTGCTGTCACTCTTGTCTTCAATTTATTCTTCGGATGGCTTCGGAGCTATGCATTAGTGAAGAGCCCTGTTGTACTTTTTGGTGTATTTTTTCAACCTCTTGGCAACAATGGCAGCTCGAAGTTCATAGGTTAATCCTGGGCTAGGTATAACAAATCCCTTGCATACATTTGAAATTCTGCTGTCTTCAGGTTGCATCATATTTCCCCTGTTGCCCTGAACAATAAACAACTAATCCTCACCTTTGACAAGAAGTTACAATAGAACCGGAAGACCACAGCTTTTCTTAAAGCTCCCAGAAGTCTCAGGTTCCAGTTTTAACTCACTTGAACGGAGGGAGAAGTATCTTCTCCTCTCTAGTGTATCTAATCCAGGAAGAGATGCCATCATAGAATAGCCGTCATAGAATTTGTTGGTATTGTTTTTCAGTGTGGACATCAGGTTCCCCCTGAAGTTCCTGATGGTACCCCAACAATCTGAATGTCCCTGCTGTTTCTGGAAATCAATTACATCATCCTTAAAATATGCAATAGAAAACAGCATCAGGAAACCTGCAGATTTGACAGCACTGCCAGTGCTGTAGAGCGCCTGAAAAGCTGACGATGGCCATGGCTTTGAAATACTGCTGATTCCTTCATTTTCCATTTCCCCCTGTCCCAGTGGTGTCATTTGGAAATACATTACAGCTGAAAGACTTTGGGATGTTTTAATTACATGTGACTAAAACTTGCTGCTGCTGGAATTAGTGCGCCTATGCCTACAATTTATAGGTCTCTGCTTCGACACTAGTGAGGTCATAAATAACACAAAATGGGCCCTTTAGTATTAGGAAATTCAGCGCTCCTCTCTAAGCCTTGATACACTCAGAAGCTGTCATAGGGTTTGTGGAGAGCTTGGTGTGAAATACAGTGCAGCAGCACAGGGTGGGAGAGAGGAGCAATATAATAAATAATTCATCTTTAGAGTGTGAATATTGGCCCTTTGGGAAAGGGCATCACAGTTGTTTCACTGGTGTGGGAGGACTTGCTGCACTGTTGTGTTGATGCGGGTGCTTGATGGGGAATTATTTCTGTAGAGCATGGACTCTATTTAGACCTATCTCTCAGAGAATCAGGTGGTAAAAAAAAGCAAGGTAAAAGGGGTATCTTTCACCTCATGCTTTGAATATGAGGATTATTTCAGGTGAGGAAGCACACATGGGGTACAGAGTCATGCAAGGTAATGGAAAAGTGTTTCCTGGGCTCTCTGTCTGACTTACACCTCTTTGGGAAAGAAGCTTGGGGAAAAAAATAGTTAAACTTTATTCTTCAAATCACTGAAGAATTCCTTGGGAGAATTTCACATGATGAGTGGTCTTCCTTGATGGAGTATCCACACCACTCCCAAACACAACTGATCTGTAGGGGCAGGAAGGGAGAAAAAAACTCATCTAGTACAGGATAGAGATGCATGAGCTGTGTCCCAGGCATGATTTAATCTCTGTAATGTTTCCAGATTTTGCCACTACCAGAACTAGAGAAGGGCAAAGTTTTAGCACAATATGACCAACACTGGCAAAGTACAATTTAGAAAAAATTATGTGAATTTCACATTCTTTTCTGCTTTTGGATGAGATGACAAAACTCTACATTCTGGCTCTGGCTGTTCTCTCATTTGCTAAGTAGTTTCTGTATGTGAAACTTGTTACGTCGTTCCTAAGAACTCGTTTTAGCAATTTAGTGTCTGGAATTCAAACTTAAAATGGACACTTTTATCTTGACACACAGCTTTTCCTAAGGCATTGTTTCACTTCACCAGTGACCATGAGCTTCAGAACAAGCTGTGAGAGCCTAAGTAATGAATCCAGCACTTTATTTCATTCTTTGTAGTGTTCTCTGTTATTTTCTAGAATAGTTGGTGCATTTGCTGGTTACAAAGGAAGAGGAAAAATAAGGCTTCTATTAAAATAACAATGAACTGTTGTTGGAAATGACACTTACAAATTTTCTACTTGCAAGAGGGAATAATAATTGAGAATAAGTCTGAACAGGTCACTGGAAAAAAACTGATTTTGACACAGATTTGTGTCAGAGCAGCCAAAACTTTGAGGCACAGAGCTAATTTAGACAGGGACATCAGACAAGATTTAGTCTTTTGTATGACTTTTGTAGAAAGTATGAATTTTAAAGAAAAATTACAAAGACAAAAAAAAAGCAAGATAAAACAGAAAGTTTTGTCATGTTCCTAGTCTCTTGGAAAAGCCAACATATTTTGTTCATGTATCTCTTTCTCATTCCCTTTTTCTCTCTTCGTGGTGAAACCTATGTCAGGACAAGACCTATGCTCTGGCCAAGCAGCAGTGTGAAATAGTAAATAGTAGAGGAAAATAAGAGTGTAAGGAAACAGAAAACAATGTCATGAAAATATGTTAAAATTTCAGTGTCTCTGGGGTCCTATATATTGTTTGGAAGAATTTTTTTTTTTCTTTTTTTCTTTTTTTTCTGTAGAAAGCAAGCATCATTAACATCAGTAATTACTAACAACAAGGAAAAAAAGGTTAAAAATTTGCTGCACTGCTCTCAAATAAGTGGTATTAGAGTCATAGTTGTGACACACAATACACAGCTCCTTTAGCATCAGTTTATAAGAAATCCTGACATGCAATGATCATAATATCAGAGTGTGGTTTGGATTGCAAGGGACTTTACAGATCATCCTGAGTCACTGAAAACCAATACAGTCATGGACAAAGACCCTCTAACTAATTAAAATTAGAAAGTGGTACATTTATTTACTGGCGGGCACGGCACGAGAGTCATCTCTGAAAGGCGTGACCACCCCGAACAAGGCTCTTTGCTCTTTATTTATTTTCCAAGATCTTACATACAATACAGATGCATAACCCCAGCACCTCCCATCCCCGCTCGTATTAAAATGAGGCTATTCGTCCTTCACATGTGTTCAATTCTTCTCTCGAACTGGGTCAGTGGTCTCAAAGGATGAAGTCAGGAGAGTCTTCATCAGGTCTCTGTGACCCTCTGGCACGATCCAAGGTCCCCTGCTTTGTGATTGATTGATATGAAGTCCATGTGTTGGCCATTGTTCTTAGTGGTTTCAATCTGTTCTTATGACGGTTCACTTACTCCACTTTTTCTATAAACAAGCTCATAATAGAACAGTTAGCTCTAGCTTGGGCATCTAATAATCATTAACCTACCATTTACTAATCTTACATCTTGATCAATATAAATTGTTTCTAACCCATATCTAGAATCTTAACTCTTTAAAATCATGTTTCAATCCAGTCCCAACCACCCTGCCGGTGGGTGACACTTTTCACTAGACTAGGTTGCTCCAAACTCCATCTAGTCTGGCCTTGAATATTTTCAAGGTTAGGGCAGTCATCACTTCTCCAGGAAACCTGTGCCAGGACCTCACCACCCCCAGCAAAAATAAGTTCTTCCTTATATCTAGTCTAAATCTGACGTTTTTCAGTATAAAGCCATTATCACTCGTTTTATCACAAGTTTGCTAAAAAGTTTGTCCCCATTTTTCCCATTTCCAGGTGATGTCCAGCTTCTCACCTACCAGCACTCCTCAGGGTTGCTCTCATTCTGTTTATCCCCAGCCTGGATGGATCTCAGGGGCTGCCCTGACCCAGGCTTTGTTGAACACCCTGATGTTTCCATGGGCCCACTTCTTGAACTTCTGCAGGTACCTCTGGATGGCATTCTATCCCTCACATGTGTCATAGAATCACAGAATCCCAGGATGGTTTGGGTTGGAAGGGATCTCAAATCTCAGCCAATTCCACCCCCTGCCATGAGCAGGGACACCTTCCACTATCCCAGGTTGTTTCAAGCCCCATCCAGCCTGGCCTTGAACACTGTCAGGGATGGGGGAATCCACAACATCTCAGGGAAAAAAACAGGGTTGGGTGTCAATTACACCACTGAATCCGGTGTCATATAATTGTTTTACTGACCCTTGTAAAATTTCAGACTGTGTTCCACATCTTTTTCCTTTGCCCCAGTCACAGTTTCTTTTTGATATTCCTGTGTATAATTCCCCAAATATTGAAATTACAAACTCTGTCAAGAAAGGACCTTTAGGACTATCCATCTATTTGAATAATTTTGTCATCTACAATCCAGTCCTGCTTGTAGCTTTCACCAGCTGTATTTATTTAAGATTGTCTTTTATAAACTCTTTCATAAAAACCCACAGCAGTGTCAAAAAGTTTTTTTGCACTATAAAAATTATCCCTGGTGGGATTATAATTTATATTTTACAACTGAAACCCATTGTCTGAGTCATAAATTTTTGACTATGAAAGTCTGTGTCGTTTTTGTGATTTCAGATGTTATGCTTGACTTCACTTTTTGCTCCCTTTTAAATCTCAAAATACTGTATTTTTAAAGAGGAAAAAAGTAGTTATAATAACAGATAAATGTTCAAGGTGTCTTAACACCTACAGATAATAGTTTATTGAGCTTGTTAAAATAAAAGCAAGAGGAAGAAAAAAGATAAACCAAAAGTGGTCTTAGACAAACTTGACAAGGTCACTAGAAACATGGACTGCCTTCCCGACTCAGCCACTTATCCCTTCTATTACTTGAGATAATTCACAGTTCTGTTGGTCAAGGCAGCAGTTGAAAAGTTTTTACGTACATTTTCAGGGTCCACAGACTCTAACAGAACTTCAAAAAGCATTCACCCACTTCCTGAGATATAAGCTGCTTCCTGAGTCAGGAAGTATCTTAGCTCCTTATCTCAGCCAGGAATATAATCACATTGGTTCCTCTTATTCTTTATTTTTCTTATTTCTCTGTATTGTAAAGCCCTTGGTGAAGGCCATTTCTTAGACACAGTTGAACAACACCCAAAATACTGGGATCTGTAATACCCGCAGTGTATTCAGGATCATTTACAATTTTTTGAAGAGACATGCTAAAGAGAGGTATGTGAGGATTGGATGTAAAAAAGTATATGTTGGCATATCACTGCAGAGGGAGATTCCTGTTGCAATGGGAAGAGGGATTTGGGGAGCAGACAAGAAGAACAAAGCTGTGTCAGGTAGGTAGGTAGGTAGGAAGGAAGAGAGAGAGAGAGAGAGAGAGAGAGAAAGAAAGGAATGAAAGGAAGAGAGAAAGAGAGAAAGAGAGAAAGAGAGAAAGAGAGAAAGAGAGAAAGTGAGAAAAGAGAGAAAAGAGAGAAAAGAGAGAAAAGAGAGAAAGAGAGAGAGAAAGAAAGAGAGAAAGAGAGAAAGAGAGAAAGAGAGAAAGAGAGAAAGAAGAGAGAGAAAGAAAGAGAGAAAGAGAGAAAGAGAGAAAGAGAGAAAGAGAGAAAGAGAGAAAGAGAGAAAGAGAGAAAGAGAGAAAGAGAGAAAGAGAGAAAGAGAGAAAGAGAGAAAGAAGAAAGAGAGAAAGAGAGAAAGAGAGAAAGAGAGAAAGAAAGAAAGAAAGAAAGAAAGAAAGAAAGAAAGAAAGAAAGAAAGAAAGAAAGAAAGAAAGAAAGAAAGAAAGAAAGAAAGAAAGATTTACAGAGGAATAGCAAACATAGGTATAGACACCCTTGTAAAGTGTCTATTCTCAGTGGGAGAATTGAACAGCATCCGTTTCAGGAGAAAGCAACAGATTCTATAGTATTCTTTTTGCTTGTAATTAAATTGTATACTTCCCTTGGTAGGGCAATGTGACACATTAAGTTCTGTTCATCAAAATCAGCCTCCAGCCACATCTTCCATGGTGCCTGCAGCCTCATGCCCTGTGTCTCTACCACTCTTTACTTCCCACCTCCATCCCACTTACTGTTCTGCAGACTTGTGTTGGAGCTTCAGACTCAACCATAACCCGTCTGGCAATAACACAGGATGGCATCAGTGTGCCCTAGAGGACCATGATTCAGGGGGAGTAATATGCAAAAGTACAGCCCAACTGACTTTACAGATAGGTTTTTACATTAATCGAGACATAGGACTTGACAAAAATGTCCAGCCTCTCAGCAACTTCTCAGTACCATTCCATAAAGCAGAATCAAAACTTGGGCAGAGCCTCAAAAGGGATTTTGCTGCTTTCAAGGTCACAGGAAAGACACTATCCAAAGACTATGAAAGGTTTCTAAATTTGAAACAGACACACTTACCATCATAGGCAATTGAAACTGTTTATCCACTTTGAAGAGATAGAATTACCTAATCTCTCTATGAATAGAGGCCGGTGAAGTTAAGTTAATTCTGTTTCTGCAGGCACTGCTGCTTTTGATGGAAGCAGCTCATCTCAAGGAAAGGCCTACTGGTGTGATGGTGAAACAAATAGTTTTGTCCTTTTGAGCTAATTGTCCTTTTGAGCTAAGGAAAAAAAATTGCTATTGATTTTGGCTCAAGAGTGGTAAGTGTTTTCTGTATGATTCTCATCATGGCTTGAGAGCTTGAGAGTTATTTTGGGCATTAGCCTCACGTACCTTGATGTGGAAGACTGCTGCAACACAGGGCCCTACAGAAATCTTCTGAGGGGATCCTTTGGCATCTCCTGGTTTTGGTTTTCCAGCTGGGAAAAGAGGGATGAGTGTGTGAAACAACCTCTCTACTGCCACATCATACAATATGCTTGACAACCTGCACATACTGATTATTTTGGGAGAAAGGTCAAAAGACAGAGGATCCCTGATGTTTTTTCTGCCCATGCCTGGGGGGTGGTTTATTAAGAAAGACCACAAACCGATTGTCTAAACTCCCTCTTAAAACCAACAGCTTTGCAGGTCTTTCAGGCTGCTTACAAAGGGTAAGAGTTGTTTTTTAAAGCAGTGTTTTAAAGGAGTTGAAAAGGACAGAGGAAGCAAGCCTGGCAAAGCTCTACAGCCTGGCAAGGCTTGTCCAGCTGTGCTGAAATGATCAGAAGTGCAGGCAGGGGAGGTAGAAAAGCAGCAGAGGAATTACTGTGATAGTGCAGCACACTTTGAAGATCAGGCTTGTAAAAGCCAGGCTTTAAAATGGTCCTTCCACTCAGATAGATCCCTTGCACACAAAAGTGCTTGAGCCAATAATACATCTCTATCCTTTGCGGCCATCTAAGGCCCAAAATTTGCTGCTTTTTTCCCTCGAGAGCCTTCTGCATAACCAGAATGAAATCATTTAGGTTGCTGCTTTTAGCTGAGTGTAAAGTAAAATATTACCCTTGTAGTTATTAGTTACATTGAATATGAGATACAGGGAAATCCTCTGTAGTGAAGAATTGCTCTACGCAAGGATATTATGGAAAATCCTGAGACAGAATCTGAAAACTAGAAGTAGAGCAAGTGGAAAAAAAAAAAAAAAACAAAAAAAAAAACAAAAAACAACAACCACTGGATTGTAGGCTTTAGCAAACTTGCTTGAGAAGTTTCCATGAAAACTCAAAAGGAAAATTATCTCAGGTTGACATTTCAAACTAAAATGATGTTTTATAAAAATGTGGGAGACTTTTACTGAGTAGAAAAAAATGGTAAAGTTGTACTGTAACACAATATTTCACCTTGTTTTGAAATGAACACTCAAAATGGTTTTGTTCATTTGAATTTCTCACCGGTGAAGTTTTGTGTATGCATGGACATAGAGCTGACATTCTCTTGACAAACATTAGGTTTGGCAAAACTGTATTTCTTGGCAGGAGTCCTTTCCCCCTAAAATTTCACTAAGTCTTAACTTTAAGAAATAGATATGTTTAAACAGAAGAGAGATGAGAAAACCAAGAGACTGGGCTAGACATTGGCATAGCCAAGGTGCTGGGTCAGCAGCTGGATCAGAGTAAAAAATCCATCATCAGAGAGGCTCACTGCTGAAAAGAGTAATTGATGAATTGTGCATCAGTGAGTGTCTTCAGCTATGAACCTTGGTCATGTGTGAATGCCTGGGTGTGGGAGGGTTGTGAAAGAAGAATTGTTCATGGAGGCACAATAAAATAATGGTTTTGGGGAATTTTTACCCCAGAGCACATAAAGGCACAGTTATGACAAAATTTAAGAGCAAAAGATTATTATTCATTTCCTCATGCCCAGCAACAAGTGCTTTCCCACCTACCAAGACAAATACCATAGTAAGAAAATAACTTCCTTTTGTCTAAAAAGTGGCAAGTGCTGCCTACAGGGTTGTTGTGGCCAGAGACTTCCACCTGAGAAAGGATTGGTGCAGCTGCATTATGAGGCACATGGAGGCACAGGGCTCACCATATAATCCAACAAATAGTCAATTGAGAGTCTGTTCACCACACTGGGCTCCAAATCAGACATCCAGCCATGACCAGTGCTTGCCGAGGCTGTCAGAGATGTCACACCAGTCAGTTAACAACTGGAGAAGCCACTTAGCCAACGTCATCAAACATCAGACTGCTCCTGCTGCCTACTCCTAGGCACCAATCCTTGGAGCCCTGAAGAATCTTCTGGTGGAATCTACCACTTTTTCCTATTGATGAAACTTATCTTGAGGTGCAGGTGGTCAGTGTTACAGGTCTCAAATGTAAAAGTCATCCTGGCTGGTCACCCTACTCAATGGAAGCCCTCCAAAGGACAGTACTTCTAATTTTAAATCCAATTATTCAAAACCTCTCACCACTGACTCTGAAAAAAAATGGACCAAATATAAACTGCTCAGATGGAGACATCTACCTTTTAGTCTCAATTTGTTTGAGCACTGGAAGAGGTATTTTGTACCCAACAGGTTGTATCCTATTATGAAAATCTCACATTTGGTAAAGGAAAAATTAGCATCTTGTTGTCATACAACATGTTGAGGATCATGAAAAGCTCCAGGAAATTAAGAGTCTTACAAAAGATGCTTACTCAGAGTGAAGATAATGCCTTTAGGCTGGTCCATGTATGTATATTTGTGTAAAAGGTGCTCAAAATTCTTGTGACTTCATAGGAAGGACTCTACTCCCTCTGCACCTCAAGAGCCTGAGTGTGACACTTGCAGGCCCAAGTTCTGTTCTTGTTCAGGGGAACAAGTGCCAGTGCTGTGGGGTATTGTATGGTCTAATGAGAGTAGGAGAAAATATAATCAAGATTGTTCCACAGGTGCCTCTGTCTTCGTATGGGATGTTTCTGTGAGGTGTTTCAGGCTGATGCACTCCCATGATGCCTGTGCACTGAGCTGGCAGGACAGCAGTCACCCACTTCTGGGGCTCATCAGTATTCAAGCCCCTTTTTGATTTTTGTAATAGTAAGGAGATGAGCACATGGATGAGGGGGAGACATTGCTTGCAGCAGGGGAATTTAAGCAGAGGGAGATTCATTGTAGATGTTTCTATAGTACCTAGCCTTCCTACAGCCTTCTTCAAAATCATCCCCTTCCCTCTGCTTGTCATGTTCTAAAATAAACCCCTCAATCATGCAATCAGAGAATCTCAAACTGGATGGAAGTCATAAGATCAACAAGTACAACTCCTTGCAGGGCTACCAAAGCAAAAAGATATTTCTAAGAGCATCTTCCAGATACTCTTTGAACTCTGAAAGACTTGATCCCTGTGTGGTTAATAGATTTTGATTGACTTTAAAGCATGATAGCCTTTCCTTAAACTCCTTTAGGTGCCACACAGAGGAAATTTGAGGGAGGTGATATATCCTAACCTTTCAATTTTCAGTTTTGTCTTACACCCAGTAATTCCTCAGGGCTTGTCATATGCTCATATGCTCAACAGGTTTGCAAAGTTTACCAGCTTTTTTTTTTTTTTTTTTTTTTTTTTTTTTTTTTTTTTTTTTTTTTTTTTTTGGGCAGAGGGGTGGGGAGAGGTGGTGGGGGGAGGTAGGGGGAGGGGCAGTGAAATAGGTGTTCAGAAGTCTAATTTTCACCCAACTTTTTCTTAATGGTAGTTCTGACACTTCAGCTATATATTTTTTTTACTAAGACATTTCATTCACCTAAAAGTGTTCAGATGTGTATTCATCAGGAGCAATCACGGGGACTGCCTACACAAGTATTACATCTACCTCACACAGAAAGCACTTTGAGCCATAATGTTCCTTGTTACTGGGAGGCCTGAACCCTGGAATCCTGACCACAGAAAGTTGTTAGTGAGTTACTTCCCAGAAAAGAGCTGCAGCTTAAATGTACCTCTAGTAAGGCTTTAATGAATTTGTAGAAAGCTGTTATGAGATAAAGACTAGTGAGACATGGAGTGGTTATCAACATATGATCTCTAGGATGTGTGGCACCTAAGGAGGTGGCAAGAGAAAAGTTGACCAAGTGAAGAAAACCTGTAGTCAGAACTTTGCAAAATTGCAATCTGTATCTTCACTGCGGGGGGGTGGGGCGCGGGGGAAGTTAAAAAATAAGGTAGAAAAAATTGAAGATCACTGGCTCAAGTCTATTTGCTTTAATAGAATCCCAGAATGGTTTGGGTTGGAAAGAACGTTAAAGACCATCTCACCATCTCATTCCAACCTGCCATGGGCAGGAACACCTTCCACTAGACTTCTCCTTTTAAGACTGCTAAAGCACTTGCTCTGCTGGTTAGGATGTTATTATTCACTCTGAGGTTATAAGTGATGTCTTCTGCTTGTCTTCTTTCATTAAACTGTGCCTCAGCCAAGAATCATAAGGTTGTGCAAGTAAAAAGAAAGAAAACTGCTATGGAGGCTGTATAAACACCTATTTTAAAATTAAACTGTTGAAATAACAAAAATATGGTAGTGAGTTCAGTTCTAGCAGTGTGTACAGATCTCTACTGGTATCAATGAAATTGAGGCTATTAACGCCAGCAGAACATGTGATCCATAGCTATAAGTTCTAGTCATACCAGAACACTTCCAGGACACAAATGTTTTATTTGGTACAAGAATTTGTAGTATCTAATTACATGTCCAAGTTCAAAATTCAAATAGCCATGTGAATGTTATGCAAGCTTATAAAGCATTCACCGAGTATTCAACTATATAATTCACCAAAAAAATTATCAAACAAACAGGTGCTCAATAGTATTCAAAAACAACCCAACAGATTAGTTTACTAAGATTGCATATCTTTGCAACTTTCTTGACCTTTACAGTAAAGCCTAATTCCAATTAGTTCAGTTATAAAGTCCATAAGTCTTGTAGGTACCACAGTGTGCAACACATTATCATTTTACAATGTTCTCCCTGATTTGCAGCACAAAACATGCACTCCTTATGGGAATTTGTTGGCAGGCATTTAGGGCAGCTGGAAGTGATCACGAAGCGCAATTACTGTCTGTGCATATCCACATCTGGAAAACTGTTCTTTGCAGATTTTAAAATAGCCTTAATGAAGAATGGAACCCTGTACTTGAATCGATGGAAAGGGTGAAGGGGTCCCAACACCAAATTTCTAAGAGAGCTAGAATAAAAAGAACATGCTGTACAGAAATAGAAAATAATTAATGGAAAATTAATTATTGTCACAAATGTTTGCCAACATTCTTCTTGGAAGGAAGAAATATCATCTGTGGGCAGGCTTGAAGAGAAGTTCTCCATTAAACAGAATATCTAACATTAGCCATGTAAGATTCAATGGTGATGATACTGGCTGGAGGACGTTAGATGATACTATCTCTAACACATAATCTCACTATGTCTTGTGGTCAGGAAAACAGCAGTTGATATGAGACATGCAGAGAGGTTTACCAAGAAAAGTGTAAGGGCAAAATGGAGACAATCCAAGAAATACCAGCAATAATCTTTAAGAGGTCAACCTTAATGGGTTCCTGTGATGACAGTGGCTGAACCACATGCTGGGTCAAGCTCTCTTCTTGCTTTGGACAATCTCCTCAAGTAAAGTGAGCAGCATTTATTACTACATCCCTCTGATCTTGGCCTCCTTGAACTCATCTGGAGTTGCTTCAGGATGCCAGTCAGCTGAGGATGGTCACTTTGTTGCATGCTACAGATATCTGTTAGTGGACGTGCTCAAGAACCCTTGCCTGGAAATGCCTCCTTTGCCCTTGTGTTCTCCCAACACTGATATCTCTCAACCTAAACTCAAAGCAATGGATGCTGCCTCTCCTTGGCACCTCCAAAAATTGCCCAAATTAAATGTAAAGCATGCAAAGCTGAACACACAGTAATTAAGATGCTCTTAAAAGTATTCCAAAATCTCTTTAAAATTGCTTCAATTTTTTATCATGGGTTATATAACTATAATAACTTTCTCTCACTCCTCCCTAAAATAAGTGATCCATTTTTCTCCTTTATGCAGTCAAAACTCAGGTTTTAATCCTTCACCATGAGTGCTTTGGGATAAAGATACAATCAATCTCTTCCCACAGGCAATTAAATCTGAGGGAAACAGCCTCTAGATACACCAGGGGTGGTTCAGGTTGGACGGAAGGAAGAATTTTTCCACTTTCCTTTCAACACTGAAAGGGTTGTCAGGCATTGGAAGGGATTGCCTGTGGAGGTGGTGGAGTCACCACCCCTGGAGGTGTTCAAGAACTGACTGGACGTGGCACTCAGTGCTGTGGTCTGATTGACAAGGTGGGAATGAGTAAAAGGCTGGACTTGAAGATTTTGGAAGTCTTTCCCAGCCTCAGTGATTCTCTTCTGACTACTTTGACAAAGATCTCGGAGCAGAACGCTCTTCCCACAGTCTTGCATGCAAGAAACCATCCCACCTGCTAAAATGTGGCATAAACATTCTCTGCCTTTCTCCTTCTCCATATTTAGTTATTGATGCTGCTAAATAGCTTCTGCTTTCTGTCCTGTAGGTAGGTGCATATTTTTGTTGGAGTCTAACATGTGCATTTTGCAATATTTATTTTGATCCATTCCAGTTAAAAAAATCTTTAAATTATGCATGTGGGTACTTCAGGCTCCTCTCCTTTTTTTTCTCAGAGGACCTAAATCACTGGGTTTCATTAATTCCCACAGAAGGTTAGTCATGTCCTATGTGAGCATTTTTACATTTAGAATATTATTTTTAACAGGCCTAAGCTAAACTACACAAGTAGTTAACACAAATATAAACAGACCTCTACCAACATAAAAAAGCATAATGAGACAGGTTTTTGCAACTAAGCTAAAAGGTTTTCTCTATTTTTTACTTCTCCTTGAGTGACCAAAAAAAAAAAAAAAAAAAGCTTTGAGGGAGGTGAGGTGGCAAAAACCATGAAGGCTAGAACAGCTAGCCAGAACAGCTGAGGTGGGAATAGTGGATTTTTGCTATCCTGAACTAAGCCTGCTACCTGCAAATGAGCAGGCCAGATGGATCACCATGCAGGATGCTCTGTTACCACTCTCACAAGAGCACACCACTGCCAACACACTGCCCAGAGCAAGGAATGACCCCACATTTCCTCACCAAGTCCAGTCTCCAGCTGGCTTTTCTGCACAGTGGAGCAAAAAGAAAAAGTATAAGCTGTTTCTCCAGCAAGTCGTGAATTTATGTATCACCTCAGTGCTCCCCAGGCGTGGGCAGGACCTTGCCTGTAAAGCAGAGCACGTTTTGGCAGCACTTGACGGTGGGTGTTTCTGCCAGAGAGGCTCTCCGAATACTCTTTGTACAGCCAGATTTCATCAGAACAAAGCCAACACTAATGCAAGGCTAGGCCTCTCTAATGATGTTTTATTACAAGTAAACATTGGGCTAAGCACAGCTGTATTAAGTGGATTTTGGATTCTTTAGTTGTAAAGAACCCTTGTGAGCATCTGTCCCTACATTAACTTCATGGTGAGTATGGGTTTTCACCCAGTAATTCCTGCATCAAGCCAATAATTTTTGTTAGAAAGTGGAGGATCTCAGGAAACGCTTTGAGGGCTTTGCAATGTTCCTGAAGCTATCTTTTGTCCTGGGAATCTCTGCCTCATTATCACCCATCTGGCTTGCCTCTTGTTGTGTGCACAGGGCATTCTCTTCCTTTCCAGCAGCTCTGAGGGACCCATGAGGGAGAACAACTAAAATGTCTATTCATGGTCTGCCTTTTGTGGATTAAGTCTGCTCTCAGGTACATCTCAGACAAAGGAGTACTACTACTACTATTATTAGTAGGTAGTATTATTATTTATCAACGTAAAACATGAGTACAACAATCGACGCATAAATAAAAACTAAAATCCTTGCAGGATTCAAAATACAAAAAACACAGGAAATGGTAAGCAAAGTAGTAATGTCAAGTGTATTTCCACTGCAAGTATCTTTGCGTTGGTGTGCCCAGGGAGGGGAACAGAGCTGGAGAAGGGTCTAGAGACCCAGGAGCAGCTGAGACAGCTGCAAAAGGGGCTCAGGCTGGAGAAAAGAAGGCTCGGAGGGGACCTTCTGGCTCTGCACAACTCCTGGCAGGAGGGGACAGACAGGGAGTCGGGCTCTGCTCCCAGAGAAAAAGGGACAGGATGAGGGAGATGGTCTCCAGCTGCATCAGGGGAAGATTATATCAAATATTAGGAAAAAATTCTTCATAGAAAGGGCTGCCGAGCCCTTGAAGGTCAGTCCCCATCTTTGGAGGCATTTAAAAGCTGTCTGGATGTGGCACTTGGGGTCAGTGGTGGTTCTGGACTAAGAGTGGTCTTAGAGAACTTTTCCAGCCTTAAGAATTCTATTAGAAAATCGATTCTTTCATGAAGTGTAATTTTTAATTAATACTAGTTTCTTTCCCACATATAGCTTTTAAAAATATATTTTATACTAGAAGCACTACTAAAACACAAATATTTTTTACTAAAGGAGGGTTGTCATTAGGGTTTCAGGGGTGTATTTTTCTGCCTGCCATCCCATTCTCACCTGAAAGCTGGACTCACCAGCAAGACTACACCTCCCTTAACATTTCACTGAGATTTCCCAGATGTTCAACTTCCCTTCAATAAGAAGAGAAATCATGATATATTACAGAAGGTTTAGCAGTAAACCCTAATCTCCCTGAGACACAATATTCAAAATATTTTTGGGGTTGAATTAATTTAAAATGAGATATTAGGTGGAAAATCATAATAAAACTGAAATCCTGTGTCTGTACCCCCACCCCCAAAAATTATTCAGAAAGAAATTTCTGCCCAGAGTTATTTTCCCACTTCTCAGAAGGAAAGAAAAGCATAAGGAAAGTAGATGCATTTTCCAATAGATACATACTGAGCCTGTGACAAGGTATAAACTCAACATCAACACATCATTCCTAGCACTACACAGATTTCTCTCTGCTGGAAGCAGGAGTACAATTACACATAAGCCTCCAGACAGCTGGCCTGCAGTAGGACTTTTTCAACACTTTGAATTTTGATGGATAAGTAAAAGAAGAAGCAGCTATATCACAAACCTGGTGGGAGAAGTTTTGCCTATGGGAGATAATGAATATTCAAATCACAGCTTGCATGAAGTGCCATAGCACCTTAGTCAGAGTTTTAAACAAAATTGCTCCTCAGTCATTTTGGGTCTGTCCACAGTTCAGAATGTTTCAGTTCAAAACAACAATAATAAAGAGTACAATTTATTTTTTCCTGTTTAAAAGAAAATACTTGAGCAAATAATATTTCTTTTCTCAAATCCCTCTCTTTTCCAAAGCCAACGTTCAATGCAATTTGCATTCTCTGTGATTATCTTACAGACAAAGATCTTCAGGCATACATAGGTTAAAAAAGGTTTGCCAGATGGAATCCTTCGTATCTTTGATCCTAGATAATTATCTCACACTTGCTCACCTTGTTCTCTCCTGTCCCATAGTTTATCCTTGCACTGACAGACAAAGGCTCACACTAAAAAATACAGCCTGACAAATGTTTGGGGATAAATTAATTTACTGTATTTACTTTGCCTGCTTGTACAGAAGGTGTAAACACTAATAAACTGACAGTCAAGAAATTAATGATGACTTTAAATTACTGAGGTACTTAACTACTTCTGCCAAGTGTCTCCTGAACAATAAATAAGAGGAAAAGTTATTTGGAGGTAAGGAAGACCTCATAAATATAGTAAATTAAATTATGGAGCTCAGGGAAGTCTGGAACAAATATATCAGTAGGGCCATGTGATAAACAGTAACTGATAAGAGACTTACTCCCAGTTTTTTGTGGGGGACCCCCATTCACAGTGACCAGCATTATTTCTTATGGGTCACAGATCAGAGTTGAGTGGGAAACACAGTGAAAGTATCCAAACATTAAAAAAAACAATGTGTATTATCCTGTTCTAGGTGCTTGGCAGGGATCTAGTGTGGTGTATGAACAGCTCAGAGGTAGTAATCGAAAGCCATGGGCTCATTCAGTGCCACAGATAAAAGCTGTCCTGCAGGGGCTGAGTCCCTCCTAGTGATAAGAACAAGAACAATACCCAGCCCTCTGCAATTCCAAAGGTACCTCGAGATGTGGGAAGAAGAAATGTGGTACCCACATTTTGCAAGTGGAGAGAATGGGCCCTAAGGCCCATTTCCATTTCAGCAAATTTCCAAACTCTTGAGTCAGGGCTGGGTTCTCCTAAGTCAAGGAGAAAGAGAGAGGAGACAACCTTAATTGTGATTCCCCTCATATATCATCCTATTTTCTCCGGCCGTTCAGTGGGAAAGATGGGGGCCCCAGAAATGACTACTGCCACCTTGGAGTTCTTTCACCCTTGTCCTTGCATCTCTCACCCCTAAGGACCAAAGCCTTCTCTGCCTCATTGCAGGAGAGCTGGAAACAGACAGTTCTGACAGTCTGTGGAAAGCAGACCCTTGTGGAAGGAGATCTATTCTCCTGGAGCCTTAAGTTTCTTTTTTCTCTTCCATGAAGGGGTGGAAGAGTGATGTCAAGGGACTTTGGATCCAGCCCTTCCAGCACTGTGAATCAGCCAAGGAATCCAGCCAAAGCTGCACAACTTTCCTCAAATCCTTCTCCTTACTAATTCAACTTCCCAAGTGATTTGCTCACAATATCTCTGCTGCCTTCTCCCCACCTGCCACTCAATCAGAGTAAAATGTCCAATGTCTTTGCCATCAGCCATGCCAGCATGCTATAAAAAGCAACTGTCTTCCTGACAAACTGTGTTCTCTGAAAGTCCTGTCTTCAACTTTTCTGTCATTTGCAGGCTTCCTTTCATTTTATTTTTAACACTGTTGGTCTGTCTCCCTGGGATCACTCTGCAGCAGGGGCATCCCAAAGGAGAACATTCCTCTCCACAACAACCCACAGAAGCAAAGACACTTGGGAATACCTGTATCCCAGGGATAAAATGAGAAGTACAATCATCCCATGGTCTGTTTAAACCCTCCTGCCAGGGAGATGTTCACAAGGGGACTCTGCAGTGGCAGGTCCTGTCACCACCACACTCCATACACTTGAGGCATTGCTCAAGGCACCCTCACACCCTGCTCATCCTCTTGAGCACTGACACCACAAGCAGGTAGCACAAGTCACAGTAAGTTTGGAGTTGCCCATAGTAACTTGTGGGTCACCTTTTAGGAGAGATGGACAGGGTTTACCTGAGCATGGTCATCTAACCTGGTACCTGCACTGCAGTCCTCCCCTGCACATGGGCATGTTCCTCATTTGATGCTGAGGCTGGTGGGCAGGCAAATGCTGGGTTTGAAACACTGAGAATAACAAAAAGCTGTTGACTTTCTGAGAGAAAATTGCATATTCTGTGCTATTGTCCAGAGAAGCAGCATTGTGGAGGTTTATAATGCACCCACCTATTTCTAAAATTACTTGGTTGAAAACGGGTTTCTTTATGGAAAAAGGGTAATGTTCCTCCTTCCTTTCCCACTGTAAAAGGTTTCCAGCTGGGAATACTTAGAATTTCATCTCCTTTGGTGTAAAAGGATACAGCCAAATCTCACCCTGCCTACTAAACACTCTCAGCCTGGATACTGACAATGCACATTCTCCCCAAGTTCCAGGTCTTTCTAGAATTAACACTTTTCAACCTGCCTCTTGGTGAGCCATTAGGAGCTCAGGTAGGAGAGAAAATGGATGGGGTTAGGGCTGCATTAATTCAGGGTCTCAGCACCATTCCTCACTTCTCTTCCTGTAATCACCCAGTCCCATTTTTATCCATACACAGTGGTCATCACTGAGTCCACTTGTGGTGTCTCCTGCGAGATACCGCTGCCAGCAACAGTAATTTTTTCAGCAAACATGGGATTTTACTCTCCCTTGCAAAACTTGCTTGCTTTGAACTTACTTTTTGATTCTGAAAAGAGACTTTTTCAGAGAAAATGACAACTACCTTGTTTATTTGACCATTCATCTGTGTTGCTGAGCAGCAAAGGTATTTTTAGCCTGGCTTTCAGCCTCACAAATAGTCCAGAATTCAGATTTTATTTCTCCTGTCTCACTCATTGCCACCAATAAAAAATTTTAAACCAGAAGTTCTCTCTCAGAGTGAAGCGTTAGCCAGGAGAGAATCCAGCCCTTATTCTCAGGGACACATCAGCTCTGGAAAACACAGAAATATTGACTTTGTTTGCACAAAGGAAGATATGACTGAAATACAAAAACCATTTATATAACATACAGATGAAATAGGGCTAGAGCAAAAAAAGGAGTTGCTTTTAATTCTTCCATTACAGGATTACCTCTGTCAATTTTTCAGTGTTTATACACATAGCAAAAGTATTGCGACTACAGGGTGGACCCAAATGAAAATATTTGATGATGGAATTTATTTTAAACACTGTTTAGGCAAGTCCATGCATATGTTACATGCTCTCAGAGGATTTCTTTCTGATTATGGCCAATTAAAAGTACATGTGGAGTCAAGAAAATTTACTATATATTGAGAGTTTGGTGTGCCAGACAGTTGATTCCAGCTGTGTCTTTGCCATGTACCTTCATCTACAATCTCTTCTTCTCTGTTAATTCATGCAATCACTTTCTGAGCCTTCATTACAAACGAAATTGACTCAGGTAATAAGAGTCATCCCAACATGGAGGCAAAATTAATCTTGTTTAGAACTGACTCCTTGCACAAAAGCCTGAAAAAGCTCAGCTCAGCAAAAGTCCATGAGTGGATGCTTAAATTCATCCCTATTAAACACAACACATTAGTGCTTCCCTAAAGGTTTTACAGATTTGGGACTCCTTCCTGATTTGCAAGTGGTGAGTGTCTTTGAATTCTGTGTACCAAAGGAACTGGAAAGAAATGTAATTTTTATATTGACAGTATTTCCACCGACAAAGAGGAGTGGTTCTAAGTAGATTTCTTTTTTTCTGTCTATTTAAATTAGATTAAATAAGATTATGGTGTTATTAGCATCATTAGGGTTATTATTAGGAAATTACTGTTCATAGCACTTTTACTGTTATATTCTACGATAAGGAAAACACATCTATTAAAATGATTGAACATCAATACATAAGCTCCTAATAATCCAATACTATCAATGAGTTAATCTTTTCGATTCAGTTGCAAAAGTCATTGTTTGCTGGTGAGTATCCAATTGTTCATTAAGAAGAGACTCTCTGAGACTCAGCAGCTCTCTAATGATGATGCATAGTCATGACATTTCAGTCAACCTATTCTTAGTGCAGCCTTTGGATAACGTTTAGCTATTGCTATTTTATTGTTTTAATTGGCCTGTAACAATAACATAGAGAACCACATCATCATATCAGAGTTTTGGCTTGATACACAACTTTAAAACACAGCAGAGAGATGTGGCTAGTGCTCAAACTGTGAATTTTGAGGCATTTTGTCGATGCTTCATGAAGATGAGATGGTCATTGGTGGAGGAATGTATTTCTTATTCCTCCAACTCAGGGATGAACAGTAAGTCTATATATTAGAACATAGCCATATCATACATCATTACATAATATAAATACATACTATATATCTAGATAGATAGATAGATAGATAGATAGAATCTATATATTTATATATCTATATATCTAGAGAGAGAGAGAGAGAGAGAGAGTGTATGTAGAATATAGTAACCATATATATCAGAACAGAACTAATAGGTCTGCATGTGTTTGCTGCCTATGAACTACTTTTTGGAAAATTAAATTTGCTGTTCCCTCTCAATAGGAGGGTGCAGCCTGAGGGTGATTGTAGCCATCATAGGAAAAGTCTGATATGTAAATACCTGACACTGAGTGTGCACTTAATCTTTGACAGCCTGCTCTCTGAAAATAGGATTTCACCTTCCTTCTGTTTTCAGGCAGCACATGTCTTCAGGAGATCATGTCTTTCAGGACAGGGATCAACTAGGAAAAGGAAGACCTGAAATGAGCTGATTTATTTTGGATAACTTTAATTTGAGAGGAGGGTGGTCTTTTAGAATTACTCAGCAACATTCTGATTCTGAAATCAGTGGCAAGACTTCCTTGGACTTCAGCAGGTATGAAGCAGTTCAAAAATAACTGTCTGTTGACCAGAATATTTCCAAAGTAAGTGGGAATCAATTTTCAGATATTTGGTATTCCTGCAGCAATTTACACTGAATAAACTTTAATGCCTTTGCAAAACTACAGGCATTCAGATTTTATGCCTGCATACATGTACTCACTTTGTCCCTCACTACCCAGGGAGTGACAAGCTGCAAGCCCTGTTCTATACATCCAGACATTCCAGCTTCAGACAGTATACATTTGAAATTGCACATGGGATCAGATATGAGGTATCTCTTTTTATTCAATTTAACATCCTCCATTATATTAAATCAGTGTGAATGCAATAGAGATCCTTAGAAATCACTCTGCTTTTTTTCCCTGCATAAAACTAGTCAGAAATCCTGACTAGTAAAGCTCCAGTAAAGGTGGTTTCCACATCTGAAGAGGGATGATGATTTTGCACCTGTATCAAAGATATCTGTAGGAGTCTCCTGGGATGTGTGGCCAGATGGGACAGATGGGCCAGATGGTGATGAGAGATCTCTAGAGTCAAGGCTGGTCTTAGAGCATGTGGTTTATTGCATTGGTTGTGAGTGAAGAGGCCCTGCTGAGAGCTGCCAGCCGCAGGTCAGAGTAGGCCCGTGAGAGAAAGGAAGAGAGCTAGAAGAGAACTAAGGGGGCGAAGTCAAAGAGTGAAGAAGAGGAGCTAATATCGTAGTAGAGAGCAGAGAGGAAGAGAAGAGTGAAGAGAGCGAAGTTCCCATTGCAATACATTAAATCCTTTTCCCTACTGAATATTCTAATTTACACTAATCAATCTAGTACAAGATACAAATCCTATAGCATTTACATACAGCCTATAAGAATCATTACATTACCCGATGTGTTACACTTTAAACTCTTAAGAGTTGCTCTTCGAACCCCTCTTGCCAAGCTAGCAGGGTCTGCTCTGACCCTTGGACTTTCGGTAAAGGGAAGGGCATTGTTAAATCAAGGGCGGATTACTTTCAGCTGGCCATACCATTGTTTTCCAGACATTCAGTAACTAGGACATCTCAGACATCGAAACTTGCTTTCAATTCTATGTCACTTATAGGTCTCATAGTCTCAAAATCTAAGCAGTCATACTTACAAGGCTTTCTAGTTTCATCCTTCCCAACAATTACATTCAGCTCCTATGCTCAAATTGCAGTTGTTGTACACATCCAAACTGTGATACTATTTTGAGTAATATCCGTGGGCCAAAGCCCCTGTCATCAGCTAACTTTTGGCTAGAATTTGGATGCAGAGTTCAGGTTGGCAAAGAGACTCCTAGGAGAAGGATTTCACTACGTTTCATATGGAACACTTGCCTCTGTGCATTGCTGAACAGAGATGGTTTTAAATCATCAAATTCTTTGCTCAATAGGTGTTAGCTAAGTGAGAATGAGTGCAGATAGGCAAGGTTAGTTGTGGACCCGGGGGACAAAGAAATGCACAAATTTTTCCTTCTTAAAACCTCTGAATTTCTTTGGAACCTTTCCTTGAGGTTACTTTTTTCCCCATTTATCCTGCAGGAGTGCTTACAGCATGACAAGCCATAAAATACCCCCCAAGTTCATGCTCTCCAGCCATAGACTGACAGTGTCCATCCTGCCTTTGCAATCCTTTTATTGCCTATTCTGTCTTTGCAAAGAAATAAGCAGTCCAGTTTTGGGGGGAAGTGAGACATCTGTTTAGTCTCTGTGCATGATAGCAGGTGGCAGACAGGGAACAACATCATGAAGGTGTCTGTGTGTTGCCTTTTTCAGGTAGCCCCATCACCACTTTCAATATTCTCCCTGGAATTGGCAGCACCCACTTTGGGACTGGCCACAAGACATCCCCAATACTGACGTGTTTCTGAAGGAAATACCAATGGCACCAGCCTTTCAGAGACAGCAGGATTAACAGCCTCATCTGCTGTGACTGGATAATGCATGCCTGCACAGGTCATATTCCTCTACCCCAACTCCTTCTTTGGTTGAGCCATGGGTCACATTTAGGCAGGCAAGAAGCTCTGGTGACCTTCTTAGGGCCTTTGCTGTCTCCCAGGAGTTGTGGAGAGGGGGAACTTCTCTGCTGAGGCTCCAGTCCCAATGCAATTCTCCTAAGAAGCTGCCCTTTCTATGTCTGGAAGGACAATGAAACTCTGTGTGACTTTATGGCTTGTGCATGAAAGAGTGCTTTGCATCAGAAAGGCTCAAGCCTGACTCAACACATGAAAAAATGATTAGGGAGACAGGGGAAGCCAAATGTCTCAGGAATAAAGATGAAAAGCTGTGGAATCTGGCTAATTCCAGAAGCAACACCATTTAAGTTATTACTTGTTGCCAGTAACTACGAAAATAGTAACTACGCACCTCAGCCCACAGTTTCTCTCAAACAGGCTACAAACGGCCGCATCAGTGGCATCAAAAATTTTGTGTGTGTCTAGAATAAAAACCTTACTAGGAATGCAAGAGATATCACAAGAAGGCCTCTACTCACCCATGTGCATGTCCCTGGGGATGTATGTGAGCTATTTGATAAGGGTGAGACTGCTTTGCTAGGACCATATTCTGGCAAACAGGAAACGATCCAAGCCGCTGACTGCACAAGACCACAGTTATTTTCAGGACTGATGTCAAGGCTGACTCAACATCATCTTAAAGGAGTGATAATGGCTTGCCATGGCTCATCTGCTCCCCGCTGGGAAGAAACAGCTGTCACTGAGAAACAACCAAGGGAAATGCTTGAATGTTGAGCACGCAACTACAGAATGAGGTGACACCTATGTAGGAACAGATTTATGTAGTCGAAGATCCTGGATTCTCATCACTAGGCTGTCAGGCAAGCAAAGACCAGTGCCAAGAATAGAGGATAACTGAGATCTGTGTCCAAGCTAAGAAGCTGAACCTAATCCAAGATGCCCTACGGCTGTTTTAACTAACTAGGAAAACTTAAACATTCCCCCATTCTGACATTGAGTCAGACTCAATCTTTTGCACTCATAATACCCCAACAGTTCATCTTGCCATGATAAAGGCTGTCATGAAACAAATTCATGGTATCTGAAAGTTTTGAGACAGTCAGTAATCATTTGTATCCATGCCTTCAAACTCAGCAAGAATGTGGGGTGTCATTATATGCACATTCCAGCCGCAAAATATTAAAATCTTCTGCTAACATCATGGCCTAACTCACGATTTTGGCAGCTACCACTCTCACAGGGATCATCTGCTTATGACACACTCCTTACTTCATTTAAGAGACATGTTTTCAAACAATTGTCATGTGCAGTTTCCTCTGCACCTGATATTTTTCTTACAGGGATGAGACAACTGCAGCAGCTTGGTGGAGTGGGACTCTGACCTCTTGTGTGCCACTGTCACACAGTGCACATCCTTGAGCAGAGACAGTTTCTATGCCAGCAGCTGTGAAGAGAGCAGGACTGAGAACATTTGTAGACCTGGATACTGCCTTAAGGGACGCAATTAGCCATTTCTGGCTGACTTCTGATAATGTCAGTGTTAATCAGTGTTTTTCTTCTCTATTAGATAGAATGACAAAGTGAAAAGCAGAAACTGGGGAGGACTGGGAAGACCATGGTCATGTAAGGAATTTTTTCTATCCACCATATTATTAAAAGATGCTAGTCCAGGATGATTGCTACAAAAATTATCTGAGGGCAGGAACACCTCTCTTAGGAAGACAGGTTGAGAGAGTTCAGATTGTTCAGCCTGAAGTAAAGGATCTCTTAAGAGGCTCCAGGAGAGCTGGAGAGGGACAAAGGACAAGGGACGGAGGGACAGAAAACAGGAAATGGCTTCCCTTTGCCAGAGGGCAGGGCTAGATGGGATATTGTGAAGGAATTCTTAGCTGTGAGGGTAATGAAGCCTTGGCACAGACTGCCCAGAGAAGCTGTGGCTGCCCCATCCAAGGGACTGTCCAAGGCCAGGTTGGACAGGGCTTGGAGCAGCCTGGGATAGCACAAGGTGTCCCTGCCAATGCAAAGAACTTGGAGCAAGTTTATCCTTAAATTCCCTTCCAAACCAAGCCATTCTATGATTCTATGTTGAGCCAGTGGGATCATTCTCCATGAACCACCCCTGCAGTTTCACCCGGAGGTGTCGAGCTGCCTCGTGGGAGCTACAAAATTTCTGTCAGAGTAACCTTGGATAGTCTGATACAATCCTTTGTAAACATCAAAATGAGAAAGCCATTTCTTCAATAAACTGAGGAAAAAAAATTCTTTTCAACAAAAAATAAACCACCAAAGAAACCCCACCAAATTCCATCTTACGTATGCACAAACAGCCCTGTTTTTGCTAACAAGTCTAATTTCACGCATCTCCTAGTCAAAAGTGATGTATACATAACTGCTATCACATGTAGCAATTAGGGATACCCTGACATCCTGTTCTTTCTGCTCCTTCTCCCTCTCCAGTATTCAAAATACTTCAGCTCCTAAAAATACTCACCCTCACTCACCCTCATATCCCATTCCTCTTCATGTCCAACACCAACCAAGTTGCCCTCTTCCTTACTTTCTTTAAGTGTTCAAAGGTAATTTTAAAGAACACCTCATTTAGCTTTCATTTTACTGAGATTCAGCCTGCCCATAAATCAGAGCTGAAGGGGAATTGGAGAGGGTCTCAGCTAATCAAAGCTGCAATCTCTAAAATGTTTAAATATAAATCAAAATAGTTGAAGGCTCTCCAAAGCTTCAATTTTCTTTGAAAATCTTAGTTCTTATTTTCCCCATGCTTAGCTCTCAATTTCATCCTCATACCTTGAAGGTATTTTCTAAGTATTTTTTAGTCATTTTTTCCAAGACATTGAGCTGCCTGGTTTGAGAATTATATTAAATTTTGGCCTGTGAGTGAGTTGCTATGCTCCCGAGTAGGAATGCTTTGTCCAAATTAAGGTTTTAGGGTTCATCTCCTAAACTGAAGTTTAATAATGACTTTAAGGCTAAAAATGTTCCTAGGATCCGTTGAAAACATGACTTTGATCATCCATTCCATATTGCAGTCAGATCTACATGTTCCATATGTCAGAAATGACAAAATGTTTCTGCCTCTCTCTTCTGTATCAGAGCTCTGGAAATCTGCTAAATTAATCTGCTTACCTATCTTTATCACATCTTATAGTTCTGGAATGGAATATGGGTTAGGAAAGTTAAGAATATAAGCTTATTTCTCTCTCCTCCTCTGTCATCCCTTCCTGTGCTAAAGTTACTGAGAGAAAGGAAAAAAATTACACATTGTAAAAGATATTTTAATACCTGGATTTAATCACTCAACCATGTGAGTTTATCAAAAGAGTTCTCACTGAAAGGCAGTTTCTTTCATTCTTCCCAATATGTGGGGTATCAGCATGTCACATCAGTGTGTTCCATTTTCCTAATATTACCAGTCTTTCAGAAAACTCTCTTGTTGGAAGAAAGAATGGGAAATGAGGGGCACAGAAACGTCTGGACACTTTTCTGGGTGTGTGGTACACATGTATAAATATCCACAGGGGAATGAGCTTCTGTGCAAAGCTGTGATAACTGTTAACAGAATGTGAACACATTTTTTGTATTTACAACAGACACACAAAGGTTATGTAGTTATGCAAATCAGGATTTAAGAATACATCTTGAAACATACCATACTTCTCCCACCTAGGATAGTCCTTCTGTTATTGGGTGATATCCTCAGAACTCCTTTAGAGATCCCAGAGTTAGGTCAGATGAACTTCAATAAAAACACTGAAATATGTGCAAGGGTTTGTAGATTGTTGGACAAAATTTTTCACACAATACACATTTTTACTTACTTTAATTGTAAACCAGATTTCTTTATACTAAACAGAATTTTGAAAACAGAGTAGTTTCAGCTGTCTCACACAACAAGAAATTCTGGGAGATTTTAATCATACAGAGGGTGCACTTTCTATCAGCAAAATATCTGATGCATCTTGCATGTGAGCAAGGCTGACTGCAAACTCTGGTTTGCTCTCATATTAAATACGTAGTCAGAATGAAAGTCCAGGACACTATCCCACTGAAGGGGCTAGGGAACCCAGAAAGAAACAAATCTGATGCAGGAAAGGGAAAGGAGAAGGAAGAAGAAAAAGTGGATAAGAGAAAGAGAGAAAATATTTCACTACTATATCTATTGACATAAGAGAATGGAAAATGTAGGATCCTTGGGCTGACTGAAAACCAACTTTTATCTTTAGATGTTTCTCGTTACAAAGGTCTCTTTTATTTGGACCGACCTCTAGGTAGCTCTCACTTTTCTCTTTCTACAGAAAGAAAGTTGCAAAATGTTTAATTTCTCAACAGCTATCTTCATTCTATTTGGGACCAGCCTCACAGAAAAAAATGAAAAACCTGTTTCCTGGAAAGTTAAGTGTTTTGCATCACACTCTCTTGGGGTTTTGCATTATTGTCATCCAACACACAACTAGAAAAATCAAAACAGAGAATCAAATAAATTAGTAAAGACTTCATAGAACCGTGCTTTGGTATGCTTCTGAAACAAAACCTCATTAATATTAATATTAAAACCTAATTAATATTAAGTAAGTTTTGCAAAGGGTTAGCCCTCGAGCAAAGACACTTCCATAGGTGAGCCATCATTCAGCTAGACATTTCTGAGCAGGCTGAAATGCAAAGGAGAAAGGGAATGTATTTTTTCAACGGTTTGCACAAAATATGCAGACAGACAATGTGTATATATGCAAAAAAATGTTCCTTGAAAATATGGGATAAAACAGTTGTCCAAATGTACAATAATTAGGTACACAGTAAAGAAATATAAAGGAAAGAAAAATATTGCCAAGAAAAGGAGAACTTCAAAATGTTACCCTCAACAACATTAAAATTTCCAAGGCTGCATACAATCTGGAAGGGAGGGCATCTTCCTGTGCACACAGGGTATTAGGTCCTAGGATGTCCATCGTGGCTAAACGAAGGTGAGCGGAGAAACTCAAACTACTTTTGGCATGATATCCAGTGAGTTTCTGTGCAGAGAGATGTGAATCAGGACCAGAAGCGTAGGGAATTCTGCTTGATGACACCATTTCTACTGCTCCATTTTCCCCCAGGGCTGCAGAAAACTGTGCCCATCCTAAACCAAACCACCAGAAAGCCATTTGAAATCCCTTTGGAAAACCAAGTGCTGAGGAAAAAGGCAGCAAAAATGTTGTTTTTTCATTTAATAAGGAGGAAAAGTAATTTCTTTTCTTTCATGTTGTGAGCCTGGCTGACAGCTAACCAGATGGCAGGTGTCACTTGCCAGTGTGCAAATACTGTAACACATCAGTAATATAAATATTACTAATGAATGACAGGAATCAAAATGGCAATTTTCTCAGGACTTTATAGGATCTAGGTAAACCACAAATCAGACATGGATATGCTGACAGACAGACAATACAGACCATTGTATTGTGCTTATACAAGGACCTGTGGTATGGGAATGTATTAATTTTTAATGGAAAATGTTATTCTTTATGGCCAGCTGTTTCAGCAGGATAATTTATCGACTGACATCAACTGGATACAATAAGGATTGATGTTAAAGTGAGGGGAAGAGGGCGACATCTCATATTCACAAATGACACAGCTTTTAAAACGACACTACTTAGAATCAAGTGCAATTACAGTGTATTTAAATGAGTATTAAAGTATTTGTATTGCCAGTTTGCAAATTCAGCATCTTGCAAAGCCCAAATGGATTTTCATGTAATTATTGTCATTAACTCAAAGAAGCAAATGTTCAGCACAGAGTCTGCTTTAAAAAAAAAAGAATTAAAAAAACCCAAGCAAGTGCATAAATGTATAATTAAATGGCATCTTCATGCTTAATTCCTCACATGATCTTCTAAAATATACACCTCATAACTGCTGAGTACCTTGGTGACAAAGCCCAAGCTTCCTTCTCTGCATAGCATTAGCATCAGTGTAGCTATATTTGGGGTCTTAGAAGTCTCTCTTAAGAAGGTGACATTGAGAAATTTTCTTTCCCTGAAGCCTGTTTATCTGCTTTTCATGCTAGGAGATCCTTTCCTCCCTTTTTATGCAAATACTAGGAACAAAAACTTTGCCAAACATTTTTATTCTCATGACTGTTAACTGTTAAGCCATTTCTACTAGAAATCACAGGTATTGTACGTTCCACACCAAATCTCAATCAAAATGGCCCATACTTATAAAATCAAAGAATCATAGAATTATTTAGAAGAGGCCTTAAAGTTCATCCAGTGCTACACCCTGCCATGGGCAGGGACAACTCCCACAATCCCAGGTTGCTCCAAGCCCCACCCAACCTGGCCTTGGACACTTCCAGGGATCCAGGGACAGCCACAGCTTCTCTGGTCCCAGGGCCTTCCTCACAGTAAAGAGTTTCTTTACAATAAGTTAGGCAATTCAGTTATTCGCTTCTTGTTAAATTTGAATATGCTTTGGCGAGGTGAGTTTTAGAAGCTGTTAAATAATAAAAACCAGAAATAGCTGGAAATTCCAGACTGAAAAACGGTATTTCTGTGTTTGACACCATCAACATGTGGCCTCAGTGAGCCCTTCAGTTTCCATGATCCATTAGCAAAATGGGCACAGGAGTCCTTGTGTTTGAAAATGTTCTCATCTTCCTTCAGTGAAAGTTGATATGAAAGTTCAAATCACTCATCAGTTCCAGGAGTAACATGTGGTACTACATAAAAGAAAATCTTCAACCTACCTCTTAGAGATCATGAGCCCATGAATGAATGACATAGGACTGTCCTTAAGGCTAACTGGCTTTTACGAGATAATTTAGAAGGATATCAGGAGAGCAGGGGGTTTTGGCATTGGCTGAAATAGGAAAAGCAAGAAAACAAAAGAAAACAAAGATTATGTTAGCCTAGATTTGATGAGGATGCAACTATAGGCCAAGAAGTCTATCGGGAATCTGGTCTCTAGCAAACCTCTGCCTCAAGGCAGACACTGCATAGTTACTGATAACAAACAATATGACATTCATAGTGCCAGGCCACCCTGAGAGCTGGACTTGTGTGAACCTAAAAAAGTTCAACAAGGCCATGTGCAAGATTGCGCACATGGTTTGAGGCAATCTAAAACACAAACACAGGTTGTGTTTGGAATAGATTGAGAGAATCTCTGAGATGAAGGACTAGGGAGTGTTGATGGATGAGAAGCTTAATGTGATCCATCAATGTGCACTGGCAGTCCATAAACTACGAGAGAGAGAGAGAGAGATGGAGAAGGACTTTGGAAAGTGCATGAGTAGTAGTACAAGGGGAAATCACAAGAGGAAACACTGTCATGAGACAGGGTTAAATTGATATCATGATATTAGGAAGAAATTCTTCTCTTGTGAGGGTGGTGAGACCCTGGCACACATTGCCCAAATAAACTGTTACTGCCCTATCCCAAGTGGAAGTGAAGTGTCCAAAGCCAGGATGGATTGCACTTGGAGGCACCTGGTCTAGTGGAAGATGACCCTGCCCATGGCAGAGGGCAACTGAATTATCTTTAAAGTTCCTTTTCCCATTTAAAGATCCCTACCAGCCCAAATCATTCCATGATTCATCTCTCCTTTAGAGCTTGCCAATATTTGCTCAAGATAAAAATAATTATTTATTCTTATTAAGTAATGGTGACTTTAGAGAACAGCCTGACCAAGGAACGGCTTTCATCAGGCTCAGATGCTTTCACTCATAATCTCAATGCTTGCCCTGTTGTCTCACAAAGAATACTTTTCTTGCTTAATTGCTCCAAGCAGGTCCTTTTTCCACATAGATGTAGTACTTGCCTTCAAACTGATGCATGAACTTCATTTCAACCTCTGCAAGAGCAATTTCAAACTTAGAAATGTCTGTGTCTGTGTGCTGGCTTGAAGGCAAAACCAGCGAGAGACTCCAAGTCAGAAAAAACAATTTAATAGGAGAGAAAAAAAAAAAAAATAAAACACATGGAATAGTACAAAAGATCACTGACAGAGTCAGAATACAACCTGAAGCCGTGGTGGTAGCAGTCCAGATGAAGTGGTCTTGTTGAAGCAGTGTTCCCACAGAAAGGTCTGGTAGCTCTTGTCCTCTGGGAATCCAGTGGGTAAGGCTGCCTGTGCTGTCCCAAATGCCAGATTATATCCAGGTGGGAATGCTTGGCTCCTCCCCCTGGGTGGAGCATCTCACAATGGGCTGAGATCATTTTATCAGTCTTGCAATGGGTCCTTGATTGCCCATTAAACAGAGAGAGCTCCTGGAGGGAGTTATCTATGAGTCATGCAGCAGGGCATTGATGGGCCATTAACAGAAGATAGTCTGGAGGGAGGGGGCAAGGGTAACACTGCCCAATCTCATGTAGATGGTGATAGAATACATACTTTAGGCACATCTTACATTGTAACCTAGGACAGTCTGGCACAGGGCTTTTCTTTATAAACATTCTTTTGTTAATGAAATTGTTAAAATTCAGAGAAGGAATTTTCCATGAGTAATTCCTCACGTAAGCAATATTTAAAAGTCTTTTTTCTCAAATCTGCTTTGATAGCCGCTTGGAAAACAATAATAATTCTAATAATTAATAATAATAATTGATTTTGTAATTATTGGTATTATTAATAATAATAATAATAATAATAATAATAATAATAATATATTAGTCTTATTTCTGTATCAACAGTGTGAACATCTACAGGTTCAGGAAATGGAACTAAATTTCTGGATCTTCATCCAGCGTGATGTTCTCTGCTGCCTTATGGCTGGAGCAAAATCACACAGATAGGGAAGACGACCCGGGCTGGTGGTCACCTACTGGAGACCACCATTTTCAGAGGACACTGAGAAATCCCTGATGCCACTAGCTAAAGGGAAACACCATTTTATGGTGTCTATGTATTTCCCAAACCCTTTAAAACCCTTTTTTCTTTCCTTACTGACATTCACAAGCTGATTATACCTGCTGCCTCTTAGAGACAGATTGCCATTTCAGGGAAAGGAGGATGGAACTTCATGATATTTTTCTACAGCACCCTGTGAAATGTTGATGGGATCTCTAGGGGCTTCTGAAGTACAGATAATTAATCTGACAGACTACTCCATGGCTGTCAATCAAGAGTGAGTTATTCACATGCCCTCTGTCAAGCTCCTATCACTCCATGGAGCTGTTGCCAGGTCTTCAGCAGCTAGAGCAGAGGGAAGAGGAAACAGCCACGGTCAGGTGGGGCAGCCTGAGCCAGCTCCTTGAACAGGCTAAAGAGGCAGTTCCCCAGGGCAGGTTATTGCTGCAGGAGGACAGAAGGAAAATGAGAGATGGGAAGTAAAAGTTGATACGTCCCTGCAGGTTGTGCACCTTTGAACATTTCAGTGTCAGGTGACAATCCACATTGTAGTTCCTGGCTGCATGTCCCACATTTCCCAGAGCTTTTCCACCCCAACTCATGTCCAGCTCTCCTATCCTGCCATTGTCACTCTCCTGATATGAGTGGCCTGAGGTAATCAGTCACCCAGATTTAGAGAAGCTTAGGGATAGATGAAGGTGTTCGTCTGAATTTAGATTCAGAGCCTGCACCTAGTGAGGACACACAGTGAAGCACCAGAGATGTGGGTACCTACAGATCTCTCTGCTGCCATAGAATTGTTGTGTAAAATCCATCATGAACCACAAAAACAGGCAGTGTGTGAAAAGAAATAAAATAAGAAGTTAATGAAGGTTGAGAGCCCGGACAACACGAGAAAATGTAGGTGAAGAAGCCTAAGGAATAGCCACTGTCTGACATCAAAAAAACCTGTGCTGATTGAACCAGCAAGGTTCAAACTGGATAATGAAAAACTGTGAATCATGCAAAAAGCCCAGTACTCATTTCACTGCCCTGCATTTTTAACACAAACACTTTCCAAGAGATAAACATTCCTATCGTGATGAGTGATCTTTAAACCTGCAGCTATGTCCCTCCCTTGAAAAAGGAAGTGATGGACTGTTGTTAGCACTGCCTTGATTCCTCTTTGATTTAGCACTATAAATATTTCCCTTGTCACTGGTACTGGCCACAACAAGGAGTGTTAAAAAAACACTCTCTGAAAATCAAGACTGGAAATTAAAAGAAGTAGGTTTGGGCTTTGCAGTGCACCCAGGACAGATGGAGCTTTGAGGTCCAGCTCCTAGGAAGAGTGGTTTGTTTAAAATTAAAACAATGATGTTTTTATCACTTCTTAGTCTTGAATTAGTGAAGAATGACAAGACAAAAATAAATCTAACTAGGCTTTGAGTGGACATTGTATTGAGGTTATATATTCAAAGCTATATTATAGAATCACAGAATGGTTTGGGTTGAAGGGGACGTTAAAGCTCACCCCATTTCAGCCTCTGCCATGGGCAGGGACAACTTCCACCTCCCCATGTTGCTCCAAGCCCCATCCAACCTGGCTTTGGACACTTCCAGGGAAGGGGCATCCAAAGTTTTTCACCATTCCTTCAGGTAGGAAAGAGGACATGTAAGTGGGGAAATGACCTTGCATCATTGATGTTTCTTTCCTGTAAAAAGACATAAAAATGACGGATTTTTAAAAATAGTTTCTTTTCTATTTTTATTATGTCTAGTCTAAAGCACTGTCTGACAACGGATAGTCTACTAAAATGTAAGATAAGAAAAAGGGGAAAGGGGAACTTTTGTTAAGTGTTTATATAACACCAGTTCTTAATCTCTAGTCCTCAGAAAACCTCCGTCTTAAAATTTAAATACTCGAATTGATTCACATGGTCTTTACGAAACAGCTCAAAGATTATTCACTGAAAGTCCCAGAAAGGACAAGCAGTGAAATTCTAGAATTGAAAATGTGCCAGCCTGTTGTTGAGGATCTGTTTGTCAAGAGGATGCGCAACAAGAATTTAGAAAATTTGCAAGAGGAAGAAGCACAATTGCTGTAAAGCTGTTGTAGGTTACCTCTACACGTTGCTTCTCTTACATGTCATAAATAACACAGAGGAGTTAAGCCAAGTTGCACCCCTTTCTGCTTTATCCCTTTATAAGATAGAAAAGACTCTAAACATTTCCATAAATAGTCATTTTCTACATTAAAAGCTGCCCATGGAGAATGTTTCTACCCTGGTTTCCAAAGAAAACAAGGATTTACATGATTCAACTTATGTGCATATCATCTCATCTCTTTCTGTCCCTCTGACAACTCTTGAACCCGTTTTAACAAAATTTGTTGGAATTGTACATGTTTCATGAAAATGTACTGTCTTGGGGAAGACAGGGACTTGATTAGTTGCACCAGACAGAATAATAGAGGCTCCAGTTACCCTTTATCAAAATGTGGAGAATATGTGTTGGGCGAAGCTATTCATATCACAGCTATAGGAAAATCTTAACTTGGCACCCTAGTTTAACCAGAAAGTTCAAACCTGAGACACACATCCACAAAAATCATGGTTTTGTTAATTCTGCTGCTCATGGAACAGCTTGTTCTCACATCTTTAGATGAAGATATTAGCAAAGATGGCACTTCTTCCATTAAAACTGTAGTTTCCAAAAATCATCAGCTTTTGACAGCAAAAGGGAAAGAAAAAAAAAAAACAAAACAGCTTTTTAGAGATCTTTTAGACCAGTGATTCTTCTGGACCATCTATGAAAACATACTCCTTACACAAGCATATGTCTGTTTCATTGTGCTGAAAGATGAGTGGTTAGCGTTTGGGCCAGCAATCGACAGCTCCTCTGTGTGCAAGTGGGTGTGTTGTACACAAAGAAAGGCACCAAGGCGTTTGTCTTTGTGTTGACTCTGGGAGATCTTTTAAGGCACAGCAGAAAGAAACTATTTTCTGTTCACCACCTACTTTCTGTTCACTGAGCTGCCAGACCATCACGGTGTTCCCAGCAACTGGGTCCATTATCCCATGGGCTCTTGGTGCTTCTCAAAGGTTTTTTTGCACCTAGACAAGTTCTTGGTGTGCTGCCCTATAAATACATTCACCTTCTATTTACTGATGTCCCATAAAACCTTTGACACCATCCCCAACATCATTCTTTCTAAACTGAGATGGATTTGGTGGGAGAGCTATTGGAATAGGAAATGGTTGGATGGTCAAATCCAGAGGATCATGGTTGATGGCTCAAGGTCCCAGTGGACATCAGGGACAGCTGGTGTCCCTCAGGGGACCATATGGGCACCAACGTAATTGAATATCTTCATTAACGACACAGACAGGGGGATCAAGGGAACCCTCAGAGAATTTGCAGATGGGACCAAGGTGAGAGGTGCAGTTGACACACCTGGAGGATGGAATGACATCCAGAGGGACCTGGACAGGCTGCAGAAGTGGCACATGGGAATCTCATGAGGTTTAACAAGGCCAAGTGCTGGAGCTGCAGCTGGGTCAGTGTGAGAATACACAAGACAGAGAGTAAGACAGACTTAATTAGCATGGCTGGTTTGATAACCAAGGTGCCATGGCAAGAACAAACAGAGCCTTGAAGATTACAGAAGATGGGATTAAACCTGCTTACTGGAAGAGAGAAGATTTGATCAACCCTCTGCAAACTTAACATGTTGTAAATGTATGAGTTATATGTATGATCTGTTTACTTAATTAATGTAAGCTTTTGGGGAACCTGAGTAAAATTGAATTCTGATCACTGAATCAGTCTTCCTGTCTCTCCATCAATTGTCAATAGGTCAGGGCAGCCCCCAGGATCAATCCAGGTTGGGGATGAGCAGAGGGAGCAGCTCTGGGAGAAGGACATGGGGGTGCTGTGGGTGAGAGCTGGACCTGCCCCAGCCCTGAACCCCCCATGCCATGGGCTGACCCCCCATGCCATGGGCAGCAGGGGGGGGGATTCTGCCCCTCTGCACCTGTGCTCAGGTGAGACCTCACCTGCAGAGCTGCCTCCAGCCCTGGCTCCAACAGCACAAGGATGTGGAGCTGCTGGAGTGAATCCAGAGCAGGCAGATGGAGGGATGGAGCACCTCTGATGTGGGGAAAGGCTGAGGGAGTTGGGATTGTTCAGCCTGGAGAACAGGCAGCTTCTAGGTGACCTAACTGAGGCCTTCAGTATCTGCAGGGAACTGATGAAAAAAGATGCAGAAAGACTCCATTTATAAGGGTCTAGAATGACAGTACAAGGGGGAATATCTTCTCACTTCCCCGAGGACAGGGTTAGATGAGGTAATGGAAAGAAAATCTTCCCTGTGAGGATGGTGAGGCCGTGGTACAGGGTGCCCAGAGCAGCTGTGGCTGCCCCATCCCTGGAAGTCCCCAAGGCCAGATTGGACAGGACTTGGAGCAACTTGGGATAATGGAAGGTATCCCTGCCCATGGCAGAGGGGTTTGGAACTGGATGGTCTTTAAGGTCCATCCAACAGAAACCATTCTGTGATGTTATTGTCCTGCTGTCACTCTTGTTCTGTGGCTCTCAAACATTCCAGACTCCTGTATCTCTTTGCTTTAGGAAGACGTGAGCAGGAGCCATCCCCAATTACAAACACTGCAGGCTGAAACAGACAGGCTCAACTCTGCAAGAGGACAAGATCATCCCACATTTCTCTAGTGAGTTCAGGCTCCCTGAGTGTACCTGGGTGCTTCTTCCTGCCCATGGAAGGCTCTCATCTGAATATGTTGTTCACCTCTCTCCTAGGCCAGATGCTCTCATTCAGGACCAGCACTCATTTAGCTTGCAGAGAAGGCAGTTTCCTTCTAGCTCTTTCAAAGTAGTTTCTCAGATGTTCAGGGAAGCACAACCAACCATACCACTTCACTGGAGGACACCCTGGCAGGCAGCACACTGGGTGGAGGATCCTTGTCATGTGTTTGCAGCACTATGAACACCATCCAGGCTACAGCAAGACTCTCAGTCCCCCCTGCAGTTCTGACACCTTCAAGGTTCACTTTCAGGAGGATGTAAGGAGGAAATACTCCTCCAACTTAAAATATATTTAATTCATTGCAGGATATATGGGAAATGGGATGGTAAAAGAGCTGTGCCATAACTAAAAAGCCACCACTTCTCAGTACAATTACTACGCAGAGATGGGACAGTTGTGTGGACACACTGCCTGTAGTAGGAGAGCTTCTGCTTGGGACTCTCCCTCCATAGAATCACACCTTGGTTTGGGTTGGGACACCTTCCACAATCCCAGGTTGCTCCAAGCCCCATCCAGACCTGGCCTTGGACACTTCCAGGGATCCAGAGACAGCCACAGCTGCTCTGAGAAACCACCCTCCCAGCCAGGAATTCCTTCCCCACATCCCATCTGCCCCTGCCCTCTGGCAGTGAGAAGCCATTCCCTGTGTCCTGTCCCTCCATGCCTTGTCCCAAGGGCCTCTCCAGCTCTGCTGGAGCCCCTTCAGGCACTGACAGGGGCTCTGAGGTCTCCCTGGAGTCTTCTCTTGTGCAGGTGAACACCCTGAGCTCTCCCAGGCTGGCTCCAGGGCAGAGGGTCTCCAGCCCTGGGAGCATCTCCATGGCCTGCTCTGGCTCCAACAGCTCTACATCCTTGTGCCATTGGAGCCAGGGCTGCAGGCAGCTCTACAGGTGGGGTCTCACCTGAGCACAGGGGCAGAGGGTCAGAATCCTCCCTTCCCCTGCTGCCCACACTGGGGGATCAGCCCGGGATGCAGCTGGCTTTCAGGGCTCAATTGATGGGTCATGTTGAGCTTCTTTTGACATGGTTTAGTCTCTAAAAGGTTAAGCAGGGCTTGGAAATGCAAGTTATTCCCTTCAGCATGGACTCCATGAGGATGTAACCCACAGCCTTTCAGGAGCAACGGCTTCACCTTTTACAGTCAATCCCTGAGGGATGCAAATGCAAATGACCCTACTCAGTGGGCCCTGGCGGTGAGAGATCCCAGTGTGTAACTGGTAATGGTCACATCCGATTTGTGGAATGTTGTTTAGGAAAGGGCATGCCTAGGGATGAATACAAATAATACAACACTATAACCCATCCCCCTCCCTCTCTATCAAATAATAAATTATCAACTCAGTGAGAGTCAAGAAGATTCTATTTAAATAAAAAACTGCAAATATTGGCTTATTTTGAGCTAGTTGGTATGAATTAACAATAACATTTTAAAAATCTTACTTTTTTGGAATTGCATTTCATCTGCCTTTGCATGATGGCAGCCAAGAAAATTTTGTTCAGATTTTCCAAGGTGATTCACTTCCTGGCTTCTAACACAACTGGTAAATGTCAGGTGCCAAAAAGTTTCTTCAACAAGATTTTTGAACTAAAATGAAAGTTTCATTCCAAAGAGTAACTTTAATAATTTTTTACCTACTGTTTTTCTATTTTGGGGTCTTCTTAAGAAGACCTTACAAGAAATAGATTATTTGGTTGATATGTTCAATATATTTTCAAACTCTTCAAGGAAATAGCAGATGCAGTTTTGATTTTGAAGGTCATTTAGGGACATAAACTTCACAGTTGTTGAAGATGTCCTGGTTTTTTCCTATTCATTCCTTCCAACACTGCAGCACAGAGGCAACACTTGCAATATTTTTAGTGTCTTTTTAACCCTTCTTAAATGCCCTTTTTGAAAGCAATTTGACCAAAGGCCGTGATTTTTGGAATAGGCTAACTATCTTCCTCCTGAAATGGATTTGCAAATTAGAAGTCCAAACACTGAGGTACATAAAAACATCTGATGTCTTGTACCATTGGTGGGTCTGAGGGGCAATAAAGCAGAGATGACCAATGCAGGTGAATTGTGGTCTGCAGGTGAATACAGATAACCTCACTCTAGAAAAGAGCAGCTTTGCCATTTCACTTCCCAGTAAGAGCTGCAGAGCACTGTGGGCTCTCTTCACAGATTCCATTGCCATGTGCACTTGGCTTATTAATTAAAACATATTCTTTACTGTTTTCAATACATTAAATTAAATGTGTCTAATGAATATCCAGCTGCACTCTTCTTTCTTTATACATAACAATTTAGAATCATAAATTGCACTAGTTTCAACCCAGGAACACTTTTCCCATTATATGGCTGCTGGTGATAATGTATCAGACAGCAATACGGATGCTCAGTTTTCATAACCTGCACTAAATGGTAAGTGCTCAGAGCTACATGTTTTGATTAGCAGACTAAGCAAACCATGACATAAGAATCCTTATTTACATTGACTGCTAAGGATTTTTTTTCACAAGGTGATTTATTTAGGTAGAGGGACACTTTAAGTGTACCTGACCTGCCTTAACTGAGTTCTAGATCATCTCAAGCTAGACATCTGTGACACACAAAGCAGTTAAGTGATTGTCTTATCTAAGCTAGATATGCAAAATCATATGATAGGATTCATTCTGCACAAGATTTACCAGGAAAAAAAAGTCTAGTTTGATGCTGTATGTGTAGAAGTTGAATCAAATGCAGAATATACTCTGGAGAGCCCTGTAGACAAGAGAAAAGGTATTTTGTCACTTGAAGGGATGTAGGTTTCTATGCCCTCCATTCCTTATCCATCTCTCCTCCATTACTCCCTGCAGCAGCCTTGCGTCTCTCATGCCCTCCCTTCACACCGCACAGCTACACTTCTTTCATTGCACAAGCGCAACCCCTTCCTGGCGCACTGAAAAAAAAGCAAACACACCCACGTATGCCTTCCTGCGTTGTTCCTTCAGCTCCACCTATCGACGTCCTGAAAGATGAGCGGCCGGGGCAGCAGGTCCCTTCCTCCGTCCCTGCGCACGCACACAGGTGACCCACGCCCCTCGCACCACGGGGGTTCAGCAGTCTGAGGGGCGAGGCTGGCCTCTGTGGGTTCAGGAGAGCTGGTGAGACAAGCTGTACTCTACCACGTTTCGCTGGATATTAATCCTTTGGGCTGTGACAGAGAGCTGTGCTTTAGTTAAGAAAAGCTGAACACTAACCGGCCAAAAGGAAGAATTATGGTTAGCATCATTACCAGACTGCTTGGCTTGAAGGGTGTCCCAAAGCCTGTAGGAGGCAATCAGTGTAAACTATATAGAGATTAAGAAATTAAGATGAAAGAATGTGTATCCACATGAAATCTGAGCTCTTATTCTCTTCAAACTTACTGCTAGTGTTTGACCTTGATTACAAAGCACTTTTTCACTTTAAGTATCTCTTAGCATCTTTCACAGCTTTTCTATGTTTGAATGAGTGTGTCAGATCATCCCCATCTTACCTGGAATGGCATGCACCCAAATAATTGAGGGCAAATAAGGTCACAATGGAGAGAGGTTCCTCTTCCAACAGAGTGACATTGCTCCAGTCCATGCTGGGGAAGTCACCTCTGGCTCCCTGGTCAGGCAAAGGTGGTGGTAGCAGTGGCTGACTTCAGGGGCTTGCTCTGAAACGCTGAAATTATTCATAGTTCTAAATAATTACTTGATCCCTGCTTGGTGATCCCAAACAGGGTGAAGCAAAATGTGAAGTGTTAAATATCATCTTGAAAAAAGGACTGGGAAGCTTTTCTCCAGCAATATATTTGGTTTAAATTTGATTTGGTAAGTATCCCAAACTACTGGATGTGCCTTTAAAAGCACTACTGGAGATGTCTCTGAGTGGTGACTTTATTCAGAAACACAGTCACAGCTCTGCAGGTTTCCAAGCACTATCTGAACCCTCCCAGACTACAGACTGATGGCGGAAGTCACAGAGAAATGGGCACTCCCCTCATCTCTGATAGAAATACCTTGACAACAGACTCTCCATGTCCTGGTTCTTGTGGTTCCGGAGACTCGAGATGAACGTGGAAAGAAGGGGGAGATTAGAAGTAATTTTGTTTCCACCATTGTAATGAAAGATTTGGTCAGATGCATCCAACACAGTCAGAGACTGAAGAGCACATCCATCATGGGCTTCTGAAGGGCAACATTTTAGCTTTTATCTTCTTCCCTACATATCTGAAGTTAATAAAGTAATTTGACAAACCTTTCTGGAGATATCCTGTCTCCTGGAAGGCTTACAACCTCGCTTCTGCTCTGCACTACCTAAAGAGGGGAAGGAGGTGTACAAATCCATCCCTGTGAACTCAGCTGGGCTGAGGGGTGGTAGCACAGGGAGTAAACTTGGCTTGCAGCTTGCCTTGTCTGATATGACCTATGAGAACAGATAGGATGTGATCCAGCTCAAGGCTCTGCATTAGGAGAGGTAAAAATTGCATGCAGGCATTTTGGGAATGAGAGACAAAGCTGAGAGAGAAAGTCTTGTGGGGGATTCCCCAGAGAATTGGATTTGCAACTCCTCCTGATGCCACAAAAAAATTAATACTGTTCCTATGAGAGCCTGACATCTCCTGGGAGGAGTTATAATCCCAGACACCCAAGTCTCTCCCCAGCAGCAATGTCAGCAGTCAGAGTCTGACCGAAACCAAACAGGTACCAATATCATACAGCCATCTGACCACTTGTTACCATGGCCACAGAGGGTGCTTCCTCCAACCATCTATTAGCTTTATATCTGGGCCCAGGGTGCCTGCAGCTTGGAACTGTATCTCTGGTCACCACTTCCTTGCTCTGAGCTGCTCCTCAAGCATGTAGCTGCAGGGGCCACACTTTGTGTCAAGATGCTGCAGTTGATAGAGACACATCCCCACCCTGGGCATTTGGGCAGAGATTTTTGCTCACTCTTGCAATGTTTTTTTCTTTTTTTTTTTTTAAAGCAGAAAACCCATTCCAATGAAAACGCTGGTGGGAGTGGAAAAGAGGCAGGATTTGCTTATACTGCTGGAGGAAACATAGGCAGAGAACACACAGTATTTTCTGTCTAGGAGAGATATCCTAGGAGAGAGCAGCATTCCTATGCCCTGCACTCAGGCTATAAGAATCACAGAGTCATCATGGAATGGTTTGGGTTGTAAGGCACATTAAAGCTGATTCAGTTCCAACCCCCCGCCATGAGCAGCAGCACCTTTCGCTGTCTGAGGTTTCTCCAAGTCTCCAAGTTTCTTCCAACATTGAACGCTGCCAGAGATCCAGGACCACCACGGTTTCTCTGGGCAACTTGCGCCAGGGCCTGCCTCCTCGCAGTCAAGAATTCCTTTTCAATATCCCATCTAACTCTAATTTTTTTTTCAGTGTGAAGGCATTCCCGCTTGTCCAGGCCCTTGTACAAAGTCCATTTCCTGCACTCCTGTGGTTCCTTTAGGTACTTGAATGCTGCAGTAAGGTCACTCTGGAGCCTCCTCTTCTCCAGGTTGAACAATAAGATATGGCTGTGCCCACATGAACAGCCTGCCAAAGCAAGACTCAGATACCTGAAGTCAGAAACACCAGATAAGGCTTGTTATTTTAAATAGGTATGGGGTCCCAGGGCACTCTTCAAGGCAAAAACCACACAGCCCATGTGTTTGGTCAAAGTCCAAGCCAAACTGCCTCTTTATACAAGTCATGAGGCTGTGGACTTGCTCTGCAACCCCACACAATTCCACACATTTTTAAGCAACCAGTGCATAATCCCCACAGCTGCATAATTGCACTCTAAATTTACTGTCTGGTTCACTATCCTCTCCTTACACACACATACACGCACATGTACATATAGTCATGCTCAGTCTGTGCCAAGGCTACAAAATCAATTCATAAATTACCTAAAACTAACACAGAAAATTTTATCCTCGACCATGAGGTTCCTGCAGTGATAGACGTGGTTCAGGTAGACACAGGGGTAGAAATGGTATAGATTTTCATGTAGAAACAAGCTTATGGAGGGTTGAGGTTTGCTTTGGTAGTGGGGAACACAGCAAATATTCTAGGGAGTTTCTAGCAGAAAGTTATGCAAAACAAGAACCGTCATCTCACCAACTTCCAAACCTTACCCTTACCCTTCCCCCACGATCTCCAAGTTATTATCTGTTAACCACATTTTTAAACTGTAACAAAGAAAACAGAATAAAATCGATAGCTCTTTGCAGCTAAGAGGACAGAAATATTCAGCTTCCCAGTGGGAAAACTGACTCTTTCTTTCTTCCTTTCCTTCTAATTTTAAACTTCACTTAAGGTTCAGTGATTGAACAAAAGCAGACAAAAAATATTGCAGTTATCTGATGTACAGAAGTGTAACATGAAGTCTGCTCATTATGGATAATATTTATGGCAGATCATAACATTAAATTACAACTCAGCCGCCTCAGCCAGAAATTTGTAACACCACACATGTGCTTCTAATTAAGGGCTTTTGAAGTTGCCCTGGATATTTATTTTCAAGGGATTTAGTGCACAGAATGATTAAAGTTTGCTCTTGTTACGAGTTCTGCAATCAAAAAAAAAAAAAATAAAAAAAAAATAAATAAAAAAAAAAAATTAAAAGCGATTGCAACTGGACCTCAAACTAATATATATATATCCATTTTTCCATTTTTGCATGAGTGTGTGTACAGCTGTTTATCTATTGCCACTAAAAAAAAAAAAAAAAAAAAAAACAAAAAAACTGTGTGTTAACACAGATAAAACAATATATTAAAAAGAGGGGGACAAAGAGCCCTTTGTTTCAAATGTGGTCTGAGTCCAAAATTTGTGACCGTAATTTTGTTTATAGGAAATCCTTTATAATGCTAGTTTAGTGTTCCCATATGGAATTCTCATAGGACTCTTTTCTCCCTCCCCCTCAACCCCCCTATCTCCCTCTTTTATTTGGATAAGGAAAGAGAAAAGTGAATGTACATTCCAAAGATGCATAGTCATTCCGGATCAAATTCAGTGGATTCTGGCAAGAGTTGAAAAACACAGATGCAGTGTTTTAGGTCTCCTGCTGTGCAGCCTCCAGCCATGAGTGTCTGGTTGAAGCACTTTGTAAAATCATGAAAACCCTATTAAATTCATGAAATATGATATACTGTGTATTCAAGCTAACTTTCCATTGAACTGCTCATGAAGATGGAATTTGCTTATGGTGTTCACAGGCTCACACACACACACATACACACTCAGGCACCCCTGTGTGCACACCAAGATACAGCCAAGAGCTGCTGCAGTCCTTTATCCTCTGCTTCTTCTACTGAATCTTTTCCTGGAAACCAGAAGAGCCTGGATCAAAGCTCAGGAATATCCATCAAGCCTGCTCTGTCTTTGCACCAAACGACTCGCACAATGACCCCCAACAATTAAAGAGGTCCTGATGTTTAGGCAGAAGGAAGTGTGTTTCCAACACAGCTGCCTTTCTTCCAGCTTAAAACAAAATTCCCTTGCTAGGAAACTGAAAGCAGCCTGATATTCTTACTTCATTTCCTATTGAGTTTCACATAATAAAATCATCATATGTTTAGGATTTGGTTTCTTTTCTCCTCTTCTAAATGAGAACAGTCCCCTGAGGAGAAAGGTCTTGCTGTTAAAATTGTCCTCAAGACATGGGCAGTTGTGGCCCCTTGCATGCTTGTCAGAGTGAGAAAAATATGTCTTTTAGTAAAGCTGACCCACCCTTGCTTATTTATGTCTAGGCACCCACATGGCTAGAAGTTGTAATAAGCTTAATGAAATGTGCCTGTACCTGAGCTCACCATGCAGTCACATGATGTTTTCCTTACCTCTGCATGAGGCAGATGGAGCTCTCCCGTAAAAAACGTTGTACTTCCAACTGCATCTTTTATTCAAGGATCTGTAGGTACTTTAGAAACACTGAGATTCATAAATGCTCAGGCCTGACAGGACATTTGAGTATTCAGCCCACGTAATACTGACTATAAACTTCATCTCCTAGCTGCTGCATTGAGCACACCAATGTTGACTTCCAGTTTTGAGATGAAGACTTCAAGAGAAGAGGGATCCACTGCCTTCTCTGGTAGTCTGCTCCAACAGCTAATCAGTCCTTCTGTTAAAAATAATACCATGCACTAAATAAGCCATTGTGTTTAAGATAATATTGCTGACAGGAGGATTTAAATTGTATGTCTGTGGTTAAGATTGTCCACAGGATTCTTGAGTCAAAACTTTTTGAGCAAGAATAATGATAATGTGAATCCTTTTCTGCTCATGGTCTCTACAAAGTTCTGCTCCACCAAATCCACAGATAATTTTTATGATTTTTTGTTGAAATGGTGATTATATTTGAATATATCTTCATAATTTTGGTATTAGATTTCCCATTTCTGTTGTGTACATTTGCTCTCAGTAGATGATAGAAAGATGGAGAGGTTGGATACTTATTAATTAGGTTCACATCTACTGATGAGCAGTGTTATTACAAGCAGTAAATCAATTCAAGACTAGAAATTGCTTTGCAAATCAAATATCCAGAAATCTGTCCATGTAACTTTAAAATTCCAGGTCCCTTTGGAATGGAAATAGAGGCTTTAATTTCATGACCATAGTGCATGTCTGACATATTTGCTGGCTTCAGACATGCCAAAACAGAGACAACAGGCTCTCTGCTATTTCCCATTCCAAATAAGAAAGGAAAAGGAATGCCTACAGTCCCTTAAGTACTCACTTTTTGGTACAAATAGTTTTGAACTTGAGCTTGTTTCAAGATTGCTGTTTACATAAGGGTTAGATGTGAATTTTCTTAGGTTTTGATTGGATTATCTATCTTCTGTAGGTGCCTGTATATCTCTATTCACTCAAAAATAAAGTCTAGAGGAACTTATTTGGACTCCATCTCTTTTTAGACATTTTTCAGGGGGTGAGAATTTCTTCTTTTTTCCTTACAAGAACACATTGAAATAATAACATTTGTCCCAGTCTTGCTACAGCAGTAATTGTCTAAGAACATAAACAAAAATGGGTGTATCAGAGATAATGACTTTTTTGTTGATGAGGTTAGATTGTGGTATAATTCTATATCACATACCAGCTAAGTTATTTTGCATGTCTTTAAATGTCATTGATATTATGATTCATAATACAGTGTTCTATGGTCTTCCAATTTCCTTTAAAAAACTGAGTCATACATTTGCAGACACTAAAGCAACATTAATTAGCGAGGTTTGTGTTAACAGACATCTTGAGAGGATTAATGTGCAAAAATTAGATAACCAAGTGCATGCCATTAAGGCTTAAAGTGCTACTCCTGCTGTGTCATGTGAACATTTTATGTGGAAAAACACCTGTATTCTCCATCATGCAACAAAATAATGGGGGACTTAATAAGCTTTACTAATTCTAAATATAAAGTGGCAGCTACAGGAAGCATGTATTTACTGGCAAGGAAGATTGTTTAAAAGAAAGAGACAGAATGGCCTGGGAATATTTTACTGGATATCCAGGGAGCAAGCTGAGAGAAAATAAAATTTGGTTTGTTCTTTCCATTGTCCTAGCCTCCACACTCCAGCCCCAGCACATGCTGGTGACAGCCATCACCACTGGGTGCACAACCCTTTTGACAGGGACACACCTCTTGCTGGGCTACCCTTGATGGCAGTGATCAGTGTCCGTTCCTTGGAGTCCCTTTTACTCCAAAGCCCCTTGACACAGGAGGGAACTTGAGCTAGAGCTGACAACAGGATGCCTGGTGCCCTCATTGCCATCTCTGACTAAGATGTCACATCCTGCCTTGCAGTACCAGAGCTCCCAAATCCCCAGCCATGTGAGCCAGCTCATGAATATGGATTTAAAGGTTATTTCCAGAGATGCCATGGAGCTGAGGAACACGACCCATAGAGCTCGCTAAGGTCTTTAACCTCGTTATTCTTTACTTATACAACAAAGCACACAAAAGGTCATGAGCCTATTGGAGTGCCTTCACAGGAGGGTGACAAAAATGCTCCAAGGGTTGGAGCACTTCTGCTCTGGAGCCAGGCTGGCAGAGCTGGACCTGTTCACCTGGACAAGGCTCCAGGGAGACCTCAGGGCCCCTTCCAGGGCCTAAGGGGCTCCAGGAGAGGCACTTGGGACAAGGGCCTGGAGTGACAGGAAAAAGAGGTTGCAGAATTCCCATTCCCAGAGGTGTTCAATGTCAGTCTAGATGGTGTTCTGAGTAACTTGGTCTAGTAGAAGGTGTCCCTGCCCAAGGCAGGGGTGGAAATGCATGGTCCCTCCCAATTCAAACCATTCTGTGACTCCATGATTCTAAAATGAACAGCAAGTCCCCCAAAAAAGAATGGATTATACACACTTCTGTAATTAAGCTCTCTCTTAGTTCCTGCATGATTTGAATTAGGATCAAAGTCTCTTTGTGGAACCTGCTTGTCTCTGGAAAGGTTATATCTCGGTTCTGCATTCATGCAGTCTACTACAATCCACCCAGCTCCATGACCAACACACAAAATTTTACTGCCATGCAAATAACAGTACCTGATAGAACATTATCATTAGGATTGGCAAAAATTGCCAATGGCTCCATAAATTCTCATTTCTATACTCACAGCTATTCCTCACTTCAAATCGCATTTAAGAGGCTTCTGGATCACAATCTCTGTTCTCCCTCTCCAACAGCAATAAGACTGTGTAATGATAAACATTTTACTTATTTCTTAAATGCAATGAAATGTTTTGTCCACCACACAAGGCACCAGATCCCAAAACCTTCCCTGCTGCCCAAGGCAAAACTCCAAAGGTTCAAAACAACTATATCCTTACTGGCATCCTGCTTACTGTGCATTGGAGGGGTGTTTGCCTTGGAGTAACAGGAATAACATAGATCAACTCTTATTTCCTAAAATTCCCATTTAGAAAATTTATAAGGTAAAATGCTAATTTTTTTGAAATACAATTCCCCATCCACTTGCAAATCCCAGTAACCAAAAAAACCCAAAACACCCTACTTTAAATTAATTTGAACTCTCTCGCTAGTGTTCTATTTTTAGGTTTAGGAGTTGTGTTAGCTGTTCTAACATAGCTATATTCTTCAGTATTATTCACATTATTCTTACTATTCATACTGGGTTCCTTTTGGAAGCCTTAATAATATATCCCACTAGGCCACACGTTCTGCGTACTCAGTCCAAAGAGATCGTTCTGCTCCAAGATAGTTTGAGGCAGAAGCATGGAACAGAGGAAAAGTTTGATACAGACAAACATGTAAAAACATGAGCACAATACAAGGCAAACCTGGTCAGCTGAGCAGGCAGTAGCTCTGACTGCTACCAAAAGTTATTGCTGACACCACTGGGCTGATTTCATTCAGTTCACTTATTCCTAACAAGGCAATTAGTCTCACCACTATGTCTCCAGTTTCCCAGTAAGAGTGGAAGAAGATTGGGAGAACAAGAGAAAATAGAAAGGAACTGATTAACATCAAATTTGACAAAGCTCTAGAACACACTTGACATGGAAAACCCCAGGGAGAAACTCAGCTTGTTCTTAGATACAGAAAAGGTTTGTCTGTGGGTATATAAATTGGATTTATGGGTGGCAGCCAGGAGGAGGACTTGGTAGCCCAGGACTTGTTATGCATATATAGTGGGTATTGTAGCTTTAAATCCAAAGGAAAAAATTACTTTGACACATGTTTCAGAACAGCAAAATTATACAAAGAAAATAAAGGTTATTAAAAAAAACTATACACACACAAAAAAAATTTAAAAATAGATAACAGAGCCCACACATTACTAAAAAGTACCAGTTAATTTTATCGCAGAATCATCACAGAGGTTGGAAGAGATATTCAAGACCAGATAGTCCCATTATCAACCAACACTACCATAATCACCCCTAAAATCCAGATACCCCTTGAACAGTTCCAGAGATGGTGATTCCATCACCTCCTTGGGTAACTTGTTCCAATGCCCGAGCACTTCTACAGTGAATTTTTTTTTCTGATATGTATCTGAACTTCCTCTGGCAGAACTTGAAGCCATTTCCTCTCATATTTTCACTTCAGACATGGCAGCAGAGATTGACCCTTACCTCATTCCACCCTCCTGTCAGGCAGTTGTAGAGAGGGAGAAAGTGCCCCCTGAGCCTCCTCTTCTCCAGATTAAACACCTCCAGCTCCCTCAGCTGCTCCTCATGAGGTGTTTTCTAGACTCATCACCCACAAGATTATGAAGAGTAATTGCACTTTTACTGCAGATATACAAATTAAACTCCTAATTTCTGTATCCAGCTCCAGGGACATTCAGGGCCAGGTTGGACAGGGCTTGGAGCAACCTGGAAGGTGTCCCTGACCATGGCAGGTGGTGGAACAAGATGATCTTTATGGTCCCTTCCAACCCAAACCATCATATGATTCTGTGATTCTGAAATAGACACGCTTCTGTTTGGTGCCTTGAAAGATTCCCAATAACTACAAGCTACACCTACAGGTTTCACAACGTGTTTGGGAATATGTATCAGTTAAGATTCATAACCATAATCAGTGGTTAAATTTGCTTAGCCCCTGAAAATGTTATGAGGCAGAGACCCTCACCCTGAACCTCCCAAAGCCAAGAGAAGGTGTTCAAAATTACCTAAGTGGGGTTTGCACACAGCTCACAAGGATTTCATTTCTAGGGCTGTTGATCCATTGCCTTCCATGAGCACTAATTTTACTGATGTATCTTTCAATGTATTTCAGCTATCTCTTGGTTAATTTCAAATCTGACAAGTTAGATGGATGTGCTGCATGCCATGGTCCATAAAAACGAAAGGCCAGCTATTAATTTGCTTTGCCTTCAGCTTAGTGATTTCGGAAAAGTCCTTCTTGCAGCCACAACATTTAATTTATTGAGAGATATATTTGGATCTATTTATTTTGAGAATGAAATTGTCTGGATTGCTGCCATTTATTTTATAAAAGAGATAATAAAAATGTAACGAGTATGGAGATTCAGAAGTGGAAATGACACAAAGAAAGCAATAATCATTAAAATAAAAATATAAACAAGTCTATAAACTAAACCCTCAAGACATTTGCCATGTATAATATAACTTTTATACCTCTTACTTCATAACACATAACTTTACAAGAAAATTAATTTAATGCTTTTGCTAACCTTACTCAACCTCAATCAAGTAATAAGTAGCAAGAAAAACAATTATATGTACACACAGTAAGCTTTCATTTAGTTCAAGTGGTGATTCAAGCATTTCAATAGCATAATAAAGACCTGAAATCTATTTAACCAATGGCAATACCAAAATACATGAAACTCTGTTTTTCACATGAGACTCCTTGGATATTTAAACCCACACAAACTTCTATGGCAGGGCTTTTGTAGGATACTTACTTGCCCTGACCCCCATAAATTTCATCAGGTACTGCAGCTATGATACAGAAATAAACTAAACACAGCAGCATTCTTGCAGAAGGGACAGGGCCTACAGCCAGAACATGCTGTCAAATATGATGGAATGGGTCTTGGGTCCCAGTCTGAGAAGGCAGGAGGAAAGGACTGACACTCATCACTACCCCTGGCAGGATCACCCACAGCAGAGGGTTTAGCCATGGCAGTCCACACCACAAGCCCAAGCCATCCCTAGAAGTGCTCAGAAGGTTGGACAGGGCTTTGAGTAACCTAGTAGAAGATGTCCCTGCCCATGGCAGGAGTTGGAATCAGATGGTCTTCAAGATCCCTTTCAGCCCAAACCATTCTGTGATCCTGTGATCAGAGCTAAGGCCTGCTTGACGTGGCAAATAATCACCATACCATCCATGTGACATCATGACACCTCCTGTGCTGCTGGAAGGGGTTGTCAGAACAGAGGCAAAGGGCTGAAAATCTCTTTAAACCCTTACCTCCCTCCCTGAGGTTCTGCCCCAAGCTCCCAGCAGTGCAATTCCCATTTCACTGCAGAGGGAAAGGCTGAATCATAGAGGTATTGAAGTAGTAGGTTAAAACTGGGGCATTCAGTCCTCATGTCTACTCAGAGATAATTGGCTTAATTTTCCCTGTTGTGAGGCCTTCCTGCCTCCTGCTGCCTTCAAAAGACATCACTGCACACACACAGATTAGAAAATAGCACTGACTGTTAAAATGTTTGATTACAGATATTTCCATAATCGCAAGCAAACATGTCAGACTTAAATGATCCTACTCTTAGGCTCCCCACCTGTAAAACACAAAACAAGGCCCTTCGTGCACTTTTCTGAAGCAAGGGCAGGGTTATTTCTAGAGCTGGCTGAGGCCTTAGGTAATGGAAGAGCCATGCTCAGAAAGTCCAGGGACAAGTAAGTATACACTGCATAAAATATTTTAAGAGGTTTTCAGAGGCTGAAGTTTCTCTGTACTAATAAATCTCTGAAGGTATTGCTGCCATTGAGTTCAGTGAAACAGCTGAGATATCCATGGTCATATAAAGATTGCAATTCTCTAAGCAGCTTCATGGATAGCCGAAGGCAAGACCTACAAACCAGTCATTATACAAATCATCATTCGTATCAATTACTTTTAAAACTGATGAAAAGCCAAAAGCTTTAGCTCAGTAGGTGGCCTGCTCCCTGATCCAGAGAGGACAACAGAACAATCCATGGGTCCCCTGAGTTCAGGGGGCCTTGAATAGGAGTCTTCATGTCTTTGAGTCACAAATGCTCCTGGAGCTTTGGACAGATCCTGATCAACAACCCAGCTCCATTGGAGTCAGAGAATTCAGGCACTCACATTACTGCAGAAAAGCATGAACTTAATGGAGGTCAGATAAAATAATGATATTTCCTTCAGCTGCCCTCATTTTCAGCTCAGTCAACAAGCACAACATTCTCTCACGTTTGGCTGGAAAACTAAGAGTATTTTCTGATCAAGACACATCCCAGGACAGCAGCAACCAGGAGCCAGCTGCCAGCAGAGGTGGAGCAACTCATTGTGCCTAGGACAGGAGTTAGGGAGAGACAGTGCCAGGCTGGATGATATTTTGGCAGGATGAATGCAACCCACAGGTCACTTGTACTCTTCCTCGTGCATGTCCATACCCCAATGAGTCAAAAGTCCCTTGCACCAAGTCAAGGAACTAGGCAGAAACAGCAGTTCCCAAGGTCCCTTCATGCCATCCCATGTATCTGGTTGTGAAAGACTGCTGAACTTCAAACCTAATTTCCTTTTCCAGATTCTCAGCTTCTTACACTTTTACAACTTAAAATACTTATCTCTCCCATTACCTCAACCAGCTTGTTGATATATCAGTTGAGGAACATGTTGGCAAATTGGATGCAAATTACTCTTCTCCTTTCCCTACCATGTCCAAAACATATAGTCACACCATCCTGAACTCACATAAACTCCTGACTGTGTTTATTTCAGAGCTGTAAAGCTGATTTGACTGTTTAAATTAATGCAAGGAAATAGAAACAAATCATTTTACAGCCTCCAAGTTGGCTTCTGCTGCCCAAACATCCTTCTTTGTGCTTTGGTCCTCAACAATTCTCCATCAAATGGGTATAAGCACAAGTCATGTAGATGAGTTATTGCTAGCACATGTATTTTAAGGTTTTTTATTGTCAGATATTTTTATTTTTTTTCCTTCTTCCAATTCCAAATATCTGGTTTTCTTTAATCAGTCATATCATTATTAAGGAGCTTGCCAATGTCCATTTAAACCAAATTATTCCTTCTTGAATGGGTCAGCCATCCAGAAAGCTACAAGTTTTTCTTCTAGTAAAATCTATACTGAGAACTGTGTGAACACGTGATTTGTTTTTGTTTTGTTTTTTGTTTAATGCTTGAACTGAAAAACTAAGAAAAAAGTCAGTATAGAATGAGTCTCAAAACTGTTTCATTTTTCTCAAAGAAATGAAAATAAGCATGAAAACACAATAAATGTTTTATTGCAGTACTTTTCTCCTTTGAAAAATTGTCACTGAGTTTAGCTAAACTAGGCTTTAATACATGCAGCCTGTAACTCTTTTATTTTCTCTTTCTGCATTTGATCTTTTTTTTTTTATTTTCTTCTGACAAAGTACTCTGCTAAACACAGCTGTTACTTCTGGATGTGGAGTGATCTGAAACTGCTTTTTTGGCAATAAAAGGTAACTTTCTCTCTAAAATTATTATTTTATATCCAAAGAGAGAAAGAGATCTAACCTTTTCCTCTCTTATAGTGTAAAACTAAGTATATACTCATGGTGGGGCATGGGAATCAGCCATGGGATTTGACTTGTGCTGTAGCCATGGAAAACATAACCATGGCACAGAAGTGACATATCTAATGTAATGGGCAAAATTATTTACATTTTCTTCATTGACTGTGTCACCATGGCATTTCAGCTCTTCCTGGAAACACAGGAAATCCCAGAGCAGCCTTGTGGAGGTATTTTGGTCCACAGCAAGGACTCTGGGGTGCACCCTGAGTATAACCCCACCTCAGATGAAGTTCAGATTAAGGGATTCAAAGCAAGTGGAAGCTTAGCCCTTGGCTCTTCCCTTCACATCATACAAGCTTCAGCCAAACCCCTGGCGTTCCAAATCAACTTTTCATGACCTCGAAACTAATCCCAACCTTTGCACTGGACTCGGTACAACTGGCAAATTTATATTGTAAGCTTTATTAAGTCTCCTTCGGTCTCATAAATCCTATATTACCCAAGAACTGGCTTTACAGAAAGCACTCAGAAAGGGTCACAAAAGACTAAGAGTGTGGCATTTAAATAACTCACACTAGTTAGATGTTTCCTCCACATAACTGGAAGCCTTCATTGAAACACAGTGTTGCATTTTGAGCATTACAATAGAACCCAGTGCTAAACTTAACCTTGGCTGCAGATAAGGCATATTCCTCAGGGTGAACATTGACTCTGAGTAAAACAGGCTGATGCAAACTCTGTATTTTACTTCACTGCTGTGCCAAAGTTCAGCAGTAAGGTTCTGCAATGCAGTTTTCATTCCTGTAAAAATAACTTGTACTAATAAAACAGGGAATGAAAAAGGCATAAAGTACATCAAGAAGCTAGCTTAAAGTATTCAGAGTGATATCAATATTCTCCATCACAAGACTTGCAAATTTGAAAATAACTGTAGCTCTGTAGTTACCAGTTTCACAGAGGTTATGTCTGATTTAAGGGCAAGAACACATACCAAGAAAAAATCCAGAATAAGGCAGCCAAATCTACTGAGAGCAGCACAGAGTTTTTCTCTATGGGATGAACAACATTCAACCCTAACCATCATTCTGCAGTAAATAATTTCATATTCCTAATCGCACCTGAACACTATCTTCTTACATGCTCCTACTGCTAAACAAAAAGTAGCAACACAACATTTTTAAAAAACCCCAAACTGTGCAAATCATTAACATATCTGGCCTGAACCAATTCCACAGCTATATTTTTTTTTTAATTTAAAAAAATCTTCAGTGAATAAATTTAAGTTTTAAATTCCTAATACATCTGTGTTCTTCCAAATTACCTCTGCACGAGCAACTCCCAGCTGCAGGCAGTGCACTCTGCTCAGCCTAAAGATGATCCCCCAAATTCGTTTACCTACCCAGCTGTGAGAGTGAACCCAGTATTGTTCACACACGGGGTGAAATCGGGAGCACTCAGAGAAACCAATACCACATTTCCACCTCTTTTCCACTTGAAGAACTAGGTGTTAATTGCAGAAATTGACTATGACTTTGTCTTCACTTCCCCTTTCACAGACTCCAGTCTGGTTCCTATATCCCACTCCCTCCTTTCTCCTCCTCTGGAACAGCCAAACCTTGACCTCCCCCTGGATCTCCAAACTTTTTTCTCTGAAAGCTCAATTTGAACACATCTTCAAGCCTTGTCTCGGGAATTCACAGCACTCACACTTGCAAATGATACTCAGAAGGAGGTCTGGCAAAATGTTCTTTCTTTTTTGTCTGCGTTCCCTTTCCTCATGAACATGGACATTTCACCTAAAATTCACGATTACATAGATTTTTGTCTCATTTATGCCCTGTACAATGGGTACTAAACCCATTCCCAATGCTAACTGTGGACTGGGCTTTCACTGCCGCCACAGCCAAGAGAAACAGATTAAAATGTCCTCTGTGCAAAAGAAAATAAATCAATACCCTGGGATGTGCTATGTTGAAATTCACAAATCTTAACTTTGAGACTGTTTCTAAATCCGTAACTCAGTCAGCCTCCAGAAGACGGAAGGCAGATTTTGGTCTTAGTTGAAGTTCTTTATCAGAAACAATTTTGGAAAAAGGAGATAACACCACCTGCATCCGTGGGTAAGGCTGAGCCTTAGACAACACTTGACACAACTCAAGGCAGCCTCAGAATGAGCCTGCAATGTCCCCACTCACCTCACGGCCAAAGGGCACTCTTACATGTGATATTGTAAATAAATAATATTAGCTTCTAAAAAAATTAAATCAAAATTGAGCCTTTTGAAATATGTAAACTATATACATATATGTGTGTGTGTGTGTGTGTGTGTGTGTGTGTGTGTATATATATATATCAATCATAGCCATTTTAATTTTCTTCTTGTTAGAAACTTCTGTAAAGGAATGGGGCTGCTCTGCACACTCCTTCAAAATCCTCCACAAAAGCAAGAGCAAGAGAAACCTTGCTCCATTCTGCAGTAAACAGGTCCCCACTTGCAAAAAACAACAGAAACATTTTTATGTACAACAAAAAAAATCCAGAGCAGCTCCACTGAGATTGATGGATATGACCCTTCTCTCACTTGTATAAGTGATGTTTTATTAACTACAGAGGAATAAAACCTGACATGACAGCCAGACTCTATCACATAACTCTTTATCTGCAGCCCTCACTCCTCTCCATCTCTCCCATCTCAGATCTAATGAAAAGACAATTAACATAAGGGGAATCCCCTGCACTGCATTTCAAAGAGACATAAGACCATTTCTCCAGTGCACACCACCAATCCCATGGCACCGGAGCAGATAAGTTGCAACAGGGTTGTGGAGGCAACACCTCAAATTAGAGAATCCTTAAAAAGTTTGATTTAGAAGGGACCTTAAAGGTCCTTAAAGGACCTTAAAGGAGTTCAAATACCTCTCCCACGGACAGGAGCACCTGCTGCTAGACCAGGTTGCTCCAAGCCCCTCCAACCTGCTCCTGAGTATCCTGCAACATGCCACACTTTACCATTTTATTCCAATAAGTCTGGAGTCAGCAGCTTGGGAAATTTGTCCTGTCATTTACAATCTTTGAAGTGTAAACTTCAGACTCACGCAGAACAGAGAGCAGAAGTGATGTCTGTGTTTTCAGGTGAGCAGAGCTACAGACTTCAAAGGTTCTGCACTAGGCTGTGAAGCCTTCTTGAAGGTTGTCACCTGAGTTTATCAAAAGCTGGCAGAAAATGCATCCATGCATCCAGATAAATGTATTCTTTGATCTGAGTGATAAAAACAACAGGTTTTTTTCATGTAAACTCCTTTTTTGTAAATGTTTATGAACTGTGGGAAATTATGTCTCTGTCAGAATTCAAAATAAAGTGATTCAATGGGTTTGCCTTACACTTACCATTCATTATGCTCACAAACATTGCAGGAATCCCAATGGAGTTTGCAAGGAAGGTTCACGATGTTGTAGTTACCAGGGAAACACATGATGGATTGTTGTTATCTAAAAAAGAAAATCCCCATTACCTTTCTATTAAAGAGCAAGCGATGTGAACTATATGCAGAAATGCCTTTATGGTTACCATATTAAAATGCTGAGTGCTTTGTCCCAAGATTAACCAAATAGTGGTCATGCTCTGACATTTTAATTCACTGTGAACAGCACCTAGCGCTTTACAGTCTGTGGTTTACCATGCATTGCTAGAGACAGCCCAGTATTCAGCTGGATCAGCCCAGGAAGAGCAGATGCCATGCGATTGTACTTGCAGTTAAAATATTTACAAGAAAAGCTCTGCTAAACTAGGCTAGAAAAAAACAGCAATGCATTTGACACCAAAACAAAGGTGTTTTGCCAGCTCCCCAAGGCTTGTACAGGATATCCAATGAGGACTGGATGAAGAGCTTAAAGGCTTAACAACAAGGTAATTTTGCATAGAATAAACAAGGTTTCTCAGTGTATGTTAACATCAGCCAGTTGGTCTTGGAGCACAGGTGTTGCAGATCACCAATTTCCTGTCTGCACAACACTGATGGAGTCATGGGTGCTCCAACCCTGCCTTGTCCTTCATGCTTCCTGGCTTGTGAAAACAACACGGCACCAACTAAGCAGCCATGCAGAAAACCAAAAAAACTTCTTTGTTCGAGGCCTTCTTTAAGCTCTAGCAGACTGGGTGGGCAGCAGAAGCAGGAATCATCACCTTAACCACTGCTCCTCTGAAGGAGCTAACGTCCCCACCATCTTTTGGTCACTCTCCAGCCTTTGAGAATGACCACAAGAACTACCTCCAACCTTACTGCAGCATGAACAGGCTGCCTAAAATCACCTTCAACAGAAGCTAAATTAAATCTGCCTTCTTCCACACTAAAATGTCCTAAGGCATATTTCCTTCCCTGTCCTCTCTTTCACACCCATCAGTTACAGTATCTCAGCCTGGCAGAAGGTAGCCCTCAACAAAGAACAGTAATTTTCTCTGGCAGCTCCAAACTGATTCACATTTGGCTGCCCATGTCCATCACATTCAAGCTTTACAACGACCCTGAATCACTATAGTGAGTTAAAAGAATTTATTCTCATTTAAGAGGTCACCTCTGAATTGATGAGAGACTTTCAATAGCTGAGTTACCAAAGTTTTCACTGTGAATTAATAAGAAAGCAGAGATATTGCCCAATTTCTTGCTGTATTATTCCCACTTCACTAGTCTCTGAATTAAAGAAGGCATTCATTTCATTGGAGCTCGTGTTAGGATGTCTAAGCTTTGCACCACAGGAGAGGATCTTTAGAATACTTCTGATAAGTAGAGGGAGTGTTATGGGATGTGGGAGTTAATTCTTCCCTCCTGAAGAGACAGAGCAGTGACTGCTTCTGAAAATGAAGACAGGCAACTCATGGTCAGTGTGGAGGAGAAAGATGAGGGGTCACATCAAAGTGAAATTCAGGAAGATGCTGACACAACAAAGCAGGTGTGACCCCCAGGACAGATCTTGTGCTAAGGAAGTGATATGACAGTACAAGAGGACACAACAACTCTTCACGGAAAGTCTTGATGAACATTGGAGTCCCCACCCCTGGAGGCATCCAAGGAAAAACTGGACACGGTACTCAGTGTTCTGGTCAGGGTGACAAGGTGGGGATTGGTCAAAGTTTGAACTCAATTACCTTAGAGGTTCTTTCCAGCCTTTATGATTCAATGAAAGGTGCTCAACCTTGAGCTAAACCTTGAGCTAAACCTTGCTGATTAGACACAGCCTAGAAATGAGACTCTAGACCAAACTGAAAGAGTATCATGAGCTCAAAGTGGGTGACAGCAGAGATAAACAGGAAAAGAGGTGGGAAAGGGAAGGCGTAGTGAGCCCAGGATCACTACTGGCAGGGCTTTTCCTTGACATATCTGCAGATCCATTCCTGCTCCAGATCAGACAGGATATCTCATGCTTCACTGTCCCCTCTCTTGTAAGAAAGAGCTGGCCCTGGTGATGGTCACATCTCTAAGGCCGTAACACTCTAGGGAAAGTTGGGATATTGGGTTGTCTCTGAAGGCAGGACACACATCCAACCTCCCTCCCTAGCTGTCAGGTCACCTGGCTGGTTTCTCATAATACCCAGAGGCACAGCTTTAGTTGAATGTTTAACATCACACAACTTCACACCACCGATTTACCCCTCACTGTAAAGCAGTGCCAGCAGGATGCAAAATAATGGAACAAAACTCTCATTTTAGTCTGTTGACCTGTTTTCTTTTTCCTTGCCTTATTTTTACTTTTACTGCTCTGATTCTTAAATCCATTCCTAAAACAAGCAAATCCTTTTTGTTTCCATTTACAAAGGACTTAAAAAAAAAAAAAAAAAAAAAAAAAAAAAAGGAGAGAGATGCAAAAACACAAATAGCCAAAAAGAAACAGTGGAGAGGTATGTGTTATTGGACAAGTGTTTAATTTATGGAACTTGGCTGGCAGAACAAGAGTTTGAATTGTACTTCAGTAAGTGGAGCTCTTAGAATAAATGTGGCTTGTAAAATTGTTTTACAGTCTGCTTTGCTGAACAGCCAACACCTCGTGGAAACCTTTGAAAAACATTCTGTTTAGAAGCTACGTTTTTTATATTTCATATTTTCTCTATTTGTTTTCCCCTCTGGTTTTATAACTGGAACCATATGCAGGAAAACAGGATTTTTGTGTCTTAAAATATCTACCTGACCTGACTACATTTATAAATAAAAAACAGATAGCATTTTGAAAATTCTTCACGTATGAAGCACTTGGTTCAAACATGAAGGTTTATTTGTTTGATATCCCTGTGAGCTACAGATTTCCTGAATAACCTTAGGACAGTCATTTAGCTGAGACTCATCATGCCTCTCCCTACATACACATGGTGCAGCTGTGTACATCTGAGCTGTCTGTCTTTCCCATTATAGAGAGAAAATGCGACAGCATTTGGGACATGATTCACCTGTGTGGGATGGGAGAGGATGAATCATGTTCTAGATGCATATATTGACCATCTCTTCACCAGAAGTCAAGGTAAGATGCTCAGGTACAGACACTCACACTGCACACAGCAACACTTGTAGGTCCCATCTCAGTCTCTCTGTGTCACTACAAGGATGAGGCAGACACTTCTGGAATTAAATCCATCCCATCCCAACAATGATGTCCCACCACACCTGGGTGGTCTCCCTGGAGATTATACTAATCATTCCATGTCAGCCACAGAGAGGAGACTCAACAATAAGCCTTTATATTGTTATACGGAGTCAAGAGGAATAGAACTAGAGTTAGATAATATATTGAAAAGAAATTCCTCCTCATTCATTTCTCACCCTGTGAGGGTGAGGAGGCTCTGGCACAGGTTGCCCAGGGAAGCTGTGGCTGCCCAATCCCTGGAAGTGTCGAGGCCTGGAAAGTGTCCCTGCCCATGGCAAGGGGTGGGACAGGATGAGCTTTAATGTCCCTTTTAACACAAACCATTTTATGAGTCCATGAACCCCTTTCTAACAACACCATTCAGAAGACCTGTGGTAATGAAGCCTCCTCCTTCACAATTGCACACATGTGCATGTGGCTGTACAGACAATCCAAATACAAATTGTGCCAGCACAGCTTCTACCACAGACACCAATAAAATCCATTATATAAACTCTGTGCCTCCAATAGCAGAGTGGGAGATACTTCTGCAGCAGAGGGGGAAAGGGGAAGTAGTAAACTTTTGCCTTGGAGCAAAGTATTGCATTACGCAGTACAGAGACTCAGACGGGAAGGTGCAGAAATAGTCCAAGACCACACTGTAAAAGCCAATTACCTAAATAAGGATGTAAGAATCATACTTAGCCCCGTTAAAATACCCCAACAAGCTGTGCTTGTAAAGATATGATAGAATCATATCTGTGGGATGTGTCTTCATTTAGTGCCTGTGATAGGAAAAAAGGTCTGTTGAGCACCTTTTTTCATTTTGGGTGGGTTTTTGTTTGGTTGTTTGTTTGTTTTTTTTTTTCTTTTTTTCTTTTAAAGATCTGTGGCTAAGGGTTTTGTACCTATTCTTAGAAGCCGCGCTGCATGCATGCTCAACAACTGTTCTGAAATGCCCTGCTTTATTAATTTGATTTCAACATCACAGGTCGATCCCTGCTAAAGCCTCATTTGGTAAAGTCATTACGACTCAGCCAAGCGTTCTGTCACCATCCCAAAGTTTTTTCCCTCTAGCTGTACACGGTATTTCTTCTCTATTCCTTGATGGCCTCTTATGAGACAAACGTGCTTTTGCAGACTGTTTCTTTTCAAGGCCCTTGTGAGGCCACGTCCCTTGAAGTCAAAATGTTTCTGATGACTGTGCTTTCAGCAAAGAAGGGGAAAGATAATTTATCCAGGCTTGGCTTCAATTACCTTCGCACATGGCCAAGGTCCCAACAGAAACAGCAGCCCTGTAGAACATTTGGCTCAAGTGTTACTCATCACCCATCACAGTGGTCATGCACCATCTCACTGTTTTGACCAAAAAATTGGTGGTATTTTTGTACTAATTTGCATGAGGCCACCAGATCACTGAAGGCTTTGTGAGGGTGGTATGCTGGGAATGTTTTATTTAGCAGCACAAGCCAAAGAGAAACCCAGAGCTTGATCCAGGAGGCTTTAAAAATACACATCTCTATGCTGACAGCACCCTGTGCCTCAAAGCAAGCTGCAGCAGCTGTCTGCTGTGGGATGAGCAGGCACAGGTAGGTCTGGAGGTGAGTCCCCACTACCTGGCACTACCCTGCAGTCTGGAAAATGTTCTTAATAAGTGGGACTGCTCATTACCACACTGATGAATTGGTGTTTGCTAACAAAAGGCCCTTTCTCAAGAAATTCCTCATCAGCTCTAGGTGTGCCGTGAGTGATTCAGGCTCTCATTAGCCTTAATTAGATAATTGTTCAAATGATTTCTCTGTTATTCATGAAGCCTGTACCACAGAGCATCAGCCCATCGATAGACTGACAGGTGTTCTCTTCAAAGAAACAGTGTTTTTTTCCAGGGTGAAATGATCCTGCAGGGATCACTGTGCCCATCACAACCCTCCAGGATCTTATCCAGCTATTAAAGTCCCTTGGGCTGTTCCTACATAAAGCCCCACGATTCAACACTGCAGCACTGCAGTGGCTTTCAGCACACCCAAATCTCGTTTTTTGGGGGTTTTTTGTTCTTTCTTTTTTCTTTTTTTTGTTTCCGCACTACTTCTTTCCCCCAAAATTTGGAAATTCTTCAGCCTTCTCCTCTAGCCATGCCCCAAGTTGCTTTGCCATCTTACGGGGGTGAGTTCTCCATCCAGCATGAGAATTAGTTCCCTTCCAGTCCAAAAGAAGAAAGCAAACAGAAAACATAAAAAGGGGCTAGTTTGGGGTTTTTTTCTTAGACCCAGAACTTCAATGCCCAGCTTGATGTAGATTACAGGCCTGTTGCAGATGGCTCAGTGCACTAGCCTGGGACTACAGATCCCACTTCCAAAAACTTCAAGATTGACTTTGGCAAAGTCTCTTAGGTTGGAACTTTTCTTCCCTGCAAACAGACCTCTAAAAGCTCAGCCACCAGGCTCCCTCTGCTGCCAGTGGAAAAGGAGAAACAGAACCCCCCCCCCTTTTTTTTTTTTTTTTTTTTTTTTTCTCCTTTTCCACAACTTGGCTAGGTATATTAGGAAAAAGAGATAACAAACACTCTCTGGAGGTATTTGCTTCTCTCCACAGAGAGGAATTGACTGCAAAGAGGTCTAATATGATGACATTGCCCTTAACCCCTGACAGTTAAATGATGTGAGCAAGACAGGGATTTTAAAAATACCCAGGTCCCACATCTCAGTTTCAGAGGGAATTGAGCTGGGCAGCCTTATAAGCACAGGGTTTAGGAGCTCTGAAGTCTTGTTTCTGCTTTGTAAAACCCCCAAGTAATTTTTTGTGGTGGGGTTTAAAATGAGCATAAGCTTTTCACGTGCTGTGATCACTTAGACACAACTTCTTGGCATTTATTCTCCCTGCTGGTAACAGCTGTGTTGCACAGCTCGTTGTGCTTACTGTTCACAGCAAAGAGAAAAAATATTTTTTATTGATGCATCCCTAAACTTCAAGACTGTAAGACATGTTCCAGTCTCCTTTATAAGGATCCAGTGCAGATCTCTGAGGCCACCATGAAATGCTTTGGAAAACACTTTAGGGAGAACATGAGCAAATAAACAAAGCAGACAAAGTGGAATAAGATCACAGAAACATAGAATTGTTTAAGTTGGAAAAGCACTCTAAGATCATCAAGTCCAACAAAAGCCCCGCACTGCCAAGGCCACCACTAACCCATGTCCCCAAGTGCCACATTCACACATCTTTTGATCACTCCTGAGGATGATGACTCTGCCACTATCCTGGGCAGCCTGTTTCAGTGTTCACCAGAGAGTTTTCTCTTTTACCAGGTCAATTGCTAAATATGAGTATGAACCTCTGTAGCAACCTCAGTGACAACCAGGTGCTGGCCTGGTATTGCTCTGGAGTCTCTTCTCTGCTTGTACCTTCGAACCTTGTGTCCCTCCCAAAACTTATTGTGTGCCTCACAAGAGCACCCAGGTTGAGCTGTCTTTGGGAATAGCCAGAACTTTCTGTTGGTAGCTGTGGGCTCAGGTAGCTTGACTTCCACCTGATTGTGCCCAGAGCTACACCCAAAAAAATTATGCATCTTACAAAGCCCTGGTGCTTATGGGATGTGACTAGGCACAAATATTTGGTTTTCCAGTAGGAGCTGGTCTCTTCCTACCTCAGAGGGATGTAAATTCCCAACAGCTAACCACTGCAAATTTCCTCAGTCTAGGGGACACATGGGAGGAGGAGGGGAACTCCAGCTCTGTGTTCCCTACACCAAAGTCTTCCTGGCTAACCAAAAGAAATAGCCAAAAATGACAGCCACCAAGGCTGCCTTAAACTGAAACCAGGAGCTGAACTCAGTTTCTGGCCAGGATGAGATTACAGATCAAAAAACAAGGAAAGGTAATAAAACCACCCCATCCTCTTTTGGTCCTTGTTTCTTCCTACACTGAGCACAGCTTTGCAGAACCTCAAAACCTCCCTGTCAACAACCCCATAGAACATCCCCTCTGCTCTGAAGCCAGGCTGGGAGAGCTGGGCACAAGAGAAGGCTCCAGGGAAACCTCAGAGTTTCTGACAGCCAAAAGGGGTTCCAGCTGTCCTGGTTTGGGGCAAATTTGGGAGAAAACCCCTGTATAGGATCCCTCCAAGGAAGCAAACCCAGGTGGCCCCTCCCTCCAACCAGTCTGGTAAAAAAAAAAACAAACCTCTTTGGAGAAAAGTGGAAAAAACTATTTTACTAAACAAATGTGCATACAAGTATAAAGAATGAATAATATGAAACAATAAAACCTCTCCTCCTGAAGTGAGATGGCAAATTGAGAAAGTCCTTGCCGTGGGTGTAGCTCGGCTCTCTCTCTCAGTCTGTCACCAGTCCCAGTCCCTCCGGCGCTGCTGGAAAATGCCGAGGTCCAGGCCCCGGTGGGCCGCAGGTGCAGCCCCCAGTGCTCCCCTGGGTTTTCAGTCCAGGGCAGGTTTAAACAGTTCCAAGAAAAAAAAGGGAAAAAAACAGTCCAGGGAACTTCTCTGCCCTAGCTAGCTGAAACTAACTAAAAGCAAAAGAAATCTCTGTCCTGCAGTCTCTCCAAGCCTCCGCCGAACACACCGTCCGGAGAAGAATGTGGAGGAGTCAGGCAGTTTTCTCAAAACAAACTCCGCGCTTCTCCTTGCTCTTAGAACCAGTCTTAAAGGCACAGGACTCAATATACAGCACAAACAGAACAGACGATTGGGGATATAAGCATCATAAAGTTACCCTAGGACACAGCAGAGCTGGAGAAGGACTTGGGACAAGGCATGGAAGAACAGGACACGGAGGAATGATTTTAAACTAAAGCAGGGGAGAATTAGGTTAGATATAAGGAAGAAAGTCTTTCCTGTGAGACTGTGGTACAGGCTGTCCACAGAAGCTGTGGCTGCTCTTGTATCCTTGGAAGTGTCCAAGGCCAGCTTGGACTGGGTTTGGAGCAGCCTAGGATAGTTGAAGATGTCCCTGCCCATGGCAGGGAATGAAATGAGATGGGCTTTTAGGTTCCTTCCCATCTAAACCAATCCCTGATTATCTGATTCAAGGTTTGCAGGTGTCTATTCCTTGCACAGCCACAGGTTTGGGGGTTTTTTGTTTGTTTGTTTTGGGTTTTGTTTTAACAAAACCAATTTAACACCTTCATTATCCTCCTCTGTTAGGATTATAGAAACAAACAAACAAAACGAGTGGTGCTTAGGTTTTGTTAATACGGTTTCACACAACAGCCTGTCTCGCTGGTGCAGCTCTCCCCAGGCCGAGGGAGATGGTGAAGGTCCATCGCTTTGCGTGAGCCCCAAAGGCTCTCGCCGCCGTGAGGAAGAGCTGCCGGCAGAGAGAGCCCGAGCGCTGGGAATAGGCGCCACGAAACGCTGGGGCTGCTCTCAACAGCTTGCTGCCAGGGCCAGCCTTTGCTCCTCAAGGACTTTCTTCTGAGGGTATTTAGAGCCACAGGCACTTTTGCCATCTTCCTGTCAGTGTTCCTCTCCGCAAAGCAGCCTTTCCTGCAGCCAAGCATCCCTCACTGCTGCTGCTACAGGCTGCGCCGCTGACAGCCAGCCTCTCTGAGCCACCCATAAATAGGCTCCCACCGGAAGATGGTGCCGATATTCCACGAAACAGGGGGCAACGCCTTCACAGCATAGTTCGCTTTGGGGCACCGCGTAGAAGAAACCCAGCCACGCTATATCAAAATCATCAGAGAAAATCCCACCGCTGATGCCAGGCTCCCTCAGGCAGCAGGGGTGCAATTTTGAGGGTGTGACCTTCAGTGTAGCTCACCAGGCTGCAGTGCAGTGTTTTTGTGTATTTTTTTCTTTAAAGTTTGTATGGTAATAGACTTTTTAATGAGCAAAGCCCTGCAAGTGTAATTGGAAGATTAATAAACCCCTACTCCTGCTGAATATTCACCTGCTAACAAAGGAGCACACAGCCCTAAGCCAATGCTCTTGTCCTTGTCAAAAGCCATATGTGGATGCTGATTTCTGTGCAGTGCTTTGATGCTACCACAGGTTGCACTTGATGGTCGATCAAAGGCAGATGTGGAATGAGGAGCATCATAAGATACCTGGTGATTTACAAAAGCACTTACTCACAGCATCAAAAAGAACACACACTTCAGCCTTTCCTCTTGTATTTTCTCATCCCTTACCCTCTGCTGCTGTCCTGGCAATTTACATTGCTTGCCTCCAGCTCACTGCTGGACAAACTTCAGCAGGCTCCCTCCTCAGCACCTGCCACAGTAGCTACACTCAGCCAAGCATGGTTAGCACACAGGTGCTGCTCAGTTTTTTGGCAGATGTCATGTCTCATGTCCAACCAGCAGCTTATCACAAGCTCCATCAGGAGCTGGAGGGAGGAGGGGATGCTGCAAGGCACCCACACCAAGTCTCTCTTTCCACCTGCAGCTCTGTGTCTGTGCCAAAGCCCCATGACAGCAGCAGGGCACTGTCTGGTCCCCACCCCTGTGAGGAGACATGACTGCAGCACACACCACTCCCACCTGTGGATCCAGCAGATCTCTTCGCTATAAACATCCCATCTTTGATAAGAAATATCACCAAAAACTCAAAAGGTTTTTCTAACTCATTGTCTCTGTGCTTTGCAGTTACCCTTTACCATCCCCAAAAGAGAATGGAGCTCAGTGAGATCGTTGTCACTAAACATCCCAATGAGAGGGAACTGTACAAGAAGGAGATGCCAAGAGCCCAGGACCTGCTGTGGAGAAGTTGGAACTGGATCCACCATGGTTTTGGGTATCTCACGGGAGAAATGAAAGAATATGGAGAATGGATGAAAAGTAAGCAGAAGGATGTGTTTGGGGATATCCATATTGCAAACAGTACTTCCAGTGAAGTGTGTTTCACCCTCTGAGGCAGAGCGGAAGCAGTATGGTCCGAGCTCATTACAAATTCTGGTTTAATTATCTCACTCTCAGGAAGTCAATGTCACTGCATCCTCTGGCCATCACTATGGCAGCAGGCAAAATTCTGCACAGTCCTAAGATGTCTTTCACACTTAATCGGTTACATGTCATTAGCATCACATCTCACATAGCAGTGCCCAGAATCATACGGCAGGGCAGGGGGTTGAGTCTCATTTGTAACTGCCTTGGATCAGCCACTGTCTTGTCATCCACCTGTGGGCTGATGACAGGGAATTGTCTGCTGATAGAGGCAGAGGCTCTTGAGTTCCCAGCCTTGGGGGAGCAATAAGCACTGAGAGAGTGTTACAATGCCATAAGATAGAAGCTAAGACTGATCTCAAAGGTTTACTGTCCAGAAAGGAGCAAAGCATGAGCAGACAGTCCAAGCTACCCATAAATACTGGAGGTGAGGGTTTGCGAGGCTGGGTAAAACGGTGTCCTCTGTCAAGGACAGGGTTTTTAGCAGTACACCTCCAGTAATGGGAAAGAAATAGGAAACATCCATTTACAGCCAGGCCAGTGTGATCCCCAGACACAGGGGATTATCTCCTCCTGCTTTCTCTTTACTCCAGTGGTTCATGCTTTGTAGACAGCTTTTCTTACTCAATGTTCTGGAAAGCTTTGACCACTGTCCTCTTGTTATATTTGAATTTTTACAGCTAATACTTGGGTTCAAAACTAAGTGTATTTCTGATACCTCTCGTGTAGCTCAACTCCAAATACTAATTAAAATTAGTTCAGACAAGCCTGGTCATTTTCCACTAAGGAACTCCTTCCTCCTCCTTCTCCTTCTTGTCCCTCCTCCTTAACCCTACCTGGAAGGGCTTCTTAGAAGTAAGTCATTGCCCATATTCAGAAAATACCCTGCCACCTGACATTGCATCTGATGAACAATCAAAATAAGGTGATTAATTTCAAATCTTGAAGAAGATAAAAGCTGCATATGTACATTGCATTAACATCTGAATATCATGTACATGCAAGCAGCTCCCCTTTCCCATCCATTCTCCTTGCATCATCCTTTAATAACACATGGCCATTCAGAAATGGGTGCAGTTTTCCCAGAAGAGAGGCAGAAGAAAAACTGAAGTCAATTTGCAGTAGGAGAACCAGCAGCAAAAAGTTATTGCCGTGCCTCCATCCCACCTTCCCCCTGCACTCACCTGAGGTATCTGTGCTTGGTGTCTGCTCACTCTGCACAGGTTCAATAATCTTCTCTAAAGAGCAATAACTCTTTGTCCTCCGGAAATGCCTCTTTGCCCTGAGTACCGTCCAAGCTATAATTACTGCTTTCTAATTTCAGTTCTCTAGCTCTCAAAACACTTCTTAGAAACCTTTGACCCCCATCTCCTATATACACCATACCTCCATGTTCAGGGTTGCTGATTTCCTTCCAAAAACAGCAAAATTGCTTCCATTTCATATTTCCCTATAAAAGTACAGAGTTTTTCAGAGCCCCCTCTGCATTTCAATCATACACAAAAAAGAGTCTGTCTCTGTATTGAAATTATAGAAGAATCCAAAGTGACCTACCATGCAAGTAATCCTTTGACTATTCTCTCACCACAATAAATAAATCACTTGTTTGTCTGTCCCTCCATGAATTTTAGCAGTGCCCGGTCCATGCCTACTAGTTCTCAAGTGCCAGATGCAAAATATGCAGAGACAACAATCAATCAGAGAGCTGTTTTACAGAACTTTTAATATTTCACCTCTATTTTATGCCTGGAAAGGGGCTGCAAACATTGTGCTTTGCTAAAATGATGCATTTACAACAGTGTTTTGCCTTGATCTCCTCCAGAGAAACCCTTAATGGTTCAGTTGGTGGACTGGATCTTGCGGGGGACTTCTCAGGTGATGTTTGTCAACAACCCCCTCAGCGGACTGATCATTTTAGCGGGTCTTTTCATCCAGAGTCCCTGGTGGATGCTCACAGGCTGTGCTGGAACCACTGTGTCCACGTTAACTGCGCTGGCCCTCAGTCAGGACAGGTAGGTGGCACCTCATGTCCTCATGCACTTAATGAAAGTTGATTGTTGTGATGTTATGTGGAGCCCACTGATGGGTCACTGTCGCTTGTCAGAGACAGAATACTCATGTGAAGACAGAGCTGTGGCCCAAGAAGAGCTGGCCTGTCCCTATGGCTGTCTTCCTGAAAACAGACAGTTCGTTCTCCCTGGTAGCCATTCTGACAACCATGTAGGCCCTTTAGGTGACAAGGGCCCCCCTCCAAAGCAGTCCCCAAACTTTCCCCTTCCACACACCAGTGCAAGGCAGTAATCTCACGTTTTTTTCATCCCTTCACCAGGAGCAGGGCACTTACAAATTTCATTCCAGTGTATCCCAGTGAAGGCCCACTTTCATCAGCAAAACTTTCCACCTTGCAATTGTTTCCATCACAGGTCATCCATCGCAGCTGGGCTGCATGGCTACAACGGGATCCTGGTGGGCCTGCTCATGGCTGTCTACTCTGACAAAGGGGATTACTACTGGTGGCTTCTCCCCCCTGTGGCAGTGATATCGATGGCCTGGTAAGTGCCACTGCTCCTCCTAGGGACGATACTCGAAGGATGGGTCTGGCTACAGAAAGCTCAGAAACATTGAGGCCCCTCCACCCTACACGGGTAACTCCAGGCTTGATAGCACTGGAGGGTTGTGTTCGTCAACACACAGGGCTCATGGGGGTGTGGCAGGAGCTGAGGGCACAGGAACACTGATTGCAGAACACAGGCAGAGCAGCCCCACCCCAGCCCACTGAAAATGGCCCTCAGCAGCAGGACACACACGGGTTGGAGGTCACTGCAGCCAACACAACGCTTCCTCCTCATCCAGGCCCTGAAGCAACCCTGTGCTCATCCTGGGGCTGAGTTCAATCTCAGATATGCAACGAGTCATGAGCAAAATTAATTCCTCCAAGCAGCTCCAAAGGACAGACTATGTCCTTCCAGAATCAAATTTTGGCATTTTTAAATACGGATCTGGACAACACTGCAGAATCTGTTTAGCAGCCTTAACTGAAACTATTTTAATAGCCACATTTTAATCACTGTAAGCAGTAAGATGCAAGCCATTATTGGATTTTCACTGCTTTTAAGATGAGATTTGTTTTATATTTCATTTCTTTAATCATTCTCAGCAAAGGTCATCTTATAACAATCTCTCAAAACACAGGATATGTTGCAAGAATATTTCATTTGTCTTATCTGCCGGAATTCCTTGAGGTCTTTTGTTCAAAATTTTCTTCATTGTTTAGTTCACAAGTCTTGAGGGCAGAGCTGAAATATTTTGAAATCAGACACGTCAGTGATTTTTTAACTGATAAATGCTGACTTTCAGCTTTAAAATTCAGCATTTATTTAACTGTTCTCTTTTTTCCTGACAAGATGTGTAAGTGACAGAAGCTTTGTATTTCAGCACAGAAATTAGGACATCATTTTCACTGAAGTGTTTTTGGGGGCTTTTTGGGTTTGGGTTTTTTTGGTGTGTTTTTTTTTTTTCCTACAGCTGCAAGCAAGGAAATATGTAAACTCATTTGGGAACCAAACTTGTCAAAAAAAGAATAGGCTTCATCTGAGATTACACAGAGAGAACAAAGCATTCTGCCCACTGATGGTATCTATACAGCAGGATATAAGATGTTGCTTTTGAAATGTCAAATAATTTAGATGGGGTCTTTTTCTATTATAACCAGCTTAATGACCTTCTAGGGCTCAAATGCAGTTCCTTGAAAAATTAAAGTCTTTAAATTGATTTTTTATAAACTGCAATGTTCACTGCTACATGGGGTAGACCATAAGAGCTATTCAACACACCTCTACCAGAAGAGCTTAGCTGGAAGAACACAAGCCATTTTCACCAAAGTCTGGCCATTTCTTCTCTTCCTTGAGCTTTGTGAGGCCCATAAAAATTATATATTACCTTGCCAATATGATCCCATAAAGTCCTTCATGTAGGACACATAGTTCAAGTGGCAATCAGGCAGCCCAGAAATATCCTGAGGAAAGCAGATCAAAGAAAGATTATATCCCAGGTCTGACAGACAAAACTTTGGGAAAGACCAGGGTATTTCAAGGTTTGCATGGTTTTTGTGCTCTGACTGTAGGTTGAGTCTCACTCCAAATACTTTACATGCTAAAAATATTCAATCAGGCTATTTAAAAACAAGTCTCAGATTTCAGAAATTTGTATGATTTTGGATGATGCCTGGGTGGCAGCACAAAATTACATCAGTCAAGGTCTGAGTGAAGCCTGGCACCAACATCTTTCCCAGCTCTGCTACAGTGGTGGCTTCACCTTACATTCTGTTGGGCCTCATAAATAGTGTCTAACATAGTAAATATCTCCATCTTTCGTAATGGAAGGTTTTCCACCCCCTTTGATCATTTCTGCTTTATTTCTCTTCCAGAGCCCTCTCCTGATACTCTTCAAACTGTTTTAACTAGAACAAAACAACCCCTCCCCCAACAACGACAACAACAAAGGCAAATTGGGTAATTTCCAACACCCACCTGCTTTTTTAGACCATCTGAAGTTCTCCACAGCTCTTCACATGACCTTCCCAAAATTTCCTTTTCTGCTTCTTGTTCAAATTTTAAATTTTAATAGTAAGTTAGATTGTCTGTCTCTGTCCATGCCCAAATTCTGTGTTGGATGCAGACATGTATGTGAGATCATACTTTTCAGAAAGATGAACAACTTTCAACAACTCTTTGTTTGATGTCAATTAAGATATTAAGGTATTCACCACCTGATGTTGCTACAAGGAGCTGTATTAGCCTTTATTTGCTAAAATTACCATTTTATGACCAAAAGGCAGGCTGTCTCACCACTATAAATTGTGATGAATAAGTTATAATTGTATTTCTTCCCCTGCTCTCAGCCCAGTCCTGTCCAGTGCTTTGGGATCCATCTTCAGCAAATGGGACCTTCCTGTTTTCACTCTGCCCTTCAATATTGCGGTGACCCTGTACCTGGCAGCCACAGGACACTACAACCCCTTCTTCCCCACAATCCTCATCAAGCCTGTAGTTGCAGTGCCCAATATCACCTGGTCTGACATCAATGTGCCACTGGTAAGCTTCACACCAACAGGTTTATGGTATTTCACTGAAAAGGTGAGCATTAAGGGGTTCACCTCAGTGACACTTTCACATGGGTCTGAATGGCTCAGGAGCAATTCACAGAAGTACGTGGGTTGGTTCCAGGCAAACACAGCGGTGCTACAGAATCCCCAGGGACAGTCCTGGCTGATCCAGCAGAAATGCTGTTGGAGCCTGAGGAAGCAGAGAACCTGAACCTCTCACTCTACTCAAAGAGTGGGTTGTGCCAAAACTAGTCTTGAGTGCACATCCAGCGGGTAACTGGATATGGCCTCCTGCTGTCCATATATGGTTAAAAAACCATCAGCAACAGTCAGTGACAATATGAAAATTCAGAGAAAACATAAGGATTTCAAAGTGACAGAAATTCATTTATACCCAGTCCCCTCATGTCTAGTTCTAGCTCTGGAGGGTCACCTTCCCAAAGGAGAGCAGGGTAACTCATCCAGAGGATTATGGTTGATGGCTCAAGGTCCCAGTGGACATCAGGGACAGCTGGTGTCCCTCAGGGGACCATATGGGCACCAACGTAATTGAATATCTTCATTAACGACACAGACAGGGGGATCAAGGGAACCCTCAGAGAATTTGCAGATGGGACCAAGGTGAGAGGTGCAGTTGACACACCTGGAGGATGGAATGACATCCAGAGGGACCTGGACAGGCTGCAGAAGTGGCACATGGGAATCTCATGAGGTTTAACAAGGCCAGGTGCTGGAGCCTGCTGGAGCAAGCACCTGGGTCAGGGCAGCCCCCAGGATCAATCCAGGTTGGGGATGAGCAGAGGGAGCAGCTCTGGGAGAAGGACATGGGGGTGCTGTGGGTGAGAGCTGGACCTGCCCCAGCCCTGAACCCCCTATGCCATGGGCAGCAGAGGAGGGGGGATTCTGCCCCTCTGCACCTGTGCTCAGGTGAGACCCCACCTGCAGAGCTGCCTCCAGCCCTGGCTCCAACAGCACAAGGATGTGGAGCTGCTGGAGCCAGTCCAGAGGAGGCAGCCAGTCCAAGAAGGCATCCAGAGGGATGGAGCACATCTTTTATAAGAAAAAGCTTGGAAAACTGGGTTTATTCAGCCTAGAAAAGGAGAAGATTTTGGGGGTACCTAGCTAAGAGACTGTGTCAGAAAGATGGAAGGAGACTACTTACAAGAGCCTGGAGGGACATTTGGAACTATTCTCCCCCGAGGAGAAATGGCTTCCATTTGAAAGAGAGCAGGTTTAGATTAGATATTGGGAAAAACCTCTTCCCTGTGAGGGTAGTGAGGTCCTGGCATAGGTTGCTCAAAGTAGCTGTGGTTGCCCCTGGATCCCTTGGGTTGTCCAAGGCCTGGTTGGACAGGTCTTGTAATAACCTGGAATAGAGGAAGGTATACCTGTTCATGGCAGGGGGTGGAATGAGATGATCTCTAAAGTCTCTTCCAATTCAATCCATTCTGGGATTCTACGAGGTGCTCAGAGTCCAGCTCAGAACCAGGGTTTCTTCCTTCTGTTTTCAGCTGACAGCTTAGACAAAGTATCTGCTGTGTCCCTCAGGGCACAGACAGACAATAAATAACAGGCCCTTTTCTGCCATCTGCTGCAGCTCTTACAATCCATCCCAGTCGGTATTGGCCAAGTGTATGGTTGTGGAAACCCCTGGACTGGAGGCATATTCCTCGTGGCTCTGCTCATCTCCTCCCCACTGATTTGTTTACATGCTGCAATTGGATCAACTGTGGGGATGTTTGCAGGTAAGAAATACTGACCAAATCACTTTTGCAACCAAGGCATCTTGATCCAAGCCAGATTCTGTCCAGTCTTGAAAGTTGTATTGGTTTAGAGGTAATTGGGAAAACTCATTTTTCAAACTGTCTCTAAATTTGGGAGTAAAGGTCACAAAACACAGTGCAGATGAGAGCAGAAGCAGGTTTTCTTTAATCTTTGCATTTTTTATTAAATTTGCAACTCAGCCAGGTGGTTTGTTCCACCTTACTTAACCCTCTAACCATAGGATAAGTCCCACAGAGATCATAAGGAAACAGAGAAAGACTTACAGAACCGACTTCTTGCCACCACAACTGCTTTAAATTATGACCACAAGCAAAGGTCTACCTCAGAGCTAATGAGCCAAGGAAGAGAAATGGACTTTTCTGGGATGCAGTTGTTTGGTCCTGCTGTGGATTTGTCAAAATACCAAAATGAATGCCACTAAAAATGTCCTGTCTCTCCACTAACCAGAGAGAAACAATATTGAGACACATGAAGCAGACCCTAGAGGTTAGACAACATTAATGCCACTTAAGTGACTGATTTTAATAAATACTGATGATGGAATAAGTGTAGTCTCATTTCTTGGAAAAGGCAGTGATTCCACAAGTTCTCTGTGCTCTGAAGAACTTTGTACAAGATGTAGCTGTCTTATATTCAAGTTTCTAAACAAAACTGTCCACAATTTGTATGGCTAAGAACATGTGGCAGGTCTTGTACAGATGTGACATTCAGCCTAGAAGGGAAAAGTCAGGGGAAAATTTCTGGGAACAAGCATGGTAATAAGATATAGGGCAGATAAGGACAGTATAGCAAGAAATGCATTAATATTACAAATGTCAGGAAAGTGGCCTGCACTACACATTGAGCTCTCCTTTTCACTAGTACTCCTGAAGCCTGAGAAATCTTGTAGATGTTTCTGAGAGGTTGGATTTGGGGCAGACCCCCAGCTCCCATCCCCGTGGAAAATTTCCACTGCACAGGCAAAGTGACCACCGCTAGTAACTAGACTGTATCTCACAAAGGTCACTAGGGAAAAATGGAAAACTCCACTTGCTCCCACAAAAAACTTGCAGTTGTGCCTCTAACTCAAAATTGGGGTATGCATGAGGTTTAAACTTTATATGTGAGTACAGATTTCTGCAAGGAGGACACTCATGTGAGAAAGTTCTCCCACACTCTGGCAGGATCCTCCACTTGATGCAACATACTCAGTGAATACACAGGAAGTTTTGTCGGAATTAAACCTTTGAGACTGGGCCAAATTCCACTGCAGGAACACTATCAAAGGTCAAAAATAATGAGCCTCCTTTGACATCCTCCTTTTTCTGCAGGTGTGAGGACAAACCCATCTTGATGTTATAAGGAAGAGATGACAGATTCCTCCTGCATGTTCTTCTCATACCTGACCTCACAGCCTTGCCCTTTGTCTTGCAGCTCTGAGCATTGCATCGCCGTTTGACAGCATCTACCTTGGCTTACACAACTACAACTGTGCCCTGGCCTGCATCGCCATCGGGGGCATGTTCTATGCCCTGACCTGGCAGACGCATTTGCTGTCACTTGCCTCTGGTGAGTCTCTTTTAAGGAAAGAAAAAAATTGTGCAGGTGGGCAGCTTATGAGGAGTACAGGTTTAGAGCCAGCCACCACTCTGTCATCCCAAAAGTAGGCATTGTTCAAGAGCTGTTTCTCTGGGGCATCAGCATTGGGCTTGATTGCATGAGTACAGAGAAAATAGTGTTAGACCCTGACAACATGGAAACATCTCCAAAGGGTGGAAGTACTGTTTGTGAAATGAGCACAAGTTAACCCCTGAACACATTCAACAAATTAGCAACTCAACAGATTCATAGAAGTAGCCTTTTCATAATTATATGTATCACTGGGGGAAATGTGTCATAAGAAGGGAGCTTTTGCACCAGGTCAGTTTAAAATCCATCTACCCAAAGACCCCATATCCAACAGCAGCCAAAACCAGGCACTATTGGAACAGTTTAAGAAAAGAAATTTCCCATTTAAGACAGTCCTGTGAAGATATGCCCAGACTCCAATTATCTTTATCTCAGTGTCCTGAGCACAGTTTCTGGATTTTTCAGTAGCTTTTCCCTCCTTGACTTAGCCCTTGGGTGCCTGACATTGCCTTCTGTTCTGTCATCCCTGGGACAAGGAGACCCCTTGGTAGCTGGTTGTGGTATGAAGCCACAGGTCAGAGAATTTCTGAAGTCCAACACTGCTGGAGAATTTCTGCAATTCCCACTGCATGTGGGCCATGTCAGGCCAAATTAAAAGAAATTAAAGATAAAAGAAATACCACCATCATTTCATCCTGACAAAACAATGTTCTTCATTCACCCACCTCTGCAGAGCAGATAGGACAAAATGTAGTACAGAATCATTTGTGCTGGAAAATAACTCCAAGGTGATCCAATCCCCCCAGCTCTGCCAAAGCCACCACTAGCCCATGTCCCCAGCTGTCATATCCACATAGCTGCTAATCCTTCCAGGGATGGGAATGCCATCACTGACCTGGGCAGGTCCAGCCACGGCTGGACAAGGTTTCTGTGAAGAAATTTTTCCCTGATATTCAACCTAAATCTCCCCTGATGCAAATTTAGGCCATTTTTTCTTGGGGCATGTCAACTAACTGTTGAATTCTAGTAGTGATTAGGTAGCTGGGAGAATGATTTGCTGTTCATTTGGACAATGCAGGGGTTTTTTTGAGAATTGAACAATATTTTCCTCATCCTGAGCTCTCTTTGATCTTCTCTTCTCAGCATTGTTTTGTGCCTATTCCGGAGCAGCTCTTGCTAATGCCCTTTCTGTGGTAAGTGTGGGGTTTTTCTGAGTTTTTGTTAGTTTGTTTTGGGTTTTTTTTAACTCCATCTTGATTTGTTCAGATGTAATGTTAAGGAAATATCTCAAAATTTTCCATGTCAGCTTTGACAACACTGAAATGAGAATGTTGCAGCCACTTGGCAGGTCTTGTACAAACTCTGTCAGCTGAATTATGCCCCTGAAGACTTTATATCTAATAACTATATCTAATAAGGTTTCAAAGACCTTTGTAGCATGTTATCCACAACAATGTTGTGCACACATATGTGAGTTGCAGCAACAGCATATGGTTTGGGATTAAGTACTTAGTTGAACATTATCTTTCAGCAATTCCAAATTACCTAAATTTTCATTTTCTTCTTTCAAGGTCTTTCTCCAACCCTGCTCACAGATATTATTGAAGTTTGAACTGGGTATGAGAATTAAATGAGGGGGAGACTGTTCTCTAAAGTAGAAAGCTATTATATTTTGACAAATCAAGAAAGGAGTGAAGACAGAAATGCCAGGCTCTATTTATTCTTTAAGGTCTTAGAGATTAAAGCAAAACCATATTTTAATTAAATTGATTTACTAAATTAAAAGAAAAAAGGATTAGAACTAGAAGCTTCATGCACTGAACGTTTTTATCTGGCACCTTCTCTGTACTATGTAGGTGCCTGCATATGGGCTGCTTTAAGCACACCTGCTTTGGCATCAAGAAAAACCACATGCACTTTTTATCCCTGTGGTCTGGCTTTTGGAAGACCTCAATCCAGGTCCAGAGGCGGGGGAACAGAGAGGGCTGAGGGTGAGATGTGATGCCAGAGTCATAGAGTCATTGGGAAGAGTGAATATGAGTGAACAATACTCTACATACATGATAATTTACAGATCAGAGAGGGTAGAATTCAGCTCTTTTATTAGAGAATTCAAGTGTCTATGTGTGAGCAGGGTGTGTCGGCTTTCACTGCAGTTGTCAGAGTTCTGGAACCTGATTCAGTTCTTTCAATGCTGTTGCCAGGTTCCATTTGCACTTGCATTGAAGCTGCACCTCTGACAAGACTGGGGTCTGCAGCATCAGATGCTTAATGTAGCTGAATCAACATTTGGTAGCCACGGAGTCTTCAGGGAAAGCAAGGCCCTCCCAGCTTCCCAAACGCAGGAATTTAGCCACAGGCAGGCATAAGCAGGGACCAAAGAGCAGTACCAAAATGCACCCCTGTGTCTGTTCTGTCCCCTCCCAGCTCGGGCTGCCAGTGTGCACCTGGCCCTTCTGCCTCTCTGCGCTCCTCTTCCTGCTGATAACATCAGAAAACCCGGCCATCTACAGAATGCCCCTCTGCAAAGTCACCCACCCAGAAGCCAACCGGATCTACTACCTGAGGATGAAGAGAAGGGCCTTGGAGAGCAGGAGGGAGGAGCAGAAGCGAAAGGAGCAGAAACCCTCTGACAGCTCAATAATAAGCACTGGGGGCACCCCACTTTGCACCCCCAAGAGCCACCACGCCCACTGATTTCAGGTACACACAACTGTGCAGCGTGGGGGTAGCCTGGGGGTAGCTTTTCAAAGGCACAACACAGCCACTAACACCACTTTTGCCAGCAGTCTGCAGGCAGGGGATTCAGCATTCCACACTGGAGAAATCACCCTTTGCCCTTAAGCTAAGCTTCCCAAAAAGGACTCAGGTAACATAATAACAGCTACCTTATCAATCCACTGGCTGTTGACTTGAAAGTCACCTCTTACCAATAATAATTATAAGAAAGCAGAAGAACTTTAAAGCTGACAAGAGGCCTGTGTTTAATTTCATAGGTGTGATTTAACAAAATAAATATGCTGAGAAGGCATTGGTGTCTAATAATAATACATAATGTAAGAATGAATTCAAGAGCTGCACTTCAAATTAAGAGCATGTATATTTGGAATTGAAATAAACAGACTATTGTCTTCCTTTCTTGAGTACCATCAATTCTAACCCTTTTAACATCCCTTAACATCTGCAACACAGAGGTAAACATTCTTACAGAGCGCATCTTGTAGCACTTTTGGTGCCATCTCCTGGTTCCTCACTAAGTTCCAAGGCAATGAATATATATGCTTTAATGAAACTAGAAGAATGACTAGTTAGCAAGGATCAAACATTTTTCTTTTCCTTGAATAATCTTCTGTCTTACAAATAGAAGCTCTCGCTCTCCTGCTGATTGCAGGATAGCAAGTCTGAATCCCTACTCACATCCAGTGGGAAATAAACTTTGTATAAAGAATGGGATAAACATTTACTGCTGGTGGCAGTTCTTTCTCTTCCTTTCCTAGAGGAGCAGATCCTTTCCATTAAACCATGAGAAATCAACAAGTCAGAGGTTACCACTGCCACTTTATGCCTCCTTGAAGTCCTTGCAACAGGGAAGCTCCAACTGCCCTAAGGAGGTTTTTCTCAGGAGTCTTTTCCAAAACCGCTGTGAAAGAAGATGGACAGAAGGGCTTCCTTGCTCTGAAGTTGTTTTACAAGATCAGTTTAAAGTCACAGACCCAAGGGATATGAACATTTAAAATCCAAATGGACTGTGCAACTACAAACGCTCAGATCAGACGCAGTCCTCTCTGCCTCATGGTGTAGGGCTGTTTTGCAGATCCATGTGAGTATTTTTGAACAGGTGGGATCCCAGCTCCAAAAAGCACTTTTTAAAAAGGTGAGCCTGGGTGCCACTCGTGGGATTATTTGTCCCTTATCACCATAAAGCCAGCAGCACCAGCATCTGCCACCCCTCTAAATGTCCCCTAGAAACAGCATCCAAGTTTGAATTCATCCCGGGAGACAAAAGCATGGTGTTGTTTAAATTCAGATTCTTTTTTAAACAGGGGAGGCCATTCCAGGAATTATGGTAAAATTTCAATCCAACTTCCTCCCCTCTCTGCCAAGACATCATTTGAATCATGATATCAGCAAACCAGTGCTAGCACCAAAAGAGTCTCCTGTGGTTGCTACAAACTGCAAGATCAGGGACATCCCACTGCTGCTGCTACTGCTGTAGAGAGACAAAGAGAGGCAGAACAACACAAGAGGAGACACTCAACTGTCTGAAGATCTTCTCTCTACAGCAGTAAATGAAATATGAAGGACACAGAAACTAGGAGAGCTTTTTCACAAACAGTTTATTTTAGCCCATGCACAGCATTAGAGAAATATTTGAATAGTAACAATGCAAAGTTACTGGAAAAAATACTGCAAAATAATTCTGGAACCATATATATGAAGAAAAACCCCAACTGCAGTTAGTTATGTCCAACATATTGTTTGTTTTCCTAAAAATAAGTGTGAAGCCCAGGCACAATATGGCTATTGGAAAGGATTTGTCATTTAAGTGCCACTGCAGGTATTAATTCCTCAGCCACAAGAAATCCTGAAATCAATTAGTAAAGCAATTTCTAGAGTTGAAACCTTCCATAAAAATAGAGTATACACAGCTTTTTAAAATCTCTAGCTAATCAAAAGATTTGAATAACTATAGCCAGTACTAATAATTCTTGAAAACAGGCAAGACAAATCAAGTGTCTCCTGCATGGAAACAGCAGAAAATAAAAGCTCTAACCGTAGCTATCAGTGGTAGCCACACAGCCTGATACCTGGAAAGTTCTATAAAATAATTCATTAAGAGAATTAAAATGTACAGTTTTCAGTGGGACTAATAATTTTGAGACAGCTCCCAGAGATCTAATATAAAACAAATATGAACATTAAAGGGGGGGGGGGGGGGGGGGTGGGGAAGCATCTCCTATAGTTAGAGCGAGTTCACCTCCACCTTAAATACCATTAAATAAATGTTCCTGTACAAAAAAAAGACCCGGCCTAGCCATAGCACATGAAGAAACCAACTTCCTAAAAGTTTGCCTTAAAAAACTAAAAAGCAGAACAGACTAATGAAAGTGAAGGAATTGCAAGAGAGCTTCCCAGTGGATGAAGACAGTTCTTTTATGAGTGGAGCTCAATGTAAAAAATAGTGTATGCACTATGCAGTTCGGAGAACAATGCTTTCCTATTGCTCCAAATATTATTTTTTACTCTTGTATTTGCTTCATACCTTCTTAAAAAAAAAAAAAAAAAAGCAACTTTGGTCTTTGAGAGAAGGTTGTCAACTCTTCTCCCATAGACATAGGTGCTTCTGTTGATAAGATCAGACACAGAACTCATACAGAAAAAGCTGGGCAAGCCCTTTAGATGCCCAGCAGACATTTGTAGCAGAGGTCAGGGCCATGCTGCTAGCTGTGCTGGAGCCTCCTCATTGCTAGAGCACAAAATTTCCCACCTGATTCACAGAGGCACAGAATCCTTTAGACTGGAGAAGGCTTCTAAGATCCTCGAGTGCAACCACTCCCCCAGCACTTCTAAACTTGCCACTAACCCATGTCCCCAAGTGCCACATCCACATAGTATTTAAATCCTGCCAGGGATCAGGGCTCCATTACTGCTTTGGGCAGCCTATCAGTGTTTGACCACCCTTTCCATAATGAATTTTTCCCTGATATCCACTCTAAAACTAGTTTCCATCATCTGATCTTCTTTGAGACCTTATCACCTCCTCACAGGGCTCAAGAGCTGCTGGGAAGAGCAGCACAGAGGAAGACCACAACAGGAGGTGGTGACATCAGGGAGGACGCCCAAAGCTGCAGGCTTGGAAAACCCACTGCTGTGCTTCCAAATAGTGATGGGGAGAAGTGGCTCCAGTACTGTATGGCACTCACAGGCCAGGCAAAGCATGGTGGGATAAAGCATGATGAACAGATTTCCCTGTTGGCCTCTACTCTCAAGCAACCAGAGCTGCTTTGCAGTAGAGCCTGGGCCCTACTCCCTGTTCCATTCAACATTGCTGTTAACTGAGCTTAAAATAAATGTTGTACTTTTTTTAAGCCCTTCTGCAATGTGACATTTCTTCTTCCCACACTTGCAAACTATCAGTGCAGACAGGAATCTGAAATAATCAGATACAAGGAGAGTATGCATCTCTCCCCAGCACCTAGGCTGCTGGGACAGGGAGCTAGCCACCATCCCAACAGGCACCAGAAAATACCAGGAAGGGCTCCAAAGGGGCACTCCAGCAACATGGGGCCTTCCTAAAAGCTGAAAAAGCCAAAACTTCAAAAATTGTCAGAATAAGAACGTTCCTAAAAGTATCCAGCTGCTGGGGAGAAGAGTTGCTCTGTGCTCTGTCCATGCCAGAGATCTCCAGTCTGCAATGACAGACATATTGCCCAACATTGCAGAATGATTTATGTTTTCTGTAGATCACATTTGCCAGGGTTGCAGAAATATCACCACTCTGGGGAGGAGACCTCTCTGCTGAATGCTGTTCCCTCACTCCCTCTTCCTCTACATCAGTTTTCATTTGGGAGATGGAAGTAGTTCAAACAGGAAAAAAGCCCTTGATTGCAGCTGATTTTACAGTTCTCAGGGGTCTTTTACAAACTCTTACAGCTGTTACCACAGCTGGAATTCACACATCCCAGAGATAGGATAAGACGTGGGATGGCTATGTAAGAAGCAAAGGTTTCTTCCACCATGTTTTGCCTGGCAAGGAGTTTGGGTATCTCCAACTCCTCTTTCAGCAGCTCCTGAGTGCACTCAGTAATCTCTGTGCATTCAAGAGCTTAAGGTCTCACGGAACTGCATCCTTACGAATGAATACCTTCAGGGGTAACTTTCTGCATAGACAGTTGAGGCAGACACAAATCCCTGCTCCCAAAATGTGTGTCTTCACACAACACAGAAGAGTTGAAGCACCAAGTGTGTTCAGAAACCCTTCCAAAAACATCCATCCATGTCAGCACCCAAAATGCACAGTTGTTGGGGCTGTTTAGCACATCCCAACCCCTGCAAATTAAACTGTGCTCTGCACTGAGTTGCAAAAGGCAAAGACAGAGAGACAGAAGGCCCTTAACCTGTGCAGCTTAGGATGGTCTGAAATCTTTTTCCCCTGGCACACCCTGTCCTGTACCTGACACTGCTGTTCCACACTTCCCTCATTTCAGCCAAGTACTGACAGGAGTGTTGCTTTGTCTTCCAAAAATCTTTGCTCTGCAGAGCCACTCAGCCAGAAATCAGAGACTTTCTGTCTTTGGAGAAAACAAAACAGTCAGAGGTGATGACAAACTGTCAGCCAGTGAAGGTTTCTTACTGTATCCAAGTAAGTTTAATTCACTCGAGCAAATTAGATCATATTTAGGACATTTTCCCTTTGCAGAAATTGAGTTATCCAATAGATATGACTTTTTTTTTCTTTTGTCTACCCCAAAATGTGCATCTTTACTGCAAATGGACTTATACCTGTTTGTGCTTGTGCATGAAAATATCGCTCTATAGTATTGCTTGCAAAATCCCGTAACCACCCAAAGCCACAGTAACTCTCCCTCTATCCATTCCTCTATCCTTATTAATTCCTGGTTGTTTCTACTCTCTGAAGGTTCATTTCCAGATGCTACCAGTCCACCTTCTCTTGTTGATAAGCGGCCCATGCCAAGTACAGCATCTTCCACATCTAGTAAAACTACAAGAAAGTAGTAATCACTGGGATTTATAAGCTGAAAGAGTTTCTTGTTTGAAGAATTGCAGGATTCTGCTCTATGTCAAGGACTAACACATACATCTTCTACAACATACAGATCCATGAGAATGGATTATTTCCCTGGAAGCAGCCATACCCTGGGTGAGACTCGCAGGCCTGCCATCAGGGCAAGGGAAGCAGAAAGGCAGGGAAGTATATTAAGCTGAGAGTATATGCAGAGAAGTGAATTGACTTTCAGATTGCAAAAGTGAATGAAGAAGCAAAAAACCACTTTGCCTTGTGTCCTAAAAAGAGGCAAGTCAGGCCAGATTTGCCATTTCTAACAGGATCCAGCTGCCTTGAGGTAGGTTTAGAAAGAGAGCCTTTTTGAATTTGGGCTTTTCCTTGGAGCCAGGAGAACAGGAGAGGGGTTTGAAGCTGAAACTTAGAATTATTTGAGTTTTAATTCCCATCTTTACTGAAACACAGCAATACAGACAACCTCAGGCTTCCAAACCCCTCCAGGTTTTCAGACTGTTTCAATATAATATTTGGACTCAATCATCTCAAAGGTCTTCTCTGAAGCGCTATTCTATAAGGCTGTCATTTTAATGTGTATGATCCAGTCTGGCGTGCTAGAGATGACCATAAAAACAAACAGCCTTGAGGTTCAGACTCAGGCATGAACCAGAGAGCTTTTCTCCTTCTCAGCCCCTTAGTCCCTGGACTTGAGACTCAATCTCACCACCACAGGCAGCCAAAGCAGCCTGCAGAAATATCCATCACTGGTAAGAAAAATTGATCCAGCTTACTAAAAAAAGGTATAAGGGCAAAAAAAACAAGCAAGGGGACTCAGTCAAAATAATGTACTGGGCTTTTCTTTGACCTGTATTTCACTGGGTTTCATGACACAAGTGACAGTCTGGTCCTTCCTGGAGCCTCAGGCATATTTCCTGAGCTGGACACCATGGGCATCTTGTGAATGAGATGGTTCCAGGAGGCAGGTCCTCATAACCAAGCTGTTGAACCACCACCGCAGTCTTTGGCCTTGGCTAACTAGTGCCTTTCCAAACAATTCCCTGCTCCCACCGGCAGCAACATTTTGAACACATACTGTGAAAATCTTGCATCTGAAATAGAGGAGTTGTTTTCTACCCCAGTACTCAGTGCACCAGCCTCCGGGAAGAGAGCCTGCACCTCTCTCTAAAGTTGCCACTTATTTTGCCATGACAGAGAAGAGCTTTTTTGCACAGTACTGCAGCTGTAAGTCAATTACAACCTGCCCTTCACACATTCCTGCCCCACTTCTATGCCGGGACACAGAGACTGTCGCTCATAATCAATAAGCTGGTTTCTAGATATCCTTTATGCACTCTTGGAACTGAGCGGGTGAGTCATGAGAGCATGTCAAGGTGGACAGAAAGGACAGTGGGTCTCCAGAGCAGGTAGGAAGAGGAGGGAAGTGATGTGTATGCCAGTCAGAAGAACTGGTAATTTTAGGAGCGTACATCATCAAGAGCAATACACAGACCAGCAGATAGGCTCAGAGTGCAAGAAGTTTGGACTGTGCCAGTGCCAGGGAGCTGCTGTTTGTGAGCCCTCTGAAACTGGAGATCTGAATATTGCTGTGATTTCCACGGCTGCACGTGTGGCTGTGCTGGAGTCACACCACGAGAGGGAGATGGACACCGGAGCAGACTGGGCTCCAGCTGCTTACCCAACCCCATCCCCGTGCCACACAAGGGAATGTCAAACAGCAGCTTTCTCTTGAGAATTTTTACAGGCCAAAATGCAGGGAGAGAAGCTTCCCATACCAGTTCTGCTGTTGGGCCGCTCTGTATAAACCCAAAACTATTGCCCTCAATAGCCTTGGCTAACAAATCCAAGATTGTGACAGACTCTCTGGTGCCCTGTGCTGAAACAGATTTTTCCACTCTTCACTCACACATAAAAACAAAATTATGAAAAGCAAAGTGGTCATAGGTGTTGATGGGGGCTGGCTTGCTGTTCCAGGAACACTGCCTGTGGGACAGGTCAGAAGGAGCTGTGTTCTCAGCCAGGACATGGGCTCTCTCCCACCATATGGCTGCCTCCCATTCCTGCCATACTTCCATTAGCACTGCCAGCTCTCCACACACCTCCAGAGGAACTGCAGACTGGCAGTGCTTGTGGAAGTGAAACATTAGGTTTGGTCACAGTCAGCCCAGAAGAGACGCAAAAGTCCCTTACCTCACTGCAGCAAATTTGGAGCACCACCTCTTTTTGACACTCTGTCCCATAACATCCTCACAGACAATTTAATGAAGTATGGATTAAATAAGTGTGAAGCAAGTTGGATTGAAAACTGGCTGAACAGTTAGGCTCAAAGCATTATAATCAGTGGCACAAATTACACAGAGGTCAGTCATTAGCCATGTAAGCCAAGCATAATAAGTTTAACTTCTTAATTAATGACCAGAATGTTGGAGCAGGGTGCACCCTCAGCAAATCTGGAGAAGACACAAAACTGGGAGTAGTGTTGGGTGTACCGGATGGTTTTATTTACATCCAGAGGGTCCTCAGCAGTCTGGAAAAAAATGAGCTTACAAGAACACCTTGAAGTTCCAGAAGTGCAGAGTCCTACATCTGGGAAGAAACAATTCCCATCCATACATGCCTGTGTCCCTCCAGCTGGAAAACAGTATGGCAGAAGAGGCCTGGAGGGTCCTGGTGATCACCAAGGTGACAACAATGCAGCAAGGTGTCCTTGCAGCAATAAAGTCAATAACTCCGTTGTCAGCATTTCCCTCCCTTTCTCTCACAAACACTGGCCACATATCACATATCCACACTCCAGTCTAGCAAAAGCAGACCAGGACATGGGGTTTAGCAACTTGAAAAGCTCCATACACAGATTTACACCATTTTAAAGCCTTTGTTGGAGTCCAAGAGCTGATGCAGCTCCCTGAGCAGACCAGTTCCCATAGGTAAAACCTGAGTCAAGAAGCACAGCCAAAAACAGCAGTGAAAGCCAATCTGCTACCAAGTGGTTTTAATGCATGTCTTCAAGGCCACTGAGGCTTGAGAGAGGAGTGAAGCCAAAGTGTGTGAAGCTGAATTAGAGCCATTAGAATCTTTCCTGGCAGAGATGACCAGTTCAAGCTCTGTACCCAGCTGATGCAGCCAGACAGGTCCTGCCTGGCCAGCTAAACCAGTCAGGAGTCATTCAGCATTTTTCTGGTGCTGAGTCTGGTTGAGATCCAATGACCAAACCCTGTTCTGAATAAGCACTGGGTTTGGTCCAAGGGATGTTCTCAGAGACACCTTTCCAGAGAGTAAAGAAGAAGAAACATTAACTATCTTCACCAGCAGAGAACTGATGAGGTAAGTCACACATTTAGACCTCCCAAATCACATAGAGCTTATCTGTCAGACACCAGCTGCCTTGCTGTCCTCAGCACCAAGTGGTCTTCACAAATGGCTAAAATCAAGAGGCAACTCTCTAGTCACCTGTGTTATCTGCATAATCAATTTGCACATATTCTCCTGGTCACCCAGAGCTGGTGGCCCACTCCCGGACAGGTGATATGTGACAGCTGGATGACAAACATGTGGCACAGCTCAATCCTTTTGCCTAGGAATGGCCATTGCAGGTTCAGTCTTCCCCTCCTGAACCCCTAAAGTAATCCTACATCCCTGAGTGGCCAGCACTGGAGATTGGTGATGGGCACTAGAACTGGTGCTGAGTTACACCTGGGAAGATTTCTGTCATTCCCACTTTTCTACACAGTTCCATACAGAGGGAATCTCAATCCTCAGGCGACTGGGAGGGCTTTACCTAGGGCACAGAGCTGCAGACAGGGATTCCTGATCCACATCTCCAATACCTGGCTGCACTGGGATTCAATGATTTTGTCACATGGCACTGGAGCTCCTCCCTACTCTGCCTCCAGTCCAGAGCAGGCTGCTGCCAGGGATCTCATTCCCACACGGGCATCAGCAGACTGTGATCCTGTTACTTATTAACCAGCTCTGATAGTCTAAACAATGCACCACTCCAAGATATCCATCGCTGACCTGCCAGCCACCGTATTTTTTGTGTGTCGCTCCAACCTGTCAAATACCTCATTAAGGCACCAGAATCAGACAGAGCAGTCCTGAATCTGGTTCCTTTGTACAAGGACATGTGGTGACAGGATAGGTGGGAATGGCTTCAGGCTGACAGAGAGTAGTGGAGATTAGATATTAGGAAGAGATTGTTCTATGTGAGGGTGGTGAGGCTCTGGCACAGTCCATGCCTGTGGCTGCCCCATCCCTGGAAGTGTTCCAGGCTGGGTTGGGCAGGGCTTGGAGCAACCTGGGATAGTGGGAGGTGTCCCTGCTCAAGGCAGGGGTGGAATGAGATGGGCTTTGAAGTCTCTTCCAACCCAAACCATTCTGGGGTTCTGTAACTCTGACATTAGCTCAGTTGGTCAGATCGTGGTGCTAGTATCACCGAGGCTGTGAGTTCATTCCCTATATGAGCCTTTTACTTCAGAGCTGGACTCAATGATTCTTGTGGGTCCTTTCCAACTCAGAATATTCTGTGATTCCCTGGAGGAAAGAAATACCCTACAGCACAACCCAGGACTGAGCCTACCTGCTGTGCTGCACCCCTTTGAGGGAGACTGAAAAGATGTTGCTTGAAATAACCTAAAGCCAGGCCTGGGCATCCCTGAAATATGAGAGGTGTGAAGCTTAAAACTCAGTCTGAACAGACTCCCTCTGAGGCTCTTCCATCTAAATCACCCAATGCATTTCCCTTCTTTGGACTTGCAAGGTTTCCTTTCATCATCAGAAAGCAAAGGCAGCCCAAGGAGAAACTAATGGTAAAGGGAAAATATGTTAACTGCACTACAGCGAAAGAGTTTCCACTGCAAAATTTCATGTTCTGCTGGGTGCAAAGGCATAGGATGATAGTCTGGCTCACTCACAAGGGCTGCTGCCTGTTTGATCAGAGGAATACTAGCTCTTGCAGCAATGCTAAACTGACAGCTTATATCAGATGTCCTCCTCTTAGGGGAGAAAAAAATTCAGTCTGCTGTTAAAAGCATCTCCATCAAGAGACGCACCCTGGGAATGAGTGCAGTGAGAATAACATCCCTCCGGCTCATGTGCGTGCTGAGGCTGTTTCCACAGGGCTGGGGAAGCAAAGTCATAAAACTAGATGGGTTCTCGTTCAACAAGTAGACATTCTCTCCAGCACCCAGTTCAATTTGCAAGGTTGCTTCTCTCAGTCATCACTGTGAAAGAGTCCTAAAGTGAATTCTACTATGGCTTAAATTAGCCTAAAATGTCCCTTAAGTTCAGAGTTTTCTTCTCTGCTCTTTCTCCTGTGTTGCTATTCAAGACTTTCCTCTCTGTCCTCTTCTCTGCTATTTGGAGCACTTTCACAGCCTTATAAACCTCTCAAATATACCACACTTCTGATATTTCAGATTTCTCCAGTGAGATGGAGATGATAGGGGTGGTTTTGTTGTTGTTGGTTTTGGGTTTTGTGGTTTTTTAGAGTTTTTTTAAGGAACAGAAAATTTGAATTTGAATTTCTGAAACAATTGATAAAACACAATTAAACAATGGAAGGTCACCAGATCTCCCACTACATTTCATTAACAGAATAGTGCTTCTGAAAGCTACCCAGAAACAGGAAAACTTGAGAGGCTGTTGAATACAAGATGCTGTGTTGCACATTCCTACATCAGAATTTTGATAGGGAAGGATGCTAAATTGTATTGGATTAGAAGGATAATGTTGGAGAGGTCAAGCTCAGGAACACTGACAGTCCATTTTAAAATCTTCTGTCCTTTTAAGCAGTAAAGGAGGTGAAAGGACAAAGTTGAAGGATAATTAATTTTAAAAAAAATGAGGGGGAAAAAGTAAAAATAATTTTTTATATATATATTTATTTATATATTTATATTTTTATACACACACACACACACACACATATAAAGGGGGCAGGAAAGAGCATATTTGGATCGATTGTTGGCAAGAGACCCAGGACAGAGCAAGAGGAAAGGTGGAGAATTCAAAGGGGAACCTTCTTAACATTCACTTGGATCTCACTAAGTGGGAGGAGAAACAAATCAGTAATATCAGGACAGGAGCCATGCTAGCCTATATAAGCCGGTGGGACATTTTGTTTTTCCCTACTTTCCTTCTGGCCTAACCAGCAAACCTACAGCAACTCCTGAGCTCATCTGAGAGGTAAGATCACTCTGCTCTTTCCTTCTATTGCACCCTGTTACTGACTTACCTGGGTCTTTCCCTCAAAACACCTGGCAAAGAGCTTTTCAGCAGTCCTGCTGAAGGAGGACAGCTGAGACTCAGGAGGAGCACAAGAATATCAGTTATCAGGAAGCTTCTAGCAGGGCAAGGATTTCTTAGTACTGCTTAGCCCAGGTGCCTGAACTTTGGAGGAAAAAGAGAATAAATAAAAAAGAAGAAATTACCTGAACTCTTTAACATTTCTTATTACTGCCTTTCCATTCTGCCAAATGAAAATGCCCAGATAGTAATAATACACAGGTGATACGCTAGTGTCTCTGTATTTCTCTGTTACGAGAGACAGATCTCTGAAAACTGAATTGCATGGGAGCTTAATGAGCTTGTTTGAATCGGAGGGGTAAGCCTCCTTTTGAACTAATATTTTGAAATACACCTTCTATGGGAGAAACTGAACCATTTTTTTCCAGTGAGGGTCAACTGCATTATAATCTGTTTCAAGGACTGTGCTTGTGCTTGCATGTGCTCTTATGACTAACACAATATTATTCCAGCATTACTACACCCTTGGTAACATTATACAGGCTGTGCTGGATTTAGAGTTGCTGAGAGTCTGGCCCTTTCCTCCTATTGTGCTTGGATGCAGGAATTCCTCTAAAAGCAGGCTACACACAGAGTTTGGCTGCCAGCAGACTTCTCAGTAATAACTCAGAGAATGCAAAATACAATGGCTGTGATTGTGCAGTAGCAGATCCTCAGGTCCTTGGACAAACAAATACCTCACTATAAACTAAATCCTCAGAGAAACCTGAATTTTGGCAGGGAGAGAGGAAAATTCCAGAAAGAAGAGAAAGCACTAGATAACTTTGCTGCATTTTCACAGATAAAAGCCCAATGTCCAGCTTGGAAGCACCCATTACCCGGAAGTAGTAATCAGCCAAATTAAAGACTCTGTCCCTCTCCCAGCTGCAAGCACAACACTGTTCTTACCATGCACAACACAAAATGAACATGTGGCCAGGTTTGTCTCCTCCTCGGCAGGTGAATAAGAGAGTATTTGCAGGGCCAGGTGCTGCAGGAGTGCAGCCCCAGCGTGGAGCCAGCTTTAACAAGGCATGACTGAGATGCCATGGGTATGGCTGACAGGGAGAAAGTGTACACAAGTGGAAGGGAAATTGATTTAGAGAGACACGGGATTGCATAACGTCAGTACTTTGCTACAGGACATTTATTAACTCTGAAAGGATGATTAAAAAAACACGGTAGATTAACATCTCAGCCCTGTGATGATTTCATCTTCATAAAAGAGAAACATCTTTTGTTTTCTGTTTTGTAGGGAGCTCTCACTTCCCATGAAAATGGTTTTAAATAGCTTCTCTGAGGTACAGCACACAACAAATCACTTAGACTTGCACCACTGAGGTGAAAACTGCATTCAGACTGGCTCTGCCTGGGTCCTGCTACTGCTCCTGTATCTCACCAGTTACACAGCAGTACTGGGAGCTTGCACTGCAGGGCTGGAACACCTCTGTAGATTTTATGTGAGACAAGGAGGTGTGCTCCAAGCTGCCTGTCTGAGAACAGGACCTAAGTCTTTTAAAAAAACTTTTTTTCTTGACTAAAGAAATCAAGAATAATTTTTAAAAAAATTTAAAAATTACCAATCCTGCTCCCCTCCAGAAGCCAAGCAGTCTGTTTCAGCAAATCACTCCTTTTGCAATTATTTCAATTTCCTTCCTTTGTGCACTAAGAAAAAAATATCACTTTCAATGAAAACCGTGTGTTTGCATAACTTCAACTGTAGGTCTTCAAAAGACCTGCTGCAGACCAGCACACATAAAATCCCCATCAGAATACAGTGCAGTCTGCATTATTATTTAGTCATCACTGTGTTAAAATTCTCTGAGCAGATCCACAATTCAAAGATAAGACACCTTTTGTATTCTCTCCTTTCTTAAATACCTGCTATCACCTACTCCCTGAAGCAACATAATGTGTTAACAAATCATTAATCTATGCATATATATGGTAGGTACTGTTTTGTAAAATCACTAAAAATGCCTAAAAAAATTTATGCTGGTGCCAGTTTCCAAGTGTTTCGCTACCTCTTTATGCTCTTACTGGACAACTAAGTAGAAGTAGTGCAAGTCTTCCATACTTTGTGTTTCGGAACAGATGGGACAAGCCTCAGGGCTCTGGTGACAACAAAACCCCCTCATACAGAATGCAGCCCCCGCAGTGCCTGTGATGGGATTCAGGGAGGTCATGAAAACAGTGGGGCTGCATCTGGGTCTTTACTGTGCCAGGAAGACTCCATCCAAAACCAAAGGTTTTCTTGTCTAACACCCATTTCCTACCTGGCTGCTCTGCAGGTGAGGAGGTTGTTCAATAATGGTTTCATTCCCCCTTAGCATAAATCATCACAGAATGGTTTGAGTTGGAAGGGATCTTTAAAGTTCATCCTGTTCCAACCTCCTGCCATGGACAGGGACACCATCCACTAGCCCATATTACTCCAAGACCTGTCCAACCTGGCCTTGGACACTTCCAGGGATGGGACAGCCACAGCTTCTCTGGGCAATCTCTGACAAAGCCTCACTATCCTGACATGGAACAATTTATTCCTAGTGCGTAACCTAACCCTGTCGTCTCTCAGTTTGAAGCCACTGCCCCTTGTCCTGTCACTCACTTACATGCTCTACTGAACAGATTAATTTCCTGTGGCCCCTTTCTAGAGAGACCCCTCCGTAGATCAAATGGGACTACCTGAGGGGTTGGGATAGATGAGCTCAAAAGGTTCCTTCCAGCACAACGTATTCTATGATTCTATGACATAATGAACATGAATTTGAGCAGTGCTGCTGGACAGAAGGTAACCACAATCACCCTCTGTGACTGAATACTGCGGTACATGGTATTCGTGGACTGTGAAGTTCAAGACAGGTTAGTGCAAGTCACTCACCAGGTCACCTGGTCTTTTTGCTGAGCCAGCTGCAGTGAGCTGGCTTCATTTCTGCCCATGGAAACCCAGGGCAGAGGAATACTGGCAGCTCATACTTGCCTTTGTATGGCAAAGTGATACATCAATTTTTTGGTGAATTCAGGCCCTGTTTCCTCCATTTTTATCTCCACTGTACAAGTGGACAGGACAGTGGCTCCAATACTTCACATGCACATTACATCATGTTCTGCAGACTCCCGAGTGCAGACAGCTCCTCACACAGCATGCAGGGGAACGTAGAGGGCATGACAGCACGGGTCTCACATCATCGCTCTACAGTGCAGCAGCACCTCATTTTATGGGTTAGCAACAGGGAAGGCCCAAGCTGCACAGAGATTGAAACCCTTTGAAAGGAAAATATAAATGCAATTTCACCAAATGGAGAGTATTTATCTTGGCTGGAAATTTCAATTTAACTGAAAGTGTATTCAACTCACTTATTCCAGAATAAAGTGTGAAAAAAAGTGGAGGTTAATGAATTAAGGTAATGAATTATAATAAACCCAAAAAAAAGTCTTCCTGTATCAAGACACCATCCCTAGAACCAATCTTTTCTCCTTTTCTTTTCTTCCTTAGCCTTTTTATTCCAGGTCCCTACCTTCATGTCCAGCACAAAGCCAAACTCAATACTTTTCTGTATATACTGGTCCTGTCATCAGCTTCTCATATGGAACCAATCCTTTTATTAGCTGACACCTTCCAGAAGGCAGAAAATGTCCATTTATTGTTTGTGCAAATATTTACTGTTTCCTGAAAGGTCACCACCAGCCCTCCAGTACCATAAGAGTGAGAAACTGGCCAGAATTAATCCATGGTGCTTTAACCAGGCATTCCCCTACACAGACTCAGAGTTGATTAACCACACTGAAGGGTCTGGAATTGCAATGCCCAGGGGTGAAGCAGCTTAAGTACTCAGCACCTGAGTAGTGTTTCTGAACTATGAGCTCTCTACCCCAGCTGTTCTCAAGGCTTTTAGTAAAGTTTTGAATGAGTCAAGGACTAACACAAGACCTGTGGGTCTGTATCTTCCTGTTTAGACTACCAAGTCTCAATATAAATTCCTTACATTTTGTACAAGCTGGTACTCACCAGTGAAGCCTGAAGCACCACTGGTTCTGTATTCACACAACAAACATTGTCAGGTGTTTACTTGATAATTACAAAGAATTAGTTCAGGGAACAGAGCATGCTCCAAGAACAGGGCATTTTATTTCTTTGCTGGCTTCATATTCAGAATTGGCTCTTCAACAAACAATCAATTGGCTATAGATACTGTTCTTTATTGTTAGCTGTAACCCTCTGATACACATGCCTGAATAATCCTGCCCAGGCTGTATGAGGCGCCAAAGGTTATTCCAGCAGCTCCTTATGCAAAGGGTGTATATCCCAAATGGGACCCCCATCTCCCAGTTCTGCACTCCAAACACTCAATTTAGGCCTAGACACTTTTGCTGGGCCTATAACAGTGCCCTACCTTATTTTAGCTTTTTATATCACCTGCTAAATTTAATAAATGTATTTCCATTAGTCTCTGAGGGTTTCTTACTACAGCTTCCAACATGTGGTCCCCAATATTGTCTCAGCAGAGAAGAAAGCAACATGACTAAGGCAGAGTGGAAAACAAGAACTGTGAATTTGGGGATCAAACTCTTGAGTCAATGCTGGCTACTTCTAAAGATTGGTCAGCTTAAAGTGGAGTTCAAATGAGAAAAAGGAATGTATGAATGCATGTGAATAATGGAATAAGATACCATGGACAACCCCAGGCTAAGCCCATGCTCATGAGAAAGGTTGAACTGATTCCAGTAGGTGATCATGAAACTGAATTTAAGCACCTGTTATTGATGGCAGATGGATACATTCAAACTGGAAATACAGGTTAAGCAGCAGAGAAGCTTAATAAATGAAACATCTCCTGGCATGCACATGGAAGCCTGGGAGGACAGGGCACAGGAAGAGGAAATGTGCTCATGGAGACAAAAGGATCAAATGTTCAGAGTAAGGATCTTCCTCTTTCTGGTTCCAAAGTAATACATGGTGAGCAGTTATGTGGTAAAGAGAATAAACAGGGATCAGAAAGAGGCATTGTAATGAACTCTCTTTTTTCTTTTCTCTTGAATTTTACCGAAGGTTCATAACATCAACATGGAAAACTGTGTTGATGTCAAGGTAGAAACCAAGGGGGAAAGAATGCCAATGAAGCAGAATCCACTGAGCACAGGTGGGAAGAGTTTCTGCAGAGCTGTGGGCTACCTCACTGGAGACATGAAGGATTTCGGAACCTGGCTGAAAGGTAAACCTACTTCAGCTTGACTAATGACAGTGGATTCCAAATAAAAAGTACATCAAAGGAGTAATAACTAACTTCTCAGTGATGTGATTCAAGTTAGACTAGTACAGAAACTACCTCTACCTTGATTTATTGTCCATTTTGTAGGGGGGGAAAAATCAGTTTTGTGCAGAGATATATTGCTTAAATCTTGGGGATGTCTGAGATGATATTCACCTCCCAGCATGCCATGTACAAACTGAATTTAGTCCCACAGAACACAGCCCTGGATGGTTATTCTGTACTCTGCCATTCTTCTTAACACTCCATGTCCTTTCAGCTGAGCAGTTTCTGTTAAGTCTAGTGCCACTAAGAAATTAAATTACACATAGGTAGGTGTGTTTGATCCCTGTAATAAATCAGCAGATACACACATGATTTGCCGTCTGAGTCACAGACATCATAAATTAGCTGGTTCATATGAATCTGGTCCAGGGTACTTTATAACACAGAGTTCTGGCAGCCACACTGTTCATCTCAGTTTTCCAGCTGTAAGACTTCAGTGTAGACCATAATAAATCCCTGTCAGGTTTTACAGTCTTGTTGATTCATTGCTTCAGCCATAATGCCAAGTCCCACTGCCAAAACCCTTCCTGAGTTTCAAAAATACATCCAAAATTAGTACCATCTGCAGACTTTAGGGGGCTTGTTTTATTACTGAATTTAATCTTTTCCAGACAAACCTCTCATGATCCAGTTCCTTGACTGGGTGCTGCGTGGGATATCCCAAGTGATGTTTGTCAACAATCCCCTCAGTGGGCTGGTCATTTTGACCGGCCTCCTGCTGCAGAACCCATGGTGGACACTCACTGGATGTGTGGCAACAGTTGTCTCAACTTTAACAGCACTTATTCTGGGTCAGGACAGGTATGTCCATCTTTTTTCCCCCTCAGGTGGCCACTTCTGTGCTGATTTGTGTGTTAGGTGTTTGATGTGGACAAGAAGCCTGAATTTAGTGGGAGGTGTCCCTGCCCTTGACATAGGGTTAGAACAAGGTGGTCTTTGTGGCTCTTTCCAGCCCAAACCTTCTATGACTATGTGATCCAGCCTTGACTGGGCATGTATCCAGTCTGGTAGGACCAGACAGATCCTCCTAGCAGCTGCATCTGGTGCAGAGGGGCACTGGACAAACCTGCAGAGGGGGTAGGCACTGACCCAAGTGTGCGAAATCCAATGTCAGTGGATGAGTCCCAAACAGAGCCACAGCTGGGTGGGGAGAGGGGCTGATGGTAAGCAAAGCATCCCCAGGGGAGAAGACTCCAAGACAGCTGTTCCTTCCACACAGATCAGCCATAGCAGCAGGCCTGTATGGATACAACGGGGTCTTGGTGGGATTGCTGATGGCTGTCTTCTCTGTTGATGGAGACTACAACTGGTGGCTCCTCCTGCCAGTGGCACTGGTGTCCATGACATGGTAAGTCAGATGGCTCCTCTGCTTCTCCTTCCAACCCCAGAGTCTCCTCATGTGAGACTGAGCCGCTGCATTTCTAAGCAGACAACACTGGAAAGGGAGCACAACTAACACATATGTGCTGTTAAATCTGCATTGTTATTTACACCTTCAAACTCAGATGTAATCCAGAAACAAATAAAAATGCCCACATAATCAGAAATAATCCCAGTGGGGAAAACAAAAATCAGTGGCTGAACATGTGTAATTCAATATTCTGAATGTGAGTCATATTGCTGTGATGCATCAATTCATTTCTGCTTCAAGAAGAACATTATTTTCACCATTTCTTACCATCATCAACCACAAGGGCTTCATCTGTTTAAGTCACCATATAAAAACGTCATGAAAATTTACTTCTCCAAGCACAGAAGCTATTCAGTGGTCCCAAGACATGATGGTTGACACTAATCAAAACAAACAATAATATTTTACCCGTATATATGACACCATTATCCGTTAGGTATTTGGCTGGCAAAACATTTTGAAACCTGGTCTTTGACCCCAAAATGTCTAGCTGCAGATTGCTAAAACCACAGATGTAATTTGTGTGACTGAAGTTCATATGGTATTACAATCTTTTTGATGCCAGCTTTTACTGCTGATCCGCAAGCTTGAACATAGGTGCACAGCCACACTCACAGTTCACTTGGACCTGGTGTGGGTATTGTAGTCTCAGTCCACTCCAGGTGCTAAAAAGAAAAGGTAAACACTGGGATTGAGTTGGGGAATAAATCCACTAAAGCACTGGATCCTGTCTCCTTCATGCTCTTCAAATTCACCACACGTAACATGACAGGAATCTCTGCATTGATAATTGCCTTTGGAGGATAAGAAATTTATGAAGTGACCCTTTCTTGTCTCTGATTAGATCAGAAAGGTTAAGACAACTAAACAGATTGAAGGAGGAGAGGCTTGTTTATCTTGGTTTGGTTTGGCTTTTTTGTTTATTTTCAACAGACCAAATTTTCTGCAGCTGGGTTTATGGTTGGATATGGTTCTGGTGTGATTTTTGCCTGACAAGCTTCTAGTGAGAGCATTTTGTTCTTCTTTCAGCCCTATTTTCACCAGTGCTTTAAGTGCAGTTTTCTCTAAGTGGGACGTGCCTGTTCTCACCTTGCCTTTCAATTTGGCCTTGACCCTCTATCTGGCTGCTTCAGGACCACACAACCTCTTCTTCCCTACAACTGTCATTCATCCTGCAACGGCAACACCAAATATCACCTGGTCAGATGCTGACATCACAATGGTAGGATGTCTTAAGGGTGACAGTCTCCTTCATTTACAATTAAAAACACTACAGAAATGTATTACCTTCCTTTATAAATTCCTATGTTTGGATTGGATGGGACCTTAAATTGCCATCCAGTCCCACTCTCTGCCATAGGCAGGGACACCTTCCACTAGCCCAGGTTGCTCCAAGCCCCATCCAGACGTGGCCTTGGACATTCCCAGGGGTCCAGAGGCAGCCACAGCTGCTCTGGGCACCCTGTGCCAGGGCATCACCACCCTCACAGCCAGGAATTCCTTCCCAGTATCCCATCTGTCCCAGCTCTCCGGCAGTGAGAAGCCATTCCCTGTGTCCTGTCCCTCCGTGCCTTGTCCCAAGTGCCTCTCCAGCTCTGCTGGAGCCCCTTCAGGCACTGACAGGGGTTCTGAGGTCTCTCTGGAGCCTTCTCTTGTGCAGGTGAACACCCTGAACTCTCCCAGGCTGGCTCCAGAGCAGAGGGGGCTCCAGCCCTGGGAGCATCTTTGTCAGCCTCCTCTGGACTGGCTCCAATAGGTCCACCTCCTGTGTTACTGCATTATGACCTGACAGTACAAAATTCAATTTATAAGAGAACTAGTCTCCAAAATATAAGAGTTTATTCTAGGAATGTACATTTTTGATGGCTTGAAAATGAGAATCTTTTCAGGATCCAACCGTATAGATTATAATCTTCAAATACTGTCTTGAATCTAATTATCCATTTCTATGCATATAGTGATCATCTCCCTATAGTTAAGGTTGTGCTGAGAATTCCAGTTAACTCACAGGGTAATTTTAATTTTTCAGATACAGGCTGTTTATAAAATTGCATCTATCTGATTAAAGATGAGCAAGCAGATATTTTTGTGGTTGATGGGTAAAAACTTGGCACAGGTACAAATTCACATATTTTTAAGTTATATTCCAGCTGGACCTTTCCAAAGGAACACTTTATTCTTCTGGATTACACCATAAACATTAAAAATACCAGAGTAACTACTTTCTCCTAAGGCCCAGCTAACTATTTTAGGGGTTTCCCAAGGAGTGATATTAAGAAAAGGAAGTTAATTGACACTAAATAGAAACCCACAAGTGACATTTCTCAAAAAACATTTACCGCGGCTCATTGTTTTAGGGGAACTGTATATTGAAAGGACCCTCAAAGCCATCTCTAAACTGTGACCAAGCTGGGCTCTGTCGCACCATCCCAGCAACTCTTGCTCATATTTCTAGTGAATTCCAAGGAAACCATCCCCTAGGTTCATTCTTGTGGTCCCTACAGATATGTAAAAATGGTCAAGTCAGAAACACAGGCAAAGAGGATTATTAAACCCTTTCAACAAAATCTTTTAAATCTTTGATCTTAGAGCAAAAACCTAGCAGAGGAGCTCAGGTCTAGGGAACAAGCCATAACTCATTTTCATTGAAGGCGAAACCCTGTGGAAATGCCCTGCTATCTCACAAGATGTGTCCCAATATTCCACTTAGAAAGAGAGACTGTGTCCAACAAATGCCAAACATGAGCCTGGCCAAGAAAAATTTGTTTGAAAACAAACAAACAAAAGTCACAAAGCCGGTGACAAATTATCTTTTGTTTTGTTTTGTTAATTTCTACAGCTCCTGCAATCCATTCCAGTTGGCGTGGGCCAGGTTTATGGTTGTGACAATCCCTGGACTGGCGGAATTTTCCTGATTGGTTTATTTATCTCCTCTCCACTCATTTGTGTCCACGCAGTGATTGGTTCAGCTGTGGGGATGCTGGCAGGTAATGATTTGGTTTGTGTCACAGATTTATATAAAAGCCTGGAGAATAGAACAGGAACTACAATAACGTGAGCACTCAAAGTCACAAGTATTTCACCCGCTGGAGAATGGCTGCTTGGAAACAAAATACACTCAGATTTCTGTTTTAAGAATTCTTTTAATTGACTTCCCCATTCTCTTACCTTGTCTTATGACAGTGGAAACCTTCAGAAGAGAGAAGTGTCTGTTCTGCTGAGATTTTTACCATTAAATATTTAATTTCTAGGGTGTATCCTGGTGAGTTTAGGGGCAGATCAATGAAAGTCATAGCCATCAACCTGAATGTGCAGGCCCCATTCAGTCACATGTGTTCTGTTGAAATCAAGTCACCAAATTCAGCTCAGCCGCAACGGCAAAATTCTGCCACAATTCCTTTAGACCATAGCAACATGACTAAAAACAGCTCCATGACTACAAACAGCTGGCTAGAGCCTTTGAAAATCTGGACTCACACCGCTTCTCCATCGTTTTTATCTCTTTGGCCAAGGAATGACACATCTTTGACTTTATTTTCCAGGGCTGAGCTTAGCAACACCGTTTAACCAAATCTACTTGGGCCTGTGGGGCTACAACAGCTGCCTGTCCTGTGCTGCCATCGGGGGCATGTTTTTGGCTCTCACCTGGCAGACACACCTCCTGGCCATGGCCTGTGGTAGGTACTGGTGGGTTTTCACCTCCCCTTGAAGTGAGACAGGATGCCTCTGCAGCAAAGGTGGGCTGGAGCCAGGTGGGCATCTCTAGGCAGGAAGATGCACATAGGTGAGGTTGACGAGTGGTGGAGCTGGGTGTTGGAGCCATGGGTTTAACACATCCTGTGCTTTCACTTTCGGCCAAGAGCTGTGTTTAAAGTAAGAGCTGTGGTCAGTGGACGTGTTAACTAAGGTCTTTGAAATCAGATGCTTTGTTTTGAGTCATTAATTGTGTTTGTTCACTCATTGCCGGATGAATCATGGGTTTTTTTCCAGCATAAATACCAGCTCAAATTCCTTCTTTGAAGAAGGACATGCCTAATCTTTGAGAGGAATGAAGCTTTACTGTAGTTAGACAGTACACATCCCCCGTTCTCTTGAAATGGATCAAAGGCATGAGCTGGGCAACACAGCAGGATTGAATAATTATTTATAAGGCAATTGCATATGAAATTTCAATATCAGAGCAAGCTGGGAGTGAAACTATTGCTCATTCAGTGCTCATGTAAGAAAGATCTAGCTCCGTACGTCATTGACCTTCCTTGAAGCCCTGGAGGCAGGACAGATGAGGGTGGAAGGGTTATCTTCCTATTTAACCCCATCCATCAAGCTACTTACTTTCCATGTCATGGCATTTTTCAAAAGTCCATGATACCATAGCACATTTTTCATCACTCCATGTTTGTTTGTTTGTTTGTTTGTTCATTTGTTTTGCCTCTTCCATAAGCTCCAGGTTGGAGGGGACACAGGAAGGGGTTTAGCAGGCTATTGTCCAGACAAGGCTATAATCCTTGGTTGACCTACCCAAGGCAGAATGAGAGATGTTTGCCATTGCTGTTCTGCTCCATAAGCAAGTGAACTCACCAGGAGCTGCCTTTCTTTTTCACAGCACTCTTCAGTGCCTACTTGGGAGCCGCAGTGACCCACATGCTGTCTGTGGTAAGTAGTGTGTCAGCTAAGGACTAATTTCTGACACTGAATTTCCATGGCTTGTCAGACAAAACACTCAGATGTGGAGAAAAATTCAGCCATAGGCAGAAATTATCTGGGAGAGGGGTTACTATCTGCCCAGGATGTTGATGTGATTCCCTCTGGAACAGGCAACTTGGAATCATCACTTACCCCTTTCCATCCTAGTTTGCATGAACTCCCTCAGCTCTAGAAATTCAGGAGATCACAAAATCATGGAAAGCTTTGGGTATAAAGGCACCGTAAATCTCATCAAGTCCCACTCCCTGCCATGGGCACGGACACCTTCCACTAGCCCAGGCTGCTCCAAGCCCCATCCAGCCTGGCCTTGGACACTTTCAGGGATCCAGGGGCAGCCACATATTCTCTGGGCACCATGTGCCAGGGCCTCGCCACCCTCACGGCCAGGAATTCCTTCCCAATATCCCATCTGTCCCTGCCCTCTGGCAGAGGAAAGCCATTGCCCTTATCCTGTCTAGGCCCTTGTCCAAAGTCCCCCTCCAGCTCTCCTGGACACACTTTAGGCAGTGGCAGGCTGCTAGAACATCTCCCCTCTTTCAGATATTTACTTCATGCCTGAAGCAATTAGAAAAAGGGCCTTGCATATGTGTAAAGAAACATTACATTTAGGTTAACTTCTTTTCTTGGTTGCCAAAAGCCAGTCAGTACAACAGCCCAGGAAAAAGCTGAAGGTTTCTGTTATCAACTCTCCTGTCTCATTGCCATCCTCTCCTACCTCATGTCCACCCAAGGAACCTCCACCATGGCAGATGCACGAAGGGCAGGCAGCTCTCTCACCAGAGCTGGCAGTTGTTGCAGGCTAATACAAAATGTCAAGACCTAATAAAGAAACCCAACCTTCCTAAGGAAAGACTGTGCAAAAGAGAGCCTGGTCTTCCTCCAGAAACTTTGTTCCAAGGTGGCTGGCTCTGAAAGTCACTCTAATAAAAGAAAGACACATAATAAATAGGTGGTTTGTTATTTTTCTTTGCAGTTTGGGGTGCCATCAGGAACCTGGCCTTTTTGCTTGTCTGCACTGACTTTCCTGCTGATGACCACAAACAGCTCTGCCATCTGCAAGCTGCCACTCTCCAAAGTCACCTACCCAGAAGCCAACCGAGCTTATTATTTGACAATGAAGAAACATGAGAGGTCTTGCTGTGAGGCATAGAGACCCAAGAAGAGAGAAACTCAGCAGATTTTAAGGCAAGAGCGTGAGGTGTTTGCCCAAAAACAGTGATTTGTGTGCTACAATGTCCAACACTGCCTTCTGCATGGAGAGACTTTTCCCACCACATTTGTTTCTCTATTAAGAAGATTTCTATTAGGTAGGACAGTGCTGTGCTGGAATTACCTTTCCCAAGATCAACCTGTTATGATTTTAAAGCACGTATGTCTGAAAAGATGCTTGAATTATAAGCAATGGGAAAATTACTTATAAGCTGAAAAGAAAAATCTCTCCTTGAAATTGAAGACACCAAAATCAGACATAAAGAAATAAAGAGCATCTTTCAATATATGAGGGGACTTCAAATTAATGACTAAACAGCTTATGACAGCAATAGGAGATATCTTATAGGGTGTCATTTTAACAGAGAAATGGAATAAAGAGCTATTGTTTGCCAAGTAGAAAATAGGTTGTGAATAATTCTACATGGAGGACCTCTCAAACCCCATGGTGAGAGATGCTCATTAGCAATCAACAAACACAAGATGGACATGATTTTTGTGATTTTTGTGTTAATCTCATGATTTCTCTTAATACTTGAACTTGGTGATGGGTTAGCAAAGGAGGGGACAGCAAGAAAGTCATTGCTGCCCCTTTCCTGTGCAATAAAACAGCTCTGTTCAGTCAATGCACAAATAGAACTAATTTGAGCTGATCTTCTTAACTTCTCTCCCTACACTGTCCTCAGCCCATGAATATCAAACAGCAAAATGTTGCACCCTCCCACCTGCTGCCAAAGCTCAGGAGGCTCAGGGGGGACCTTCTGACTCTGCCCAACTCTCTTACAGGAGGGAACAGCCAGGGGTGTCAGGCTCTGCTCCCAGAGAACAGGGACAGGAGGAGAGAGGAGAGGAAACAGTCTCAGGCTGTGCCAGGGGAGGTTTAAATTGTATATTGGGGATAATATCTTTATAGAAGAGGTTATCAAGCCTAGAAACAGGCTATTAGGGGCAGTGGTGATGTCCCCATCCCTGGAGGGTTTTAAAGGCCTTATGGATGTGGCACTTGTGGACATGGGTCAGTGGTGGCCTTGGCAACAATTCTGTGATTCTGTGAAGCTGCTGCTCTGCTATTTCTCTCTGCCCCACTGTGGGAAGGGAATGTTTGAGGACCAGTCCAGCAGAGCTCTGCAGGACTCCAGCCATGTGCCACCTCTGCCCAGGCTCCCAGGGCGTGCAAGTAGGGAACAGGGAAGCTGGTCTTGCACTCAACAGTGTGGATCACCTCAACAGGCATTAACTCAGCGACCTTTCTGCCTGGCTCACTGACATACTCTGTCTCATGTGGAAACTGATATCTTCACCAAAAATATTCCATGTGCTCAGGTCCTTCAGCTGACAGGAGCCTACATGCACTAACGTCACACCAGGAAAAGCAAATTAAAACCTGTTTTTCTTGTAGCAGCTGAAATAAAATTTAGCATGATTTTTGAGTTTGGGAAGAGGAAAAAAAATGTATTTTTGCAAACATCACAAAGACCTGAGCGTAAAATATTTGTGATGAACTGTTGGCAGTATCTTCTGGTGAAGTTTAAGGTTTTCAGATGTTCAACAGTATTTCTGTATGACTGACATTCACTGTAAAATGTAGCTTTTCCATGATTTACTTAATAAATATCTACATAATATTCTGTGGAGTTAATTTCTGAAACATATGTTCATACTCTTTGGAGTTTGGTATAGGTTTCTCTCTCTTTATTGTCATTAAGTACTTCCAAAGATAGGTTACCTCTTAAACAAGTAGAGTAGAAGACATTGGAAAATAGAATTTTTAAGTCAGTGTGTGGGATACAATGGAAACTAAAATTCTGATCTTTGTGCTTATCACAAAATCATAGAACTACAAAATGTTTGGGTTAAAGGGTCCTTTTTCCACCCCCTATACCATGGGCAGGGACACCTTCCACTAGCCCTGTCCAACCTGGCTTGGACCACTCCCAAGGGTACAGGGGCAGCCACAGCTTCTCTGGGCACCCTACGCCAGGGTCTCATCGCCCCCACAGCCAGGAATTCCTTCCTCATGCCCCATCTAACCCTGCCCTCTGGCAGTGTAAAATCATTCCCCTTATTCTGCCACCCAAGACTCAGCCAAAATCCTCCTCCAACTCTCTTAGGCACTTGAAGGAGGTCTAGGGTCTCAGAGCCTTCTCCAGGATGAACAGCGCCAGCTCCCTCAGACTTTTGGCATTTTGTGGCATCAAACCTTCTTAAACCTGCAACTGCAAAGTCTGGTTCTACACAGGAGGCACGATCAGCCCAAGGCACAGCAGTGGGTCAGAGCTACAGAAACCTCCTCAAGACCAGGCCGTGATTAATTCCTGAGGGGGATGCTGGACAGGCCCCTAAACTGGGATGAGATGAAGTCATCTTCTCTCTAGAGTATACCTGGAACAGGCACAGAGAGCTATGGAGATGTCCTGGAGTTTGGAGTTTCTCTGCTTTGGAGCTAGGCTGGGAGAGCTGGAGATGTTCACATGGAGGTTCTGGGGAGATTTTTTACAGCCTCTCAGTCCTTAAAGGTCTCTTTAAGAAAAGTGTGGACAAACCTTTTATCAGAGCCCATTGCAATGGGAAAAGGGTTGATGGTTTTAACCTGGAAGAGAATCAATTCTGACCAGATAAAAAGAAGAAATTTTTCATGGGTGAGGTGGTGAGACACTGGCACAAGTTGCCCAGAGAAGTGGTGGATGGCCCATCCCTGGAAAAAGTCAAGGTCCGGTTGGACAGGTCTCTGAGCCACTTGGAGTAGTGATGTTCCTGTTCATTGCAGGGGGTTGGATTGATGAAATTTAGGTGTCCAACACAATCCAAGCCATTCTCTGGCTGTATGATTTATCAAGCTGTCGTGTAAAAGGGCATTTTAATGTCTTAACTGAGATCTCCCTACCCATGAGTGCCCCAGGGAGGCAAATCTACAAAAGCTGCTTTCACCCTTATGTCAAAATATGCGCTCAGGCAAGAGAACACAATTTATGTCCAGTGGAAATCAGCAGATTTCCTCTGACTGGTGCTATTCCACTCTGCTGTCGCTGAGCAACCAGAGACAGTTTGGCAGTACCATAAAGAAATCATATGCACAGAACTGAAAACTACAAAAGATGAAGACTATGTCCCAGCCGTTTAGAAACATTTTGCACATCAATCAGTATTAATTCTACATTTTATTCTATCCAGCGAATTTATTCTTCCCGTCCCCCCTCAGAAAATAACAGCTATTTGGAAATTTGACATGCGAGTCAGTCAGAACATGGATATTATGCTTTTTTCCATTATCGTTCAAAACACTGTCTTTGTTAACAGAATTAATTTAGCTTATTACTGAAAGTGAGGCTTTTGTTTCTGGGGTTTTTTTGTTTGGTTGGTTTTTTTCTTTGCACCAAATAAATACTATTCATATCACACTTGTTTTTCAAGCACTCAGTTTTTTCATTCTTGTTTCTGATACACAGGTGATACCAGACTCATAAAAAGCATGCTGGGCAGAAATTTTGGAGTATTTTCCTGGACTACCTCCCTTCCAGTGCCTGCAAAGAGATGCCACCGTGCTTACAACTCTGACAAGAAATACATATATATACAAAATAAGTAAATACTATTAAAAATAATTCACAGGGAAAAATAATAAAAACAAGTAAAGAAAAAAATATAAATTAAGAAAAAAAAAAAAAAAAAAGAAAAAAAAAAAAAAGGTAAAGTTAAAAAAAACCTCTAACTACTGGGAAACATCTGCTTGGAGTCACATTTTGTCCAAAAGTCTAACTCAAAGGGACTGCCTGAGAGCCACTTCCTAAGCCACTCTCATTGATGATGCTCGATGTGCATAATTCTGCCCAAGACTCCCAGTGTCACGTCAAGTGCTCAAATCTGGGGAAACACAACAATGCAATGTCCTTTATCAGATCCCCCAGGACCGCTGCATGTTCTGTTTGGTTTTACTGTGTCACACAGGAAATATAAACAGTGTAAAGAATGCTGTTGTTGATAATTATCTAATCTTTTGAATCTTGACAGTAAGTGTGAAGGAATTGACACAGAATTTGGCCATAGCTGGGCATAATTCACCCACTAAGAAACATGCTACCCACGAGGAAGCAGGGCTGTGCATTGAAAAATTATTGCATGATTATTTCTTGATTGTTTCCCTCTCCCTCAGAACACAAGGACTCCATGACAGGTGAATTGTTAGGCACAAATGAACACCTTTCTGAATTTTCTCTTTGTCTTGCCATGGAAAACTGCCTTCAGGTAGTAAGGCCTATTTTGTTACCAGCAGCTGAGCTTTTTCCAGATTTCAGTGAGATGAGGAAACAGTATAACTCAAAGCAAATACACCTCAATGGTTTAAGGCCCTCACTCTCCGTGTTCTCAGAGGCACAGGTAGACCATGGCAATTATTTTCACATATATTGAAACAGAAACTCTTTAAACAGGAGTTGGAGACCTTAATGTTTCAGGGATAGGGTTGAGAAGGATCGTCTTAAGTCCCCAAAGGTGCTTTAGCTGCAAGGGGGCTGGGAAAGTTAAATTACTTACCTAGAGGCTGAAGCCCCCTGACTTGCTATTGCACTCCATGCATAGCAGAACCACAGAGCAGAATCACAGAATGGTTGAGGTTGGAAAATATCCTCAAGCTCCCTCCAGTACTGCCAAGGCCACCACTGACCCATGTCCTCAAGTTCCACATCCACACAGCTTTTAAATCCTTCCGGAGATGGGAACTCCATCACTGCTCTGGACAGGACCAGCCACAGCTGGACAATTCTGTCGGTGAAGAAACTTTTCCTAAATATCTAACCTAAACCTCCCCTGGTGCAACTTGAGGTTGTTTTCTCAGAGCAAAAATTAAAAAAAAAAAAAAAAAAAAAAAAAAAACCACCACCTCATCTTTATAACATTCACCATTTAGGTTGGAATATACTTCTAAGATCACTGGCATGAGGATTTCCCCCAAGGAATTCAAACTCTTAGACGGGAGCAACAAAATCAATAAATACAACCCAGTTGTACTTGAAGCACTGGAGCAATTGCTTCTATTTTAGGAGCAGTGATGTCACCAACAGTAATTTTTTGAGTAAAATAAAACTACATGTGCAAGGTTGCAAAAATGGGAGTTCAAAAGCAAGCACTTTTTTAGAAAGTCTGTATTTTTTTCCTTTTACCTCTCATGGAAATATATAAATTAGAAGAAAATGGATAGAAGCCATGGTCTTAGGAAACTGACTAACTACAAATCCCCTCACTTTAGATTAAACATTCTTGGATTGGTCATCAGTTTAATCAGATAACACTGAAATCAGTGGGAGGTTAAGGATCAGATTTCCTAATTAGAACTAATAGAGAAATAATTCTAGGAAATGCGTGCCCCTGGAATAGTGCACTGGGAAGGAAAAGAAAGAATTTTTTCAAAAGGAATTTCCCCGCAAACTGTCCTGGTGCATCAGTCACAAAGCGGTTACAAAACTCATTGCACTGTATAGTTTTGGTGGGGAGAATGTGACACTGTAGGAAAGTGCAAGTCCAGAGGCAGCCAAGGAGATGCTCCCTGGGCTGGAGCCCCTCTGCTCTGGAGCCAGCCTGGGAGAGCTCAGGGTGTTCACCTGCACAAGAGAAAGCTCCAGGGAGACCTCAGAGCCCCTGTCAGTGCCTGAAGGGGCTCCAGCAGAGCTGGAGAGGCCCTTGGGACAAGGCACGGAGGGACAGGACACAGAGAATGGCTTCTCATTGCCAGAGAGCTGGGACAGATGGGATATTGGGAAGGAATTCCTGGCTGGGAGGGTGGTGACACCCTGGCACAGGGTGCCCAAAGCAGCTGTGGATGCTCCAGCCTTGGAAGTGTTCAGGCCATAGGAGGATCCAGGATGATATCTTCCCCTTGATTCACTCCAGCATAACCCAACACATCACTTATCTCCAACTCACGTTTATCTAAACTGTATGGGTGACTCTGCCCTGCCCACATACAAAATGCTTTAGAACACAAACTCTTCCTCCCTAGAGAAAGAAATACCACTCAGCAGCAGGTGTCCCGTGGTGGTGGCTTAGCAACCAGAGGCACCTCTGTGTAGCTTTTCTGCCAGGCACTTTGAGGAGTGAGCAAGCTTGCTACACAAACAAAACCATTTTCTCCATGGAACAAACAAATTCCCTGTGGCACATTGAATTTCTCTTCTTTGCCCTAAGATACGCTTCCTCTTTTTGGCTATCCCATTGTGAATGGCTCTTTGAGCTATCACTCCCTTCTCCATTTCCCCAGTCCTGGTTTGCTTGCAGTGCATTGGTGGTGGTGCTCTTGGTCATCAACTCTTCTGAGAAAGACTGCTGACTTTTCCACATCACTAAACATTTCAAATTCACTAATCCTTGACATTCTTTAGCCACAACACCCTCCAGTGCCTACCAGAGCTTGTTCAGATCTTGTCTCCTTTCACCCATGTTCCTTCATTGTCCATTGGTAGTTGCCCACCAGCAGGACTCTCACAGGACTCTCACTGGACTCTCACTCCACCCCAGCTGCCCTCAGCAGCTTCTTGGACAGTACATATCACTCATTTCTCTCCTGAAAACCCCCAAAGACACAGAATTCCATTACTATGGAATGAAGAATGATAAAAATCATGTAACCTGAAAAAAGACTCCACAGCTGCAGGGATTTACTCCATCCAGATGCAGGATCAGCACCAAAGATCTGGGAAATCAACAGAACCATCACTGAGGCATTCAGAAAGGGCAAATTACGTGTCTTTTGACCACTTTCAATCTCATATTACAGTACACACTTTTAGATTACACTAATTAAACTGGAAAATACCAAAAAAATTGATTCAAGAAAGGATCCACACAGCAGTGCAACAAAAGACCAAAACATAATGGGGTTTCAAATAAGAGAACACAAGAGCCAAAACATGAGTAATACAGCTTTGGGATGAATTTGCCATGTTATAGGTTTTTTAAATTTTATTAAGACAAAGATGAATGATTCAAGACAGAGAGAGGAGATAGACTAGTTTTGAAAGGGCAAATTCCCCTAATAAACCAAATGAGATATGTTTGACAACCTGAAGCTGTGCTAAGGGAGGTTTAACCTGGATATTGTAAAAATTTTCTTCACAGTAAGGATGGTCAGGCACCTGAACTGGCTACTCAAGGCAGTGGTGGAATCTGCATCCCTGTTCAAAAGGCATGTGGCGCTTGGGAACATGGTTTAGTAGTGAATTCAGTGATAATTCAAGTTAAGGGTTGAACTCCGTGATCTCAGAGTTCTTTTCCAACCATAATGAGTCAATGATTTTGTATTGTGAACTGAAAGTTCTGCTGGGGAGTAAGAGCAGAGTAGCAAGAGCAGAGCAGAAAATGAGATCTGTGCTGATCCCTGAGATGTTTGCAGATGTGCTGAGAAGCAGCAAAGGGGGTGCCACAGATATAAGTGATATCAAAAGTGCTTGAGGCACAAGCTGAGTGAGACTGAGACATCCAGGCCTTACCCACTGAATATCAAAGGCTTTTTTCATTTTTACAGAGGTGTTCATTTTTTCACATTTTGCCTGCAATGGAAATTCCAGAGGAACACTTTCCCCCTGACTTGTACCTCCAAGCAGAAGTTGTCTCTCATCTTCAGTACCAGCAGGTGCCAAAAGAGGAATTACACATGAGGGATGCAATCTGCACAGCTCCAGCCTAAACTCTGTTGAGACTTTGTGGGCTGCTCCTTCATAGAAAATCAAACCATCCATCAGGTCCTTCCCAGTGCTGGAAGTCTCAGCTGTAAGCACGTCATTGCCTCCCAGGGTAGGAATTCTGCAGGGAACCCACCAGGCTCACATACACCATCCAGGCAAAACCAGTGCCACCCTTCAAGCTAGAGCACGCGGCAGGCCAGGGGATTTTGGAGCCCAGATAGGTGAGGAGGAATGTCCACAGGAATGCTGTGCAGCAAAGTCACGTTGTCCATACAGCAATGCTTCTCCCAGAGGAGCCTACTAACTCATATACTGCAGGTTTAGGTAATAAATCTAAGGAAGCAACAGAAGCCTCATTTGTGATGTGGCTGATAATCATGCCAGCAATTTTTGCACATTCCTTTGTTCCACTTTCCTTCCAAAGAATGATGGCTGTTTGTAAGACTTGCAGAAATATGTGATTTTAGATGGAGCTGAGGGAAAGAAACAAAAGAAATACACCCAAACAGTCTGACTCAGACATGTGGGGCTGTTCCAGTGCTCCTCATGTACACATAACCAAATTTTTCACTGGTCACAGGAGGGGTAACCACAAACCAGGACTGGAGAAGACAGCTGCCTACAGGCATGTTACAAATCCATCCAAGATTTAAGCTCCCCTGGGACTCATCCAAGAGCATTCAAAAGTTAACTCAGAATTGTTTATATACTCAGAGAAAAAGGACAAAACCCTGACTATTCAAAATAACTGAACCTGACAGAAAAATGAGTGATTGTACCTCAGAGGATGTACATGTCTGCTCCTCCTCTTATTGCTAAATCATGGGCTAATCTTTCCACAGTATGATTATCTGTAACAACACAATGCTCTTTGTCCACAAGGAATTGGCTCTGTTTCACAAACATGGGCTTAATCAAAATTGCTCTCTATGACAATACTGGCACAGGTTTCCCAGAGAAGCTGTGGCTGCCCCATCCCTGGAAGTGTCCAAGGCCAGGCTGGATGGGGCTTGGAGCAAGTAGGAATTATTGGAGTTTTCCCTTCCCATGGCAGGGGGTAGAACTGAATGAGTTTTAAAGGTCCTTTCTAACCCAAACTATTTTATGATGCTATGACCTGCATTCCTCTCCTTCAAATCCTACCTGTGGATGGTCTTAGTCACCCAGCTCCCCAACAGAAAGAGAAACCTCCTTTCCCATCTTACATGCTGGGAACTATAACATGGGCAATCCAGGATGACATGTTTTTAACCCTTTGTATGATTAAGGACATGCTGCAAACATGGCAGAGTGAATTTCAAACACCCCAAGTAAGCCCAGACCCAGCCTAGTGGATTGTGGAAACCCCAGGCAGCGATTGCCTCCAGAGACAGCAGAGCCTCCCTGGTTAACTGCACCAAGGTCTCTGAGGATGTCACATGAGAAGCAGAGCTTTGTGAGAAACCCGCCTGCCATGTCTGCCAAGCAGCGCCATTAACTGCTCTCTCCATCCATCACATCCACCCCTAACCAGCACAGTCCCTTCATCACCTGCTTTACCTGACCTCAGCTTTAGACTACCAATATTTTGTCTACCCTGCAGGTGACCAAATTTCATCATGCTGATGCCCTGGTTCCATTCCACTCTTCTTTAAGGCAGCCTCTGCATGAAGGTGAGAGGAGAGCAAGAGGGAGAGGGAGATGGAGAGGAGAGAAATTTATGGAAAATGCAGGCAGCAATCTCTGCTGTCTGTGAACAGAGACACGGCCCATGGAACAGCTGGAGTTGTGACAGGAGAGAGTTAGGGTGGATATCAGGGGAAGATTCTTTCCCCAGAGGTTGCTGGGCACAGCCCAGACTGCCCAGGGAATGGGCACAGCCCCAAGGCTGCCAGAGCTCCAGGAGTTTGGACACTGCTCTCAAGCACAGGGTGGGATTGTTGGGGTGTCTGTGCAGCACTGTGAGCTGGACTCCATGATCCTGTGGGCCTCTCCCAGCACAGGATATTCAATAAAGCATCCCCATGCAGGTGTCCATCCTGCCCTCAGCTCCCTGGCCTTGCTGTTCTGTGACACTACAGTATTTCTTCTGCCCAACCCCAGGCTGCGCCTCTCCTCCACTCCATTTTCCCACCATGCTTCCTCAGCTTCTCTTACTCTGCCACCTCTGTGCCAAGCATCTTCCCTCCTCTGGTGAAGCTTCCCCTTCCAATCCTGCCTGGACAGGAACGCTTGGCTTCCAGCAAGGTCCTGCCAGTGAGCCAACAGCCACGTGCACACACGGTGGTGAGCATGGTGAGCAGGGAGTATTGAGGAATGTAAATTATCTATTGTTTGCTCCAACCCGCATGAGGCTAGAGTTGATATGAACAATACACTCCCCATAGCACTTCTCCTCCACCTTATCAGGCACTGATCTTAATCCCAGGAGTCAATGCCATCATCAATCACTGCTAATGAGAGCAAGCTCCCCTAGGCAGGGACATTATCTCACTCTGTATCTCGAGAGCCACATGAGGTTATGCCAGTCTTGCAATTAAGTAAAGGTTATACTGGCCTGAAAGGGTTAGCACCGGCTTTTTTGGGAACACTTCTGTGCTATCAGAGACCAGAGGAAGCAAAAGTAAAAAAGGAAAGTTGTATTCAAACTGAAAAGGAGCAGGTTTAGATTGGATATTAGGAAAAAACTCTTCCTTGTGACGATGGTGATGTACTGAATAACACAGGTTGCCCAGTAAAGCTGTGGCCACCCTATCCCTGGAAGTGTTCAATTTCAGGCTGGACAGGGCTTGGAGCAACCTGGGATAGTGGAAAGTGTCCCCATATACGGCAGGGAGTCTGAAACTAGGTCATCTTTAAGGTCCTTTCTAACCCAAGCCATCCGATTTATGATTCCATAAATTAATTTGCATGCTACAATTGACATGTCACTTGGAGCAACCTGGGATAGTGGAAAGTGTCCCCATATATGGCATTCATATATTGAATATCCATTTTTGGTACCTTCTGATCCAGCAGACCTCAGTGCCAACAGCACAGAAACAGCTGGTTTTGGACATTTACCGATATTTTGCCATCAATTGCCACTAAAAGTTCCATTTCCCACCTGGAATATTTCTTGAGGTTAGGGTAACGAGTAAACACACAGGCAGTAACTGTCATGCAGTGATTCTGCATTTCTGTGATTTTGATTTAGTATGTCCTCTCTAGCCCTGCTGCCTGCATCGGTGAGAATATCACACTAACTCAAAAAACAAACTCTAAGAACAACCCCGGTGAAAGTTAAACTGCAAGAAAACCCCACCACTAAACTGCTTTCTGGGAAACCTCTGCCACAGGGCAAAAATTACTCCTTTTGTCTCTGCCAGAGGCAGATCATTCCATTAGGGTAAGGGAAGCTGCTGCCTTCATCTCTCTTGTCTAATTCCTATCCCAGCTAGATAGGAGCTGATCTGGCAGCAACAGGCTCTGCCAAGAATTCAAGTCAAGGTCTCCTGTTTCAATAGCAGTTCAGAACACTACTTGCCCTTCACCCAGGCCATGTGCTACCTACAAAAATTATTTGTTGTGGTCTCCTTAAAGGCACAAGCATCTACAATGCCATTAAAACACTGTTGCCTCTGCCTATAATTCAGCTGCAGGTTTAACTGCAGCATAGACAATCCTGGGACAATCAGGTCAAGGCCATCAACGAATATTGCCTCTGGACACAGTTCATGGGGAAGAGCGATCACTCAGGCCTGCCTCATTTATTATCTCAATAGCTTGGCTTCAGATCTGCAGCCTTCCTCCCACACTTGCCCAGTGCAAGGACTGCAGGAGCTGTGCCCTCCCTCACTCATTCCTACTACATGTGGTAACACAGCATCCAGGTCAAATCCAAGGTTTGGAGTTCAGCTCCAGAGAAAATGGATGAAAACCCTCTATGCTCTGCTAGAAATTACACAGCAAAACAGATTAGCAGATGCAGTGGTATCCTCTGGCTTTTATTATTTTCAAACTCATGCTGGGACATATTTAAAAGTAGAGATGATAGTGAGGTATACTTGCAAGGTGAAAAACCTGTGGATGGTGTTTACACATGTTGAGGAGCATTCAAAGCACTTCTGGAATCACACAGCAACAGGTAAGGCCCAGCACAGGGGAATGGCTAAACAGTCCAAGTTTAACCACCAAGGTTCCAAAAAAAAAACAAAAACAAAACAAAACAAACAAAAAAAAAAAAAAAAGAAACACCAATAAAAAGTCTCACAAACAAACAAAAACCATGACAGCATTCTGGTTAATCTTTGCATTTAAATCAGTGAAAATACTACAGGCTATCAAAGTTTAGGAAAGACAAAGGACAACAGGATGGAACACTTCTCAAAGAAGATGCCAAAATAAATGCCACTTTAAATGGCACAGGATCTCAGGCAAGGCAGGGTGTGGGTGAATGAGTGACAACAAAAGGTGTAGAGTTATTCTCCAGAGGCACATCCTAAACAGGTAGTACATTCATTACCACAGATCTCATTCTGAGTGCTTTTGAATCTCTTTGGAGCCTGTGAAGTGAGGCAGCAAAGCTCAGATCATGGATCAGACCCACAACTTCACTGGCCAAGAGTGTTCTGTCAAGGGAAAGTTCAGGATGCGCTTCAGATACTGTGTGGCCTGCTGGAAAAAAAACACCCCACACTCCTTCCCGAAGGAGAGCAGCTCTCATCTCAGAGAAGGGCTGTGAAATCTACAACCGGGGGAGCATAAATCTCTTAAATCACCAGCTGTGCCCATTCAGCAGGGAGAGACAGAATACATAAATCTCCAAAGGGTCACTTTCAGTAGGCAGGGACCTCTGCTCTGGTGGCATTTCAACTGCCTTTGATCAGGCATGTTATTTGGATTAGCCTAAAGGGATGTGCAGTGTATCTGTCCTGCCATCTGGCTCAGCCCCCTGCTCAGGCTTGTCCCAGCATCACACAGAGATCAGGCCAGATCTGCCGTGCTTGTTTGGGTGACAGAATGGCCATTCCAGGAGAGGACACTCAGTGGCAGATGAGCTGACATGGGTCTGAGGAGGGTTGGCAGTCCTAAAACATTCCACAGCTATCATTAAGCAACAGATGATTAATAACAGATTACAGATCCCTTGTGAGTCAAAGGTCTCTTGGGGTTCCTGTAATAAGTGGCTACATCAGGCTTGCCAGCACAAAGCTGTGGTTAGAGCAGGGATGTCTACACTGTTGGCTGGGCTTGAGACCAACACCAGTATGAAGGAGTGAGCACCAGCACTGTCATGGCCCCAGGATCAACCCCTTAATGTGTTTGGCCTGCCTCGGTACGGGCAAGGCAGAGAACGCCACAGCACTGCCTGTCTGCAGGTGTTCCATGGTCAGAGCAGGGCCAGAAATGCAAAAGTTTGGGAGATCAGAGCAGATCAACCTCAATGGATGTGACTACAGAGTCAACAAACTTATAAAGAAACACTTTCTTTGCCTTTTTCCACCTGCCATGCTCTGCCCATAACACAAGCTGTTTTCATGCAGTAATTGCCCACTAGGTGCAAATTACCCAATTACACACTTGATTTGCTTTGGCTGATGCTCACCAGAGGCAACAAAGGTTCACCAGCACCGATGTTCCAGCTCCATCAGCCTGCCAACACAGCTTTGGTGATGGAACAGCCCCAGACTTGGAGCAATGGGATGGCAAGCAGGAGAGCTTCCCATGTCAGAAGCATTGGTGAGGGGTTGAGCTACCACCACAGGAAAGTGACTGAACCTGTAGACTTTCAAACTTTCAGGTCAGCATGAGCTTGAGGCAGTGGTGACATTAACAGCACCACTCAAAAGGCAGGAAACAGGATCAGTGTCACCAACAGTAATGGTGCCTCCATTTGACACCCTCCATCCCTTCCTACTTTCTCTGCTCTGTAGGTTTACCCTTTTTTTTTTGTTTTCTGCATCTTGCTTGGTGAGGATGAAGAGGACACAGAGGGAAGGCCAGCAGCCCACAGCAGCTTCACAAAAAGGAGAGCATGGCCTCACTTTCTGCAGATGACAGGGACCAGACAGAGGGAAAACCCATCTGTCCTGCCAGTTTCAATTCCCAGTACTTCACAGAGACAATTCATTCAGGGAATAGAGCCAGATGTGAGAAAACACTAGGCTTTTGCTTGGAATCTGTGCAGGTTGGCACCCTCAGAGGATTGGCACATGATGCTTAAAGTAATTGAAGCAGAAAACCCTGGAGCTGAAACTAGGATCTAAAGGGAGGGAGGGGGAACACTTGTCTTTACTCTGGTCCCTGAAAGTGGATGAATTGTCAGTACAGGTACAGCTACACAAATAATTCTTTTCTTCAGTCCTCAGTGACAAACCTGGGACTAGGAGGAATGAGCTCTGCCGTGTTCATCTCCAGCCACACACTACAATTTTGGTGCAGATCATCACCACCCAACCCTAGAGCCATGGAAACATTTAGGCTGAAAAGCCCTCTGAAATCATCCCGTCCAGCATTCCCCAGCACTGCTAAGGCAACTACTAACCCATGTCCCCAAGTGCCACATCCTCATGTCTTTTAAATCCCTCCGGGAATGGGGACTCCACCCTTGCCCTGGACAGCCTTTTTGTGAAGAAATTTTCCTGATACCAAATCTAAACATCCTCTGGGGCAATCCCTCAACCATTCATCACTAAACACTGCAGGAATTTCTTAGGGAGGAAGGGGAAATGCCATTATTTTCAGCCTTTAAATTTACTAGTACATAAACCAGTATTTGATAAATATGGACAGCATCCAATACCATACCATTTGGTATTGGACCAGAAGAAGGCTTTCATACTGAAATCTTACATATTATTTAAGCCTAGACCAGGGAAAAAAGGTCACAGAGTCTGTGGATCATATACATATGGATGATTTTTTTACAATATTTTTTTGCCAATTCAAATAGTTGTAAATCTTTTCAGCTATACATTATCAACTCTGTATTTTAAACACTAAAATGCTTTATTCCAATAGCCATGGTCCAAGAAGAAAATCAGTTCACAGATAAAACTCGAAGGATTTGTAGTTCTGTTCTGATTTACCAGATACCTTTCTAGGAGATTATGCAGTAAAACATTAAAGAGGAAGAGGATCATATTGGCGTTAACTGCACCTATTCTGCTTCACTGTAGCAAGATGTTTTTAACATGGATTTCACTTTAATCTTTTACTTCAATCCACTGAGTCCCACTGTGCCATGAGTAGTGAAATGTTTAAAAAGAGCCACACCACCAAAAACTTTACATCACAAATAGATAAAATCAAACTAGGGGAAGAAGAAGGAGGTACAGAGAAAAGGTGTATATCACAGATGTGGTAGTGATTACAGGTCCCTTACTTACTTGCTGCTTCCACCACCCTTACCCTCAGGTTTCTCAGCTGTTGGTGGCATGAAATACATTTTACAGCTACTAAGGACAGTAATGCAAAGTAATCAGACCACTGGTCATGATGCTCCCGCTCAAGGAAGACATGAAGAGGGGACAGAGCAGGGATCTAAGTCCGTATTTGACAACACACTTGGCTGAGTAGCAATATGGTCCAAGCAACCAAAAATACAAGCTGGATACTCTCAGAGCCTCCTCTAAAAAGCCTGGAAAAAACCAGAAATGTCTCTCTTCACAAACCCTGTAAACAGGAGGAAGAAAAGGATCAGAAAGCAGCAAACACTCTTCACACTATATCTCAAGGTCCCTCTTCCAGAAGATTTTCCTCACGTTCAGATGGGAACAGAGGTCGCAGGAGGAGGGCTGAAGCGCCAAGGGAGCCCGTGCCATTCCTCCTGGGGGTGGGCTCTGGGTCTGGGCACAGGGAAAGCTGCAGCAGCGGCTCAGCAGCATCCTCTGTTGGCTCTGAGAGCCCTCCAGCGGCTGCCTACAGCGGGAATCACGGAATGCTTCGGGACGGGAGGCTCCTGAAACATCATCCCGTCCCACGGGCAGGTTGCTCCAAGCCCTGTCCGAGCTGTGTGTGAATCCTGTGGGTGCTGCTGTCGCTGTCACCATCCAGGAGGGAGACAGCGGGGCCTTACAGCAGCACCCCAGACAAGGTGAGGTTATTCAGGCACACACCATTCCTCCCTCCCCCTTGGCCTGAAGCGAAGGCAGCAAACCTCAAGCTGAACCGAGACGGGGAATCCACACCCCAAGGTTGTTAAAGTTAGCCATGAGATCGTCATAAGGGAGATGACGAGAGAGAAAACACGATCAACTCCCATAGGCCCCAAGCTCTGCAGATGAGTAAAGTGCACAGTAAATTTGCTAAAGCTGGACCCAGAAGGAAAGCAGTAAGCATTTGTATAAGGATGATGGGCAAAACGCTGGAATTCATCTCATTTCAAGGGAGGGAATGATCCATCACTCCTCGGGGTGAGTTGTGGACAGAGAAGTGTGCCAGGGGACACCAAACCACTCATCCAAAAGTGAACCTCGGCACAAGAGTCTTCAAAAGAAGAGTGGTTTGGGGTTTTTTCCTATACCTAGGGATGATTACATCCAGCGAGCACAAGGAGTAAAGCACAGATTGTTTGAAGGCTGCAGGTTCAGGAGAAGGAACTGCCTTAAGATAGGATGGTTAAGAGTCTTGCTTTTCACAGCCTCAGGCAGATTGCAAGGATTTCCTCTAGACTGGTGAGTGGGTAACAAAAGCCATCCCCTCCGGTCCCATCACACCCACGGCATGGATGGTTGCAGCTCCAGTCTGCAATTCCCTCCCTTTAGCTAGAAAATGGTTAATACTGCGATTCTTTCTGGGTAATTTTCATATGACTGACCACAGAACTATTAATATCTGAACCCAGAGCTGGTTCAGATAAACAACTCATTCCCTCCAAGGAGAAGAAAACCACAACTTCTTCTACCCCTGGAAAAACCTTTTTGTGACTGCAAGACCAGCAGCTCAGATGTAACGAGATGGTTCTGGTTTGCTGATGCCTCTCAGGGGAGAACAAAAAGCAGCATGAGAGAACTCAGCTTGGTTTTCCTGTGCCTCCTTCGCATCTCCAGGAAGGGTGAGTTCCGAGCTTGCTGTTAGCCCCTGTCTGATCATAGCTTCTCCCCTCACTCTAGTCCTAGTGCCAGGGAGCTCTCTGCTACAACAAACTCTCCAAGAACTGCACTCTCCATCACATTGCTTAGAAGTATCCTGAAATTCCAAGTGCATGTGACAACACTGGGAAAACATAGGCTTAGCAGTTGTTAGAGAGGTCATCAGTTTGAGGAGGTTTTTTGCATTGTTCTATTTTCCTAACTTGAGCAGTAAGTTAATCTAACTTTTCCCCAGCTTTGTCAGGTGGACACGGCATTTTCATCACTGCTGTGCTTCACATTCCTTAGGAGTTATTATGCAACAGACAATATTTTCCAGTTCCACTGAGCACTTAAGCTCACATTTAACTTCAAATATGTGCTTAAATTCCATTAAACTCCATAGGATTTGCGTAGCTTCACTGCCAAACAGCATCTGCCAGAGCAAGGGTAGTGGCTGAGCTGGTCCCCAGCTCTTTCTGTTGTCTTCATGACCTTTCCCACTGACAACCAGCAGTAACGCTGACCTGACAACTCCTTTTGGGATTTTCCTTCTGTAAGGTGTGCACCCTATTTGTCTCTCTCTTTCTTGTGAGAGCTTCAGTTCCAGACGCAAATGGAGGCTGGATGTTAACGAAAGAAATATGAAAGACCTACTACAGTGAGGCTTTAGCACTAAGGGTAAATTACACACAGAAAGTTGACAGCTCCCTCCACTCATAACTAGGCAAACTGTGTTTCCATGGAAATGGGTGGAGATGCTAACATTAAAAGCACTTATTTTTAACATTATTTTTCATCTAGAAGGCAAGGGGCGACTTACATGCTTTTAAAAAAAAATAAAAAGGCGTTCTTTGCTTAAGACTGAAAACAAAAAGACCAACAAACAAACAAAACCAACAACAACAAAAAGCCAACTTAAGGGGTGGCAGAGAGAAGCAAGTCATACTCAAAAGCACACAATCTACAGTTGTCCTAAAGTAAAGGTTACAGTGACATGCTGCAAAATAACTAAAACGAAAGCAAATAAGCTAGAAAGCAATAGCAATTACAATTAATGTTTTCAGTGCCAGGTCCTTGTGCTCAAAGTCCGTGAGCTTCATGAAGCTCCTGCAGTACTGCAGCATTGTTTATTAGATTACCTGGGCTGGAAAAGGTGCCCATGCCTTATTGTGTACAACAGGGCAGCACAACTCCAGATCTCAGTAATCAAAATAACTGGCTTGGAGCTGACTCCATGTAAATATCTGAACAGAGAACTGGCCCTAGGACAGCCTTTGTCCATTGTGTAACACACAACAGGTTAATACAAGCTGCACTTCCACAGAGTTGTTTGTCAAGGGCTATGGGCCACAGATACAGGAACAAAAAATAAGTCTTATCTTTGAGTCTACAGGACTAATCCGACAGCTGAATGCCAGTATGGTGAAGCCAGCAGGACCAGGGATGGGTGGAACTACTTTCAGGATGCTTTTACATTTTACAGGTGCTCTTAGCTACTGAGAGCCCCTGATCTAATGAACTGAGTTTCATAAGAGAGGAATGTAGGCACAGATGTTTCTGAAGCCACAATCTGCTGCTACAGCTGTTGATAGCATCAGAACAGATAGACATGTGTATGTATTGAACCAAAAGAGAGGAGATTTAGATCAGATATTAGGAATAAATTCCTGGCTGTGAGGGTGGGGAGGCCATGGCACAGGTTTCTCAGAGATGCTATGGCTGCCCCATGATCCCTGGAAGTGTCCAAAGCCAGGCTGGACAGGGCTTGGTGCAATCTGGGCTAGTGGAATGTGTCCCTGCCCATAGCAGAGGGGTGTAATGAAATTAATTTTAAGGCCCCTTCCAGCCAACCATTCAGCAATTCCATGATCCCTTCTTGCTTGTAGGTGTGCAGTGCAATGGCTGGTCTGTTCATGTCCCGTCTGACGTTACTGGAGAGCTTGGGAAGATGGTTATTCTGCCCTGCACTTTCACACACCCCTACAAAACGTTTGACCGGGCTCTCACGGCCATCTGGAGGATCAAGGAGCCCTACAATGGCACGGTAATCTTCAAGTGCGTGAGCCAGAGTAGCAGCGAGCTCTGCAAGACTGCCATCAGCCACAAGAACAAGTACAGACTGCTGGGCAACCCCCGGCACAAGGATCTGTCCATCAGGGTTGACAACCTGACCTGGAGCGACAGTGAGAAGTATTTCTGCCGGGTGGAGCTGGCCGGAGATATCCAGGACAAGTATGAGAGCAGGAATGGGATAAAGCTGCACGTGATTGGTAAGAGGGCGTGAGAGGCAAAGGAGGCAAAACCACCTTCTAGGGAAGAGCCATGGGGTGTGGAAAATGACAAATGGAAGCAGAAGTTTTGAGATGGTTTTCCAAAGGGTTGGGTTTTCTTTCTCCATTATAACAGGGAAAATTCATTGTCTTCCTCAGTCTTCCAACATGAGACAGTGAGCACAACGCAGGGAAGGGAATAGCACCAAAACTAGTAAGGTAATGGCGAGGCACTGGCAGCTGGGGTAAGAGCCCACCACAAGCTGTGCATCCCACTTTGTCCCTGCAGCACAGGATCAGGGAAGGCAGCAGAGGCAAGCTGGCGCTAAAACATTCTCTCCATCAGAACCTGAACTGGACAGTGAGGTGCTGAGCACAAGTTCACAAGCTGTTAGCAGAACAGGGCCTGGGTGGTAATGGGATTGGAAAGACAAGATAGCTGGTAATTAGGTGTCATAAATCCAAAATCCTTTGGAGCATGGAACACAAAGTTTTTTCTGGAAAACCAGCTCAGAACAAAAAACGTCACACGCTAATACCACTTCCCAGGGCAAGCTCACGGACCAAGGGGGAGCTAGGAGCCATAGGAGGCCCCAGAAGCAGACCCAGATCTTACCCAAGCCATGAGGTTGGTGGATTTTTCTTTTGAGAGGAAAATCCCTTATGTCTGCTGCACAGTGTGGGTGCTCAAATGGGACCCAAGGATGAGCTTGGCTGTTTCTTGAGAAGTTATTCACAGTTGAGGCTCTCCTTCAGTTGCACCAGCTCTTGAATACCCACACACAGCGGGACTAGGGCAGGACGGCAGCAAGACCTGTCTCTCAGGGGTTGCCTGGATTTTAATACCAAAGGAATGATAACACACACAGATACAGTACCCTGCTTGGGAATGGACCCTGACACTGTGATTGGGAGGGGTTAACTAATGCTTAAAAGGTCAATTTAAGCACCAAAACACACAGACCCATGATATACAGCCTCAGACTCCTCTTGCACTACATGGACAATGGGGAAGATGCAGTAGGTGGTAGCAAACTCTATTTTTGTTGTCCAGTCTGAAAAAAAAAACAATTCTTGCTCTTCTTCTGTGAGGACACTCATTTAGTGACTTTTGCTTTCCATGACACCTTTATGAACACCTCCAGGGATGAGGGCTCCACCATCTCCCTGGGCATCCCCTTCCAATGTCCAAACACCCTTTCTGTGAAGAAATTTCTCCTAATGTCGAAACTGAAAGTGACCTGGTAACTCTGGAGCTGGAAAAAAAAAATCAAAAAAAGGTTTTGGGAAAAAGCAGGTATTTTCCCTATAACTAACCTTCCAGATCTGGCAAGTTTCAGGCACTGAGCAAAGGACTCACAAAAACAGTCCATCCACATGTGCTCTGGAGGTCAGAGATCAAAGGAACAGCCACAAAATTCCTGTGCAGAAGACTCTGGGTGACATGACCTGGACCTTGTGGAGATGCAGCCAAGTCCAAAGAGGTCCCCAGCTGCACCTGTGCCTACAATGGTGGGTGGCACTTCTCTGCCTTCTGCCACAACAGCTGAAACTGACCAAAGTTCAGAAAAATGTGTGAGCCGTTACTGGAATAAAACAAAGCACACATCTGTGCATCCAGGCTTTGCTGGGTGAATCCTTTTGCCGCTCTACCCAACATAGGCTGGGTGGGGAAATCAAGGAGAAGAAAGTGCCAAGAAAACAAGAAGGGAGAGGGCTGATCCCAACATCCATAAATTTATTAAATATTTTCTGGTGAAGAGAATCTTTAAAGCTCATCTTGCCCAAGTCCCCTGCCACGAGAAGAGATACCTTCCACTATCCCAGGTTGCTCCCAAGCCCTGTCCAACCCAGCCTTGGAGACTTCCAGGATGGAGCAGCCACAGCTTCTCTGGGCAACCCCCTTTTCAAAAAAATTCCTCCTTACATCAAATCTAGATATCTACTCTTTTAGTTTTGAAACATCAACCTGTCCTGTCACACAAAGTCCTGCTAAAAAATTTATCCCCATTTTGTTTGGAGCCCCTTTAGGCCCTCACCAGAGGCTCTGAGATCTCCCTGGAGCCTTCTCTTGTGTAGGTGAAGAGCCCCAGCTCTCCCAGCCTGGCTCCAGAGCAGAGGGGCTCCAGCCCTGGGAGCATCTCCCTGGCCTCCTCTGGACTGGCTCCAGCAGCTCCACATCCTTGTGCTGTTGGAGCCAGGGCTGCAGGCAGCTCTTCAGGTGGGGTCTCACCTGAGCACAAGCACAGAGGGTCAGAATCCCCCCTCCCCTGCTGCCCATGCTGAAGGATCAGCCCTGGGCACAGGGGGCTCAGGGCTGGTGCAGGTTCAGTTCTCACCCACCAGTATCCAACTTTACCCTGATAGAAAAATGCTGAGGGTCCACCAAAGACTAAAACTTCATTCCAGGTGTTTTGCACCAGATCTGCCTTTGCAGCCTGACCCACTCTCCCTCCCCTGTCCTGATTCCCACAGCAGCCCCCAGGATTATTAACATCACAGTCAGCTCCAGCAAGGACCACACCTTCCAGGCTCACTGCACAGCTGAGGGGGAGCCAGCACCTGCCCTGACCTGGACCGGACCCCCCTACAGCAACCTGAGCTCCACCAGCAGCTCCAGCCACCGTGTCACCAAGGAGCTGCGGTCCCTGACCCACGATGGGAAATACACCTGCACTGCTGTCAACAGCCATGGCAGGGCTGAGGGGGCCGTCTACTTCTACAAATTCAGAGCCTCCAACAGCTCCTCCTTCATGATCCTGATCTTTGTGCCACTGGGAATCAAGATGGTCATTTTAGTGGTGATACTGAGCTTCACGGTTTTCTCCAGAGAAGGTCAGTGTCATGATTTCTCTCCATCCGACTGGCACCAGGGATGGATGTGCAGACAAGTCAGGCAGAAGGGGACTGGGTTTGCTTGGGAGTAGGGAGTGCTAATGATTTTATGATTTTCTGCCCTAAGAGGACAGTTCTAGCAGGAAACCTAAGAAGAGCCAAGAGCTCTTGGCTGGCTGGTCACAGCCTGCTGACAGAGAGACCTTTGGAAATTCAGAGGGAGCAGGAGTTTCCCTGAGCCCAAGAAGAAATGTTAATAAACCAACAGAGGGGAAATTAGTGGAGGACCCACTGCATACAGAATGAGATTTATTTTTTTTTCCTTGAAGCAGGCTAATTACTATCTCTTCCCCTATAGTCACAGCCAGGATTTACCTCTGCTGCATCCCACAAAAATTCAATCTCCTGGGTTGCGCATCCCCATTTTACAGACTGTCCCTGTCAGTCCCCCTGGGCCTCACTACCCAGTACTTCCCCAGCATTTGTGAAATCCCACCTTCCAGCCACGCCAAGGCTGTGAGATCAGGGAGTGCCCAGCTTCCAGGAGATGAGAATCAGCCCATGGACTGAGAGATATGACATCCCAAGCAGCCAGGAGGCCACTGGTCCTCAGCCCTCCAGTGATGCCGAGTGGTGGCATGGGCAGGAGGGCACTGAGAAGAATGAGATGTCACATCATTGTGACTCACCTGTAGGGACTCTGATGTCATACTCATGGAAGCCACCACTTATCTTGAACAGCAGTTGTCAGACCAACCAAAAATGATTTGCACCTTATATTCCAGCGCCAAATTCCCAAGTATTCCCAAGATGCCTGACATCAGGGCTTCTTCCCATTCACTGGCATGCCACAACCACCCTCCAGTGCAGCTTCCCAACAGCTCTCGGTCACTCCTGGCTCCCCAGCCCACTCTGACATCATTGCTAACCCACATCATCATTTCCACTTACAGGTCCCCCCTCTTCTCCATCCAGCCTGGCCAGGTAAGGATGTCTTGTCTTCTACTCGTATTATCTTACAGGAGAGTGAGGATGGCCAAGGTGAGAAATGTAGCATGTCCTTGGTATTGGTAACAATTTTCTGGTCTCAGAGCAGGCTGCTGGGGCAAGGAGAGGGTTGAGCTGATGGCCAGGTGAGCCAGTGTGAGGGAACAAGGACTGGACACTGCTGGGAGGAGGTTCTAGCTTGGGCACAGCTGAGAGGAGACCCCAGTGGAGTGAGGACAAGAGGCTGGGCAGCAGTTTGGAGAGACCACAGTACATGGCTGCTGTACTAGCAAAGGGCTGACAGAAGTTTAGACGTCCCATAAGCCCAGAGCATGGCTGGAAGGCTGCAGACAGGCTGGGAGAGTTCAGGGTGTTCACCTGCACAAGAGAAGGCTCCAGGGAGACCTCAGAGCCCCTGTCAGTGCCTGAAGGGGCTCCAGCAGAGCTGGAGAGGCATTTGGGACAAGGCATGGAGGAACAGGACACAGGGAATGGCTTCTCACTGCCGGAGAGCTGGGACAGATGGGATATTGGGAAGGAATTCCTGGCTGTGAGGGTGGTGACGCCCTGGCACAGGTTTCTCAGAGAAGCTGTGGCTACCCCTGGATCCTTGGAAGTGTCCAAGGCCAAGCTGGATGGGGCTTAGAGCAGCCTGGGCTGGTGGAAGGTGTCCGTGCCCATTGCAGGGGGCTGGAATGAGATGAGGTTTAAGGTTCCTCACAACCCAAACCATTCCATGGTTCTGTGATGCCACATTAAACCAACAATGGATCATCCACCCAAGGGAAAGGTGAGGGATGGGGTCTGTGCTGACACTGTGAAACAGAAATCATCCCTTCCCTCTGCACCCCAGTTTGTAATGGAGCAGAAAAAGTTGCCACACCAAAGCTGACGAGCTCAGCCAAGCGTGCAGGGAAGGTATGGAGATAACAAATTGCCCGGCTCAGGTGTGACAGGGCCTGATTCTTGGGTTGGCATCCACACCATGCTCCCACAAACCACTGGCATTTCGTATTACCCAGCACAACACTGATCTTGGACAGTCCTTACTGCTGGAGTGGCCAAACTTCTGGGATGGGAAAAAATAAGCAAAAATAAATTTTAAAAAAATTCCACCAAAACCAACCCTTGATTTGATGGTAAAGAGGACTTATCTAAAGGATAATTACATCTGCATGGGGCCTCTCCCTTTCAGTCTGAATCATTTCTTTGTGATACCTCCTTCCTGAGTTACCCCATGTCTCCTTCCCTACCCTTTCCCAAGAAAAATGGCCATTCCAGCAGCACAGTTAAAGAAACAAGGCCACAGGGCACAGCAAAAGAAATAAACAACTTAATCCTACAGTCAAATATGTAATTACTTGTAAAAAACCATAAAAGCGTGGTTTTGCTGATTTTTCAGGGTCTAAACTACATTGTACCCTTGGTTATATTTGCATATATACCTACACAGATAAGAAGTCTTAAAGCCAACACTTACATGAGAAGATACTCCTCGAGAGGCTCTGGGCAGGACAGTAGCACAGCAGATGCTAAAGGTTCAGGAGATTGCTCTGCATGCCTTAAAATGTAAAAGCTTTAAGCTGTAAAAGAGTGGTTTTGGCTCAGACCCTTAAGAACTACCATGAAGTAGAAGAGGATGTGTCTGGGAGTGTGGCAGACACTTCCTCTGACATTCATTGGAGCCACTGGCAAAGCCCAGAGCAGCCTGAAATGTGCCCTCACCTTTCCCACGTCTCCTCCTGCCAGGCCACAGCTGCCAGAGTGCACCTACGAGAACTTTGACCACAGACACGGCGGCAGACAGATCCACCGGAGGGGCAGCACCGAGATGTAGCTGAGGGGCCAGGCAGGACCCATCCCCACAGATGTCCTTCCCCAGGTAGCACAGAACCAGCCTTGGCTGAGGCTCAGGTCAGACCAGCCTCGGGGAGGTTGGAACTGGATGATCTCTAAGGTCCATTCCACAATGCTATGAGTTCCAGCCCTGCTTCTTCTCACAAGTGACAGCAGCCTTTAAGGGGAAAAGAAAGAGTGATGTAGCTTGAAGAGCAAAATATGGCCAGTTTTAACCTATCTGTTTTTAGCTCATATCAGATATTTAGCAAGCAGACAAAAGTATAAAATTGCCTCAGAGGCTTTTTGCTTTGGTATTTTTCAAGCATCACTCTGAAAAGCTGTTTTCATCACTCCACTTCTCCAACCACATCCAAGTGAGCAACTGACATGATAGAAATCCTAGCTGTGGCAAACTACTGGAATTTCTGATGGGGTTTGATCCTTTTTTAAAAAAAAATTATTATTATTATTATTATTATTATTATTATTATTATTATTATTATTGTTCCTAAACGCCCAGAAGAGTTTATTTTAGAGTTTAAAGGAAATCTTAACTTTAAAGAGGCATCCAAGTAAAAAAAGGAAGACATTTTCCGAAATGGATAGTGCTGAAAGCAGGACATGAGAAGTCTAAACTAGTCTGTGTTCTAACTCTGCTTCAGCTTCTAGTGCCCAGAATCTCAAGAGCTTTGTGAAAATGTTCCAATACACCAAATTGTTGGTTTTGCAGGGTTTTTTAAGCTATTTCTAAACCATTCCCATCCCAGTTTTTTTTAAGATCGGACTACTTGTTTCTTAAATCTCTCTCTTCTGAGATGAAGTCACTACTACAAAACTACAAAGCCCAGGAAGTCACAAAGGCCAACCACAGACAAATCTCTAACAAAAGTGTAAACATCTTCCAAGATCAGGTGAACAGGTCCAGCTTCCGCTACAGGGCAATGGGGATAACCTGGAGTCCTGGAGAGGCAAGGCCAGTTTAGGGCTGGAGACGGCAACAGGTTGGCTTAGATGAGAAGGAAGAATTAAGAAAGAGCATGTGGCTTGGAGTTAATTTCATGTTTATACGGCTGGATTTTATGCTCTGTGCAACCATCCCGGTGCAGCAGCTCCAAAAGTGCTCCGCAAACAATCCTGCTCCTGCTGAGAACCACCAAACTGCTACTGAAATACCATCAAGATTGCAAGCTTGACCCCAGGCTGGGAATCATTATTTTAAAGTTCCCCTTTTCATAATATATGCACTGGGAAAGCAAAGCAGAATTTGAAATTACTTGTCCAGAACGATAAGGGGAAAATAAAAAAATAAATGCAAGAATATACTTGAAGCTGATCTTTTAAATCCCCGCTTAAAATCCGAGCAGTGACAAACCCAGATTTAATAAAAATAAGGAGAGATGCAAAGAGAAAAGGGGAATTACAGCAGACAGTGTAGTCACAGACCTGTTAAGCTCAGTTTCACAGGCATCACACAGGAAAGAGACCTCAGAGATATCAGCTGGACAAATTGAATTGGACTTCTGAGCCCTTATGATTTACAGACATAGAGTAATGAGAACTCATTTCTACCTGCACATGGGATTGAGGCTTGGCTTTCTGAATTTTTTCCCTCAAAAATTACGACTTAACTCAAGTAGCTTGGGTCCAAATAGAAGCATCATACCTCATGTCCCAAAACCAATTTGTTCCCCCTGGTCCTCATGGGACAGTCAAACATCCACTCAAACCAGTATAAACTGGAAGGACAAAACACAGCAGGGCATTCCTGGTATTGAACTCATCTGAGAGATACAAGGAATGAAAGTAAAACTAGAAGGAATGAAGTCAATCTGTTGGGCAGCACTTGGAAAATAAGGTTATAAGCTCTGGAGTTCACATGTGCACAGAGAACTGCAATACAGGTTCAGATTTCAGCCACTACCATGCTGATCATGAAGCCAGAAGACTGGTCTGTAGGTGACACATACAGCAATTACGTGTTATCTGATGTGGATCTTCTACCAAGCTGAAAATATCACAGTGTCTGTAACCAACTGCTTGATTTTCCATTTTTATTTTGCATGGGCTTTGCAGACAGAGCATGTTATAAATACAACATTTGTAAAAACTCAACAGCTGAAACAATTTCTCATTTTGAAAGTGCATGTCAAACACATATTTCTGACTTCTTCACATCTATATGCAACAATAACATTGAACCTAATAAACCCAGTGCTTTTAAGTCTTTGGGGGGAAAAGCAGCAGAATGTATTCCTCCAAACATGAATTTTCCAAAATAGTCTGTTAAAAACCATGCTGCACTATTATCTAGTTACTATACAGAGGGATGTACATATATATATATTTATTTATAGGCTCGCAGATAGAGCAAAGAACTCTAAGACCACATTAAAATGACGGTGATCTAATGACCCAGCTGGCATAATTAGCAGAATCTGCCAAGAAGGAAAAGGTGATCTGTCCTCTAGCACCAGAACCATGGTTTAAGAGCAACAGCTCAAAGCGTCATTGACCAGACAGTAGGTAGCACATTTCTATCCCCTATTGACCAGAACTCATGTTTTAACGTGCAACCAGTCAAAAACACAAAGGCACAATTAATGGAGAAACAGAAAAAGCAATCAGTTCCTTCACAGAGCTGTAGGACTGGGACTGCAGGACCTTAGGCCAGCTCAAACATATCAATGATTAAATGGACATCAAACAAGCACCAGGAAAAATTTCTGCCTTTTGCTTTTCCTAAACAAAAGTGCATCCTAAGATCAGACAAGGCAACAAAAGCAGTGATCATTCAGCTGAAACAACGGATTTACAGGCTCATGGTTCATGCTTTGGCAACACAATTTTAACAAGGGATCACCAAATTTAATACAACAAAAATATCTCTTCACAGTGTGATCTAAAATCCTCTCATGTCATATCCAGCCAGGCCGAAGAAAATATGCTTACATGGTGGTTGTTAAACATTTTCTAAACAATCAGACTTAGGAACTAGGGAATCCTATTTAACATGTTCGTAACTGACTGTTCCCCTCTCAGACACTGGAGATCCAGAAATATGTCTCTGGATTTAAATCCCCTTGAACTTGGCTAGGAATTATTTGCATTAATCAAGCAATATAGATGCAGACACACTAATATTTAGAAAACAGGAAAAAACAATGGTTTTAGTTCCCATTTTTGTTGGTATTTACAGAAATGGATAAAGATTGTAGGCATGCCTCTAAACTACAGATTTCTGTGGGATAGCAAAAAAGTCAAGATTTAAAATACCATCCTTTCAAATACACGGATTTCACAAAAATCGCTAGAAACACACTCATCAGGTAAGACTCAAAGGTATCCTGGTTAAGAAAGTCAAACCTCTTTTACACATGATCCTCCACTCACTTTTGAACTAGCCTGAGTGATGACACACCGGAAAATGAAAAAAGGCACCAAGCAAAAAACTTCAGACACTACAGGATGAGCTGTGCTGACTAGTGATTTGTACACCTATCCCCAGGCACCCTTCACTCCAAAGGGCACCACACACAGAAGATATTCAAGTGCTTTCAGTCAAAAAAAGCCAAAAACAAATTTAAAGGAAAAAAAAGAAAACACACCACAACACCACCAAATTCAAAACAAAACCAAAACGCAAACAATTAAGCAATTCCACAGGCCTAAAAATCAAAAGGAAAGCAAGAAGATCTTGAAGTGGAGAAAGACTGACAGTGTGCATCTCTTATTCACAGGTCTGACTTAATTAAAAGTGGAACTCTGAAGGTAAAAATCATTTGTGCAATAAGGACACTGTTTGTAAACCAGAGCCACTGCTGGCCCTGTGCACCTGCCCAGTGCCGCTACCGAATGCTGTCCAAAAAATGCACTTCTGGGTACAGTGTGTTCACCAGGAGGGACAGGAGATTATTGCCATCCTGAAGGCAGTGCTCAGGGTGCTTGATGAACAGAGAGGCCTGGGAGAGCTGCTCTTGGTAATCCATGTATTGTTTGCTGGATGACATGGCTTCAAGAGCACTCAGTGCCTACAGAGAAAAGGGACATTCTGTAAGTTTTGTGTATTTTGGTCCATAACACAATACCACCTGCACAATTCCCCTAGAGGACCCTCACCAACTACAGAACACAGAGCACTCAGAATAAAACAGTTGCAAACTACCATACTGTAACAGTGTTTCAAGCCAACTTGTATTTTTCAAGCTTTTTTCTTCCCAAGATCAACACAAAAACTGTCCTATGAAGGCTTCCTAGGATTCTGTAATCCAAATATTGTCAAATATCTATTAATGAACTCAAGATATGGTTTCACATAATTTATGTCAAACTACAAGCTGCAACACACTTAAAATGTCACTTTAGGTTGTTCATATGAATATATTGACTTTCATAAAAGTATTGTTTTGCTCCCATTAATAGTATTAAGGTTAGACATTAACTGTCAAGCTAAAAATTGTATGTAGAGAAGTCATGGCAGGACTAGCAAGGGTGAACGTAGAAAATATTTCTGAACAAGTTTTGTTCTTTTCTTAGAGAAACAAGCTGTACCAAGCTACTTTGCTTTGGTTTCTAACCAACTCCTCCTTCCTCAAGTGCTTATTGAAAGAACACCATGGTCAGGTGCACATGCTAAAGGGGGAATGTTTATTTGTCACAGGGCTCTTAAGCCCTGACCTCATATAAACAAATGTCAGAGTGAGTGAAGCCCTGCTTTATCACTGAAAAGCAGTGCAAACTACAGCAGCCCTGTTTTTTTCCTGTTTGTTTTAAATTTCTTCTACCCGCAATGCTCCAGACTCTGACATAAGTTCATCTGCCCCTTTTAAATGTGTAAGGTTCAAAAATAGTGCCTTCATATTAATGCAGAACACTGTATAAAATTTTACCCAGGATCACTTTAGGACAGAGTCAAACACACAGTCTTGCTGCCAAAGTTTAGCAACAATGTGAGAGCAGGATTTATCTTAAAGAAATCCTTGCAGTGACTCTTACAAAGTTCACCCCAAAAGCTAAACAAGCATGCAGAGAGGGCAAGTCAAGCAGCCAGAAATGGGCACAGCTCACCTGCTGAGCCTTCTGAGACAGCCTGGGCTCCGAGCCGGCCTTGAGGCGCACCTGGCTCTCTGCAGGGATCTGCACCAGGAGGAAGGCAGACAAGCTACGGGCGACCACCCGGAACCTGCGTGAGGAGAGCACAGAGGGACAGGGTGACATCAGATCTGCAAGTCTCAACAGCAGATAGATTGCAACATCTATCCATGAGGTATCTCTTGCATGAGGAACAAAGGCTTGAGAGGAACTATTCCAATGCATTAGAAACCACTTCAGTATCACAGAATCCCAGAATGGTTTGGGTTGGAAGGGATCTTACAGTTCATCCTGTTCCAATCCCTGCCCTGAGTAGGGACACCTTCCACTAGACCAGGCTGCTCCAATCCCCATCCAACCTGGTCTTGAACACTTCCAGGGGTGGAAGAGGATCCCTGCTTCTCTGGGTATACACACAATAGGACACAACACATACTAAAAGACAATGTAATACCTTTATAGGAAATATTCCATCTGTTTCAAGTCTAGCTGAAATACTCCTCACCTCACATCTGAATGATCACCTCAGGTAACAGAATGTAAAACATTCCTATCACCCAAATCAAGGGATGAGTTGAATGACACCAAGAATTCAGGGCAATTTGAACAGCACTGCATCTCAGAATTCTTTATAATCACAAAGTTATGTTTAGGTACAGGGTTGAATTGTTGTTCCACAAACATTTATGGGGTTTTCTTCACAGCATTCTTTCCAACTTGATTTTGACACCTAACAATCAAACTTGCTGTCTCCATTTAGAAGGTGGAGTGAATCACAAGCAATCATATCCTCCCTTGTGCATCTCTTAACATTTCCAATACCTCAAGGTTGGGACATAAATTGCAATGTGTCTGTTTCTGTACAAAATCTTGGGGAGTCAACTGAAATAGTTTACTATAATCCAGGTGGAAGTACCTTCCTCTAACAGTCTGCTTACAAACTTTGCTTGAGATGGACACTAATCAGATTTAGAACTGCATTTTCTTTCCTTTCACAACCTTGGAAGAGGTTCATATTTGCTTCTTAACCTGATTAACACACTTACTGTGCTATTTTTGTGACAGTCCCAAAGAACATTATAGACCTAGGGGCAATGTGGATTCTGATCACTTTTTAACACTGTGCTGGACCCAGACTAGGTATTCTAGACCCAGGCTGCAGTTTCTTTAACATCATGACTCAAACCAATTAATTCACCACAGCTTCAGCCCTCACCTCGGTGACAGAGGAGACCTCCTGCCTAACCCAATAGCACCAAGTATTCCAGAAGTGAGTCTCTCTTCAGCCAACTGGCTCTGCCGGCCCTGGATGGACAGCAGAGTCCGGATGACACATTCAATCAGAACGGGGTCATCTTGCTCCAGCTGCACCAAGGACAACTGCATGGCTTTATGCCACCAGAGAAACAGCTTTGCCTCTTCCTTTGCTGAGCTTTAGGTAAAAATGAAAGAAAAAACATAACAGAAAAAAAAAATTTGAAGATGCAGATACATAAGTTAAGTAGTTTATTTCCCTTCCCATTAGGTCTATGAAAAATTCAGCTTGTTAATTCGTAAAAGCTAATTTTATCTCATGAGGACAGCATACCTATACTACCCCACCAGTTATTACACTGCCATGACTGCTACTGTTATGGATTTGATCCACCAGCTGGCAGGTTTTAAGGGCCTGTACCAGGATAAAGAACAGTGCTTCCTTTTAAGCTTTACAACTGGAAATAAATGACACTGCAGCTATTAGTGGATTTAAACTTGCCTAAGACTTGGCACAGAAAGAATGAGGCTGTATCTCTATTCATTTTTTTCTTTACTTACCAATAAAACATTTTAGAAAGCACTGGATGTTACCACAATTTAGATACTTAATATGATCCTTGAAAAAAAGGAAACATTGAAGCTTTTTGTTGAGTAAAGCCCAAAGTGAAGTTCCTCCTATGCTATTTTTAGTCTTTCCCCAAACAGTTGACAGTTTAGGTTAACAAGCTCAGATTTTCCGTATCAAGTACCAGCACGAGTTTCCTGCATCAGAGTATCCTCACATTACTCCTCCCAGTTGTTTCCCATCGCAGGCAATCTCAGATCTGATGTTTACAGCAAAGTTTAATCTGCTTTATATAGTGGCTGTGAAGTCTCCTTCATACTTCAGCAATGAAATTATTACCACAGCAAAAGTATTTTCTGAATTTCAAGAAACAGTGGGAACATTTTTCCCGATTGTTCTTCTACAGAAAATATGAACATTATCAACATTAACATGGAAAAATAATAATCAGGTTTGCAAAATCCTGGAAATTTCAGCAGCAACTCTAACAATAGTTGTTATATACATTAAATATTTTTATTTTGACCCCAAAGCTATGCATTCTTTGCCCTCAGAACCCAGTTATCTAAGATGTTTTACAGCAATACAGGCCATTAACCATGGGCCCAGGTTTGGCCTGGAGCTACTGCACAGCCCCCACCCAGCAGCTTTCAGCACCAGGTCTCTCCCGTAACTCATGCCACCTTGCGGATACGCTGGGAAGCAGAACCCAGAATGATTCAGGGTTTGCTCCGAGCCATTTTAACAGAGCACAAATCCAGTCTATCATTGAAACCAAGCTTGTCTGATTGAAAAATGATTGCAACTCACTAATTTTCTAGCAGATTAAATGCCTTCTTCCATTTAACCACCACAACTACTTTCTGTTGGCACTGCAGATGGACAGACCCTGTATTAGTAGATATAGAAGGACAGGCCACTTCATCCAGCACTCTGTTGAAATTAACTTAATTAACCAGAGCTACCTAATTATATCAGCTATACAACTCTAAATAAACTTTAATCTAAATAATAATAATCCAAAAGTCCAGACACATTCAGAAGCTTCCAGTTTCATACCTAGGGTACACTTGCTCCAGCCATTTGCTGATGGTTAGCAGGATTTTCATTTCATTGGTAAGGGTTTGGTCAGCGTTCAGGCATTGGAGCAGGTAGACATAGAGGGTCAAGTAACTTCCTAAAGACAGGCACTCCTGCAGGAATTCTTCCATGGTTAGCTCAGGAACTTGGAGGGAAGCAAGTATAGGGCCCCAGCCTAACTCCTGGTGGTGAGGGGAATCTTTGAAGAAAGCAGAAGGAAAGAACAAAAAGCATGTGAGAAAGCAGCACTTGGTAAAATCTAAGAACAAGAACTACTAGTTAAGAGAATCTGGGCTAGTTTAGCTGTTCTTCAGGTAATCAGTATGTCATGCAAATCTCATGGAGAGAACAGAAAAATTCCACTATCATAGGGCACCTCCTTGAGGCCAAGGCGAGGTATTTTCACAGCATTCAGCCAGGACTAAAATTTGAACATTTTAGCAATGGAACTAGAAGTATTTCCCTCAGGTGTACTGAAATCTTCCACACCGTCAAAGAAATAAAAATGTAGTTCCACAAGGATTATGTAAACTGAAAAAAGAAGAAAAGGAAAAGAAAAAAAAAATAATACACACCACACTTTCAGAGTTTTACCAAACCAGAGTATTTTCTTCTTAAATTAGCCTACAGAACACTAGAGAAGTGGAAAAATGTCTTCAGTTCTCTTGGGGTGATTTTTTTAATAAAATCCTCCACGCTTTAGTTGGAAAAATTGCAACACTACACAGAGCAAATCAGTTTTCACAGAGATAGGTATGGATATTAAGAAAATACACAATTAGAGCATTTGTAAAACCCAAACCACAGTCAGAGAATCCCAGAATGGTTTGGCTTGGAAAGGACATAAAAGACATCTTATACCATCCCCTGCCATGGGCATGGACACTATCCAAGGTTGCTCCAAGCCCCATCCAACCTGGCCTTGAACATTTCCAGGGATGGAGAAGGCACAGCATCTCTGGGCAGCCTGTGCCAGGGCCTCACCACCCTCACAGTGAAGAATTTCTCTCTCATACCCCATCTACCCTTATGACAGTGTAAAGCAATTTCTCCATGGCAGAGGGGCTGGAACAAGGTGATCTTTAATGACTCTTCCAACCCAAACCATAATTCCAGACGATTTGTGCTCAGTGGCATCCCAGATGAACCAGAGGCTGTGAGACAGGGATAGGCTCCTACCATCGCTGAAGTAGGAGGTGATGCAAGCCTCCGTGGTCTCGGCCATGTGGCGCACGGAGGCCAGGCTGTGGCATGCAGCCGTGAGGAGGGGCATGGCCAACAGCCCCTGCACTCTGCTGTCAATCCACTTGCGCAGGCTGCCCCGCAGAGATTCGGCCGTGGTGATGCTGGAGTTGTTCAACATCATCAGCGTCTCTGTGAACAGGCTGCTGAGGGCCAGGTGACGCGTCTGCAGATCCATGTCTGCAAGTCAGAAACCAGAGAACTTTTTCAGGGAAGAGATACTGGAACCCAGATTCAGCTTCACCACCAGACACTTCCTGTGGACTCTGGGAAAAGCCTCTTCCCTCATTACACACCCATGGGCAGGAAGAGACACAGCCCCTCACAACCATTTCTGTGGAGTACAGCAAAACACAAATTTCACCTGAACTTAGTTTGACAGAGGAGCTTCAAGATGGTACTAGTACTAAAAATGAGATCTAGATATCTCATCACACAATTATGGGTGTCTGAACACATTATACACTAGGGTACACTGGTATACCTATTCATCACTGTCAAGTTTTCCCAGTTAATTTAGAACCATTTCTAAATGAGTCACACATGAGTCACAGAATCATAGAATATTAAGGTTTGGAAGGGACCTTAAATATAATCTAGATTCCAACCCTCCTGCCACAGGCAGGGACACTTCCACTAGATCAGGTTGCTCAAGGCCTCACTCATTGTGGCCTAGACCACTGCCAGGGTTGAGGCAACCCCAACTTCCCTGGGCAACCTGTGCCAGTGTCTCACTACCCTCACAGTAAGAATTTCTTCCTAATAACTAACATGATCTTTCCCAGTTTCAGTTTGTACTCATTACTCCTAATCCCCCAAGACCAGGAGGATGGATTTGTGCCATTCTTCCCTTTAAAAAAGAGGTAAATGACAAGTAAAATAAAAGCTAGAAAAAACCACCAGGTGACAATGAAATTAATTGCTTAAGCTTCTGTATATCATCAGCCAGTTTTACTCACAAACATAACCAGTTTTTAATGTTGGTTCTGTCACTCTTGACAGCTCTGTAGGGCAAGATTCGTATTTTTGCCTTGTGCTAATATACCACATATGTAAACATTACCAAAGCACCCTACCCTGCTGCCCTAAGGGAGACATGACAGTAACACAAATAATTACATCATCACAGACGTTCATCAATTCACTCAGTGGAATAGAGGATTTTGACAGCTTTACAGTAATTTGCCATTTCCTCAACACAGACCTGGGGGATTAAAGATGACTATATCATCTAGCAACTTGGCCATTTCTTGTTCCAAAACTGCAAGGGTTATCTTTCCACTTTGTTCTAAGGTGCTGAGGAACTGAACCACCAGGCGAATGTACACTTGGCACTTCAGTGTTGCATCCTGTCAAACACAATTAAAATCAATTACGTGAAGGGGAAAAAAAAAAAAAATCACCTAGAAATCTTTCCATATTCCGTAACATACACAAGAAGAACTTCGTTAAAGCCAAGAACAGCATGGAGATGCTCCAAAATAAGTTCTACTCACAAGGTGGATGTGACTATCTGTAGATGTCCCAAAGCCTGCTGAGATTTTCAGGAGCTTCATGATCAGTTCAGCTCCAGTATCCTTAGCAAGGATAACAGAGGGAGGGTAGTGACTGTTGCAGTAGCTGATGATGCTTTCATAAGATGAAATGCCCACAAGCTGCCAAGGAAGGGAGCTAGTCTGTCCAAGAAGATTTATGAGTGGAGATTCCTGAAGATTTAAATACATCAGTTTAAGCTACACCTTCTTTGAAGTTTTTAATTCATATTCACAGTACTCAATATTGGAAGGAAGCTCTGGCTTCAGAATTTCAATGAGATGGAGCTGAGAACTCGCAGAAGTAGATGACCTTAGGGAGTCTGTCTGAAAAGCAATTCCTTATTCAAGCAGTGAGCTAACACGTGTTTCATCTCTAGCATCTGCAGAACTGTTGCAGCAGCTCTAACCAAAAGCTCTACAAAAGTGTGTGAAAAATGTTAAAATTTGACATGTATACATGTAAAGACAGCTAGAAAGATATGGAAACCCTTCAAGTTAAAGTCACTTCACTACAGGTTTAAAAGAGGCATTAAAATATTATTTTTAAAAACACATTCATTTTAGTACACAGGAGAAACTGCTTCCCTCAATTCTCCATTTAGTGAATCATCCGCTAACCTGGGGGACTTCTCATGCGCTAGTTCTCATAAATACCACCCTGAACAGCACAGCATCCCCCCAGCTCACACAGGCAAGAGCAAGTCAGCAGATGTAAAAGTCTCTCTATGAGCAGTGAAAAAGAGCCCCCTGAAAATAGAGGAACACCAACTGCTGGTGTTTGGAGCTATGTCAGAAGTTTAGACTGGATATCAGAAAAGAGTCTTCCCCCAGAGGGTGTTGAGGCACGGCCCAGGCTCCCCAGGGAATGGTCACAGCCCCAAGGCTGCCAGAGCTCCAGGAGGGTTTGGACACTGCTCTCAGGGAGGCACAGGGTGGGAGTGCTGGGGTGTCTGTGCAGGGCCAGGATCTGGACTCAATGATTACTTCCAGCTCAGGATACTCTATATCCTATTCTGTGTTTCTACAGGTTTTAGAATGAACAAATACTGGAATTGTGGTGACAATTCAGAACTAACCCAAATGACACGACTTCCACAGGAATGTGACACTGGTACAAAAAGCACTCCTCAGATTGCTCATGCCCTGGAACACAGGGCTGAGAAAGTCTGAGATTTAGATCAAGGTGTCACAAGAGTGCACAGGCAAAAACCTGCAGAGAGTGTGTCAGTTTAACACACTGCTGGAAGGAAGGAGGGAATTCCTGAGGCTGACTCACTGTTTTGTTTATAGCAAACAGCTATCTTCTGAAGCGTGAGAAGCTTCTGATAAGCACATTCAGGTCAAAGCACGTGAACTCTGGTAATTTTCCTAAACTGAAATACAACGATGGTCAAAGGCTGCTGGTGACGTCTTAGTGCAGCATCTTGTAATACCTCAGAGGAAATGGAGAGCAGAAGATACTGTAAGTGGAAGAAAGCTGACAGATGTGAAATGGGACTTTACTTAAAGATGATCAAAGATGATCTGAAGAGTCCTCCAGAAGCAATGAATTTGATTTAGTCACATCTCATGTCCTTTCTAGTAAAGGATTTTTTTCTTTTGAGAGATGGGTATGAACCATCACAAAAATTACCTCTTCACCTATAAGCTGTTCCTCCTTTGCCAACAGGACCATCATATACAGCAAACAGACAATCATGCTGTGAGTCTGAGGGTGAGGGTTGGGATTCCAGGCGTCAGAGAGGACACTGACCCAGTTTACTTCACATAAAACATAACCCAAGAACAAGAAACAACTCTTGGGGCTGCCTCTTTCAATCTAGGAAGGAGAAAGGGAAAAAAACAGATGCATAAAACAACGTAAGATACAAGTACTTTTACACTTTTCAGTTCCTTAGCTAACTGTAAATCTACAGCAGCATCTTAGGTCAGCAGAGGAGTAGACAAACGTCTTTCCTCCATCATTTTGATCCCCCTCTTGCAGCTTTACCTTGTCTCAGATGACTTGAAAGTGAGAACAACATGTCAATAGCAAAATACATTAAACTTAACTAAAACATTAAATACATATGCATAAATGAGACATTCCAATAGATTAACACAGTGAGAGCTATACAGGTCTCCACAACTTTGTTTAAGACTCCAAAGCACTCCTTCACAAAAATCCATCACAAATTGAACAACTGTGAATGTTAAAAACAAACTTTAAAAGCCTATTTGCTAAAAGAACTGTCTTCTGCTCTCCAGCTGTTTTCAAGGGTAGCACTGACTATGAACTTAATTCAACAGATATCATGAACTCACTTTAAAGAACTCTTCCATAAGCATCTGGTCTGGATGCATTTCCTTCCACGGAAGCCTTCTGAACTCAGTGTGGAAAGCATAGAGAATAAACTCTGGCATTTTGGGGGCTGTGCAACACTCACAGTAATGCATTAGGTGTAACCAGAGAGCACCATGGTGGCTCGGCAACAGCTTTTCTAGAATCAAAGAAAACAGCTCAATTAACAACAGAAAAAAAAATCAGATAAAACTTGATTTCAGAAGAAAGTCTATTTTTGAAGAAGAAAAAGTTGTAAGTTACATCAAAATACACTCTAAAGAAAAAAATGCAAACCAGACTTTTGTATTTTTTTTTCTCTGAATCAACAAGTGCGGAGGCTTAGGATTTCACCCTCACCTTTGAAGCTCTCATGCAAAAGCTTGATGCAATCTGCAAACAGACAGACCACGGTGGAGGCTACAGAAGTGTCACTCTCCAACCAAGGGTAGCAGGGCTGGCTACTGAAAAGAAGCACAACACAAATTTCAGTGTTCAGTTACCTAAGCATAAACATTTGCAATTTAAATATTCTAAAGCAGTGAAGTAAAGGTGTCAGCAGTCGTCCCAGTTTCAGCTTATTGGGATTCTCCTCTTCTTCCTTAGAAGAGCTGCATAGTTCACTATCCCACTGAAGATCCACTCAGTAAACAGAAATTACTTGTTTGATATTTCATAATGGAGTTGAAACAGAGTTTCCCAATGACATCATTCAGCAACCACAGACAACCTTCAAACTTCAGTGCTGAAGGCACACTCACAACTCCAAAAGCTTCTAATTTTGAAAGAAAGCAAAATTTGAATGTATAGTACCATAACTAACTTTTCATATCAGGACAGAGGTGCACAAGGCAATAGATCATCACAGCATTCATTTAGCTTAAAGTTTCTTTATATACCACTGGCATTTAGGGTTGCATTTGTTCAGCTTTTTTGTTTCATTCTGAACAGGTATTACAGATATTATGAAAGCTAAAACAGGGAAATCCAAAATTCAAGTTTCAGTGCTTTTAAAACTGAGTGAAATCCTTCAAATAATCAAACTCTGCTCATATTATTACAAGATCTTTCCCGTATCTAAATTATTAATTCTATCCAAACCTTGGAAAATTTGATGTAGGTCATGAATTAGTTCTGTAATTATTAAGGAAATGACAAAGTGAGTGCTATTTAAAAGGAAGGGTAGATAGTCACAAATTATTCAAAACCAGGTAATAATGAAAGCCATTCTTACAGGACTGAAGTCCCTACTTAAAAAAAATTCATGTAATTTTAAAATGCAATATATACCTTGCATCTTCTTTCTCCAAGACCAGTATCCATGGTTTAAAGAGTCCAGCAATGACTGAATACAAGGACTGCAATGCTAAAACAAAACAAAGTTGTTTTTTCCTTCAAATCAAAAACAGTGAACATATTACACTTTTTTAAATTTGCATATAATATCATTTTCTCATTCTAACATTCACAGAGTTATAGAATAATTAAGACTGGAAAAGACCTCTCAAGATCATTGAGTCCAACCATTCAATCAGTCCTTTCTGGCCAAATAAAAATTTTAAAATACAATATGCTTAATAATAATTCCAGTTAACAACAAGGCTGATTTAATAACCATCATAAGCCTTTTGTATTTATAAGATGTTTTATTAGTATAACTTCAATAATACACCAGAGATTGTGGGGGCAATGATGAGTCACACTTTAAACCTGCACATACTAAAATGTGTTAATTAAAATTGAAATTAAAATTAATTGAAAACTAAAATAAAAGCCAACTTTCTCCAGATCTAAATCATGCTTTAAGAAATTCAGTAGTGTCCTCTTCCAAACCTCTGCTCAGTGCAAAAGACTATTTTTCTTGAAGAAAGTACAATCACCTTATAAAATAATTTTGAAGCAAGCTCAAATATAAAAAAGCTTCCTTGGAGACTATAAAGCATAAAGTCCTACATGGCCATGAAGTAGTAGCAACATTTCCCATCTGTAGTTTAATATTATCATTGTTGCACAAATGCAAAGTAATTATTTTGCTGTATATTTAAATGGCCCTTAACAGATGGAATTAGAGAAATCAGGTGTCTGTTTTTAAGTCATTTGCTTTTCAGACACATTACCTGCTAAAATTCTGCTACTGCCAACAGGCTCTTGGGCTAAATTAGCAACTTCAGTGTCAACCAGTCGCTTAATGAGATACTCCAGGAATGTGTTCACTTCAGGCACATAAGGAGTCCATTTTGAAAACAGGCCAAAAGTCCTGAAGTCCACCGAGGCCAGTCGGAGTTTGCAGAAGGAAGTAGAAAGCCATTCTATTGTCTCTCTGACCTGTAAAAAGAAGGAAGCTATTAATCAGCTGCATAAAGCCTGCACAGCAGTGTTATCTGTCACTGGAGGGCATCTATTTCACCTGAAAAGCATAAATCAATGCAAGAGGCACCCACCTGTTCTGTGGAGAGGAGAGTTTTTGCAGCATCCCTCACCACAGGACATTCAGCAGAATCACTTTTCTTGAAACTGCCCTTCTCAGTCACTGCTGAATCACACCCCAAAGCTTGAAGTGATGCCTTCCAACAGTCAGGGCTTAGAAGCTGCTCTGATGAGCCTTAGGAGAAATAAGAGAATGCATTTGTGAAAACCAGAAAGATGTTAGTTTCTTTTTCCAGACAAGTCAAAAAAGGTTGAAATTAGAGCTCCCTGCTACGTGAAAAATTTGGTAACATGGGAGCTTGAAAGCCCCGAGTTTAAAGGTGAGAGATCACCTCTAGTTTGCAAATGTAATCAACATTTCCTTTTGGCATCTGTGTGTTTCTCTCCTTAGACAGCTTCCCAGGCACTTTGTACATCCCTGGCTGCAAACACACATTAAGAGACAGCTGCTGCCTCAGCAGGTATGGTTTGAAAGAGAGAAGAACTTCTGACCCCATTTGAAGAGCACATCAGAATATGGGTGGCATCAAAAAATGTCAACCAGGACATTTTCAGCAAATTCCAGGGTTACATGTCAGTTACATGTCCTCATAGTTGCAGCTCTCTGCCTGATATTGAAGAGTAATCAAACACAAGGGTTCTGCATTACTGACCATGGCATAACCATTATTAATAGGTGCTTCCTAAAGAAGACTCTCCTCCATCCTCCTCCTGTTACATGGGCTGAAAAGTCTGTTGTCACTGATGTGTGTGCCCTGACTCACAGAAGAGCCACAATATGTCTAACAAAAACACATCACATAGCAAGGCACATGAAAATGCCCTACGTAGAAACCTAAGGAAGTGTAAATCATTCTGCAATTTAACTCTGCTGCACAGAATCCATATTTTTAAGCCAGAAGGGTTCTGTAGAAAGGCTTAGGATGCATCACCTCAGATACTCACTTTGCACGAACAACCTTAAGAAATCACTGTAGTGGTCAGGGAACTGATACTGGAGAAGGTTAGTCCAATGCTTGCAGAAGATATTAAATGGCATCAAAATATCTTCTTCAGGTTCCAGGCCACATGCATTGAGAGCCAAGTGAATGGACTCCAGGAGCTGGGTGCGCTCTGAGAGAGGTGGCTTGGCCACACTCAACCACTGCGTGAGGTCGAACTACAACAGAGCACAGGGAGCATTTGTAAGCACGAGAATCAACAGACACAACCCCTTCACTAGCGGAATTAAAGCATGACATTTTTATGTACTTAAGAAAAACCTCATGAATTTGCATCTCATTAGCCCTAATTCCAAACCTCACTCTCTAAAGGCTATGATTTAGCATACTGCAGAGGTCTCTAAATCTACAAAACAGCCCTTGGCATGGTGGCTTAGATTCATAAAGATTTGTCTGAGTTTCCACACAAGCATTAAACTGGACTGATGTCCATAGTCCATACATTTTCAGTTGGAGCAGCAAAGCTTTGAGCACCTGCTTGGACCTTGGTCAGCAGGGACAATAGTAACCACTGCCACTGTGGACAGCTCAGAGTCCTGCCCAGGACAGACTGCCTCCTGCTCCCAGCTGTCTTCCTGTAACTAAAGAGGAGAATCAGAGCAATATCAAAGGGCAAGTGTTACACTAATTTCTGCACTGGCAGTATCATGAGTAACAGATGTGCAATTCATTTGGTATTACTTTACTCTGTTTCAAGACAGGCAGGAAGGACACAGGTGCCAAACAGAGCTGGAAAATGTAGACACTGTCCCAAATTTTGTTTTGATTGTTAGATACCTGGCATTCATTGGCTATTGTGATGAATGTCTTTGTAGAGACACCGGACAGAAGTCATCAGGAGACAGTTTAATGTCAGCAGTAAGCCCTGGGATGCACATCCTGATACTATCTGTGCTAGAAAAGGCTACTTGAACTATTTGCTTTTGACCCCAGCCCCTCTTGAGCTTAAATGCAACCCTTACCATTTGGTATGACCAACAAAACTCTACAGAACCTGTTAATGCTATTTTAAAGTATCAGATTTCCACCTCTTTCCTCTTTAGCTTAAGTACGTGGTCTTCAGGCAAAGAAAACCCACAGACCAGACTTTACCTTTGTCAGCAGCATGAAGACAACATCGCTGTTATCCTCACTCAGAAAGGCCACAACTTTTTTGTATAAAGTCACAAATTCACTGGGAGAGGCAACAGGAGTGAAGTAAGGAGAAAGGAGAGTACAGAGCCTCCGATTCTGCAGGATTGTCTGGAGCAGATGCTTGCACTCTGATTTGGTCCCACTGATGAACACCTGAGAAAAATGGGAATGGCGGGAAAAATAACACCTCTTAAGCTTGTTGTGGAGACAATCATAGTTTTTGTCCTTCTATAAAAAGGGAAGCCTTTCTCAAAAACAAAAGACTGAGATTATAAGATGAACATCAATTAAATGCTGTTATTCCACAAGATATAACACAAAACAAATATGTCTTCCTAGCTCACTCCAGACCAGCATTTGTGATAACATATGTTGTCTAAAAATACCTGGAAATACCATTTTTTTCTGATTAAATACTCTAAGAAAATGAATCCTGATTTCACTAGCCCTGCTTGATAATAGGAAAAACTTTACAGAACTAGAGCTGTGAAGAACTTCTCAGCACTTCACCTGTTAAAGGTGCTCAAGGACAGCTGCACATGGAATTTAACTGTATCTAAGATAAAAGTAAGTATCTAGACTTAAAGCAGAAGCCAATGATTTTTCTCAGAGCACAAACGCAGCAAATATTACCACCATCACCAAGCATTTGTCTTCGTTTCTGATATAACTCACTACACAGAGAACACTGCAAGGCTGTAGAAGGAAGGTGTCCAAATGCAGAGGTTGACAAGATGTGCATCAACCAGAAATTGATAGGTAACAGCAAAGTCTATGCTGAGACACACTCTTATGAACTGAAAGTATCCAAACCCTAGCTACCTGCCCAAAATTCCAGCATTTAACTAACACAATGACAATTTAAGCAGAGGCACCTCAGATCAACAGTATTCATTTTGCTTAAATGCAAGGTTCACCTCTTCTAAAGACTATGCATATTACACAATTAGTTGAAAATAAAATGAGATAGATGCTTAGAAATTAACTTTAAGCCTTCTGAATGTGTTTAGGACTGCCCTCCCCCTCCATTAACAGAGGTGAAATTGGAGTAAGAATTAGCACCAAAAATCAAATAATAAAAATTTAGAAAATCTTTTCATATTCAAGAAATCAACTCACTTGGCCCAGAATCTCAATGCAGGATGTGAAGAACTGTCTTGTGGGAGGATTACGTTGAGTTTCATCACACACATATTCTACCAATGTAAAAAACAACCCAATTCCAACTTTCTTGATTGCAGGCATAGGCTGCACCTTGTAGATATTTATCAGGGCACTAAAAAAAATTAAGAAGGAAAATTAAATTTACACACAGAGAATGTAACAATAAAGAGAGATTTCCTGCCAATATATAGCCTTGAGATGAGAATCTCTGATACTCTCTGAGTATCCTTCCTTCTCATATTCAGACTGAAAAGTCACAGACTTAGCTCATGTAATTTTGCTGCCTGAAATGGATACTTCCAAACCTTAGAAACTCTTCATAATCAGAGTCAGAAAGTGAACACTGAAAGATTTCCAAGGCATAGTTCCAACGGATTATTTCTCCCTTTAATCATATACTCATATTCTGACGGCATCTCAACCGCTTTTGTATTGCAAGAAAATCTACCCCATTTTTTTTCACAGGTTCAACAATTAAAAAAATAAAACAGAAACAATCTTTTCTTGTGTATTGCCAAGTAAACGTTTCATTCAGATCAAACCCCTGTCTTTACTAAATCTGAATTAAAACAGATGAAGAAGATGCAATTCCAGAGGTAAATCCCAAGTATTAGCTCATCCACAGAATTTATAAGATTAATGATGAAGAATGAACAAATAGAAGCAGTACATAAATCCTTTTACTTGTACAATCATTACACGCTATAGTAACCAGCTACACTAAGAGAATCCCAGCAGGAATCTGGAAGATTGAGAATGAAGTTGCAAAAGTGGACCTCTGGGATGAATTGTAAAAGGTCTGTAAGTGAGGAAAAGGGCCTTGGACAACCCCATTTTATTCACACCCCCTCAGAAAAGAGGTATTATCTAGCCCACTTCCACTGCACCATTTTGTTTCACATATTGAAAAACTACCTCAAATTATAACACTCTATGAAAGATTTATATCCTGCACTCTAACAGAGAAAAACCCATAGAGAGTCATATTCAAATCATATAATTAACCTGTGGCTGACACAGCTGTGGTACAAGTTTGCTACTTCCTAAAGCTTAGCAGAGTGTCCCTGTGTCATCACTGAGTGTCTTTTTACAGGATTAGGAGGGCTATTATAATGCACAGAACAACAAAAAGAAGCTGTAAACAATAAACAGAAGTACAACACAATACTGCGTGCCCTTACAAAACAACACAATACTGCTGAGCCTGAGTGACCCTCTGATAATAAGAATTACTGTGTCACAAACACACAGGTCTCAGGATCCCAGCTCTGTTGTTGGTCCAAGCAGATAAGCACAAAGAAAAACACATGAACACGTTCCACATTTTAATTCTAACATGACAAAATGGAAACACAAACACCACTACCCAGAGCAGCAACTGAACAACCTACGTTATAAAATTCTCCACGTGTACAGCTGCTTCCACAACACCCAGGGAAGGTGGCTTCATGGCTTCTGCCTGCAGCTGTCTCACCTCCTTATGCAAAGCATGAAGCTGCTGGTTCACTGCTTCATTTTTATGCTTCCCTTCAAACTGAACAACAGAAAGACACACATTCACTTCAGAATGAACATGGTTTTGCTAATTCTTCCATGTTACAGCTATTTCTAAAAAAGGAGCAGAGTCCAGTCAGAGAACTTTGAATGTGGATGGCTTTCCCTTGACAGCTTTGATCAGATTTAGTACATCGTGCCCAAACACATATCCTTGGTCATGTTCCTAATTAATTATCATACACTCTAACAGAATTCATGTCTTTTATCTAAGACTTCTAATCCACAGGGATTGAAACTTAAGAGGGAATCAAAAAACTAATTTACTAAGCAACATGGAAGTATTTCCATAAATATTTTCATTCCTACTATTCCTGTTGGCAAGCAAATTCCCTTCCATGTACCGGGATGCAGTTTAGCAGTTTAGAATGGATCCCACGAGCAAAACAAATTATGCAACAACTTATTCTTCAGCTGCTGATCTACTGTTCCTTTTGAGCATTACACATGAGGTGTTTCAGACCACTAATTTGTGTGTGGATTTATTTGGTCAAATACCACTTTGATAATAATTCAGCCATTTCACATTCATCCTCTATGTTCAAGAGCCCCAAAAGAGAGGTGATGCCATGCCTCTAACCTGGATAGTGAGCTGAGCTGCTCCCTGGCAGCCTTTATTTGAAGTTCCTCGGCACTCCAGGTGAAGGGTGATTTGCTCCTCTCTGTTGACATACAGCTTAGGCACTGTGTCCAGGATCTCACTGTTCAGAGCAACATGCTGAGACTCCCAGAGAGCTGCAGTTCTGAAAGGCATTTATTAACAAAACTACCAAAATCTTTCCTGAAAACAGCAATGGTAAGAATTTAAAGAGAGGAGACTATAATTTAACATGCTGTACAAAGACTCATGACACTTTCTTGAAAAACATGAAAGGTTATTAAATTAAATTGAGCTAAAACTTCAAAGTAATTGCACTTCAAAGTAAAAAAAAAAAAAGAGGTTCATAAGAACAAAACTACTCAAGTATGTGTGAATGTGTCAGTTCTTTTGAATTACTTGATATGACAGCCTGGAAGGAAACTAAACAGAATAATCCCTGTACTGTAGGAAATGCAATTTTTCACCAGACAAAAGAAAAAAGAAAAAAGAAAAAAGAAAAAAGAAAAAATAAAGAAAAAATAAAGAAAAAAAATAAAGAAAAAAAAATTCCACCTAAAACTGATCTAAAACTGATAGTAGCATTGTTTAGACACAACCTCTCTTGGGCTTAGTAGTTTTTGTTCTAGTTCACAACATTGTTATTAAATTACTATATTAGATAAGACCAGGTAAAGATTGATCAGTTGTGACTGAAAAAAATTCAGCTGGATTATCTGAGTTTGAATATTAAAAATAGAAAGCCTACTTCAGTCACAAAGCTAGCAGAACCAGAAATCAGATTTCTCTCCTTGGTGCTTCATATTACAATTACTACCTTAGAGCAAAAGGGTTAAATAACTCATCATCAACAAATCTAGTCTAAAAAGGCTTTATTTCAGGAAATATGCCAAAGGAGAAAATAAATTAGATGCGCTCTGACATAATTTCAGTCGTTAGGTGAGCCTTGTGCACTCTTAGGTCAGCTGAAGAAGTAGAAGAAAGACCAGAAGAAAGAGAAAACAAATGAGACAAAAAGCCAGAATCAAGGGCTGAAGAGTTGTGCTAACACCAAAATGAGGCTGCTGTGAAGGACATCTTTAGGAAGAAATTCCTGCCTGTGAAAGTGGGGAAGCCCTGGCACCCTGGTACAGGGTGTCTACAGAAGCTGTGGCTGCCCCATATCGGGGAGTGTCCAAGGCCAGGCTGGATGGGGCTTGGAGCAACCTGGGCTAGTGGAAGGTGTCCCTGCTGATGTCAAGGGGTAGGATGGGGTGAACTTTAAGGTGCCTCCCAACCCAAACCATTCTGTGACTTCATGATCATTTTAAGGCACTGCTGGACACACTGGTGAGGCACAAGGAGCACTGACATGACTCACTTGGCGTGTTGCTGCAAGATGTTCAGGTCCTTGCGCATGAGCTGGATCGCATCTTTCTGACTCACGAGAGTGGCAGAGGAAATCACTGGTACAGGAGCTTTCATCATCTGCAGTGGCAGAGGGGGTTTGGGAGTATCAAGCTTCTTCAAACTATTCATGATCCTCACTTTGGCTACAAAAAAATTTTAAAAAAACAGAAGCAAGTTTGGTCAATAAGAAAAGTTTATGAGAAGCTGAACAAAAACAGTATTTTTTTTGCATGAAGCATTTTTAACTGCAGAAAAATATTTCTCAGGTTTCCCCCTTTAAAAAAAAAAGTCACTCAACTAATTTTCTTATTTTTGTCAAACTTTATTTCACACAGCTGATTTTCATGACCAGCTCTTCCACCACACAAAGATTAGGCTCAAAAGACGCACTGGTTTCCTTGTTTTCCCAAACACTCCTAACGTCAGTTTTCCTGTCATTCCACTTATTTTGGCACTCATCTGACACAGGCACCCAGACAAAATTCTAAGAAAAATTCATCTTCCTTTCCCTGTAACTCATCATCACCTCTAGCCTTGTCAGTGTCAACTCCTTCTCAGTGCACAGCCTTTCTCTGGGTCAGCCCTCTCTGCCTGCTGATTTCCATTCAGTTTCTTTGTCCAAACAATGTAAATTCACCTACGAAACTATTCCAGTTCCCTTCTATTCCCTCACTCCTTCCTCTTCTTTGGATCCAAACTGGACCCAAATCCAATTTCACCACATCCTTAATGTACCAACTATGACTATCACCCCTTCTGTGCTAGAACAACCCTTTCACTATGCCAAAATTCCAGGGAAACACACAGGGAAAAGCAACACAAAACAAAAAACAAACAAACAAAATCCCAGAGACAGTATGTTTTCAGGTACAGTTGGTTTTACCTTTGCTTGCACCTGTCTCTCTCTAAATTTTGGGAAAACATCTGGAGCATGCTCTGTGCAGAGGAACTTTTGGGGAACTCACCCATGATGCCCTACCTCTGCCCTGTAACATGGCAAACTTGAAGCCAAAAAGCATCAATGTTAGCCCCTTACACAAAAATCTTAGTGAGAAAACTATGACAACTTCATGGAAAACACTGTGCCCACAGAAAACAAACAGTATTAATATCTTTATTAGCAGGCATCATCAAGCTCCTAAAGAAACCAGGGTTTTGACATCCCAGTAATTCTTTAAAGCGTAATTTCCTTAAGGTATTTTTGTCTCTTACCCGACAAAGGGTTGGTGAAATCTGTTTCCCCTGCAGAAGCATAGGTTGGATGTGATTCAAGCTGAACCTGCAGCCAAAGGTTTAGAGCTTCCTGAAACTCATGGTGTATGAGCTCCACATTGACATACTCCATCCACAGATCCTGGAGCACAAAAGAATGAAATTATCATCCCCATTTTGATCAGCACCATGTGCTGTCCACCCATCCTAGTAGGTGAGGAGCTCAAGTAAGTAGATAAAAAATATACCCTGCAGTTTTAAGTCATAAGACATTTATTATTAAGGGAAAAAAATCTAAACTGAAGTAAAACACTGAACTCTTTTTATTACATATATAGATATCTACTAAAAAGTATTTGTCACACTTGGAGATGAAACCTGACACATGGTATAATCTCTAACACGTAAGAGACAATAGGAAAGACAGATTATTAAAAGTCTGCTCCTAAAAAGGGAATACAAGAGACTGAGTCTAAAACATCATGTCTTGATTAACTGCAGCCCAGCTAAAGCAGGCTGCATTTCTAGTCATCATATACACTAGGGGAGTGAAAACAAAGCAAGCATAAGTAAATGCCCCTCCAAAATTTCTCCTCTTGCAGGGTTTTGCTTATACTAAATCTTTAGGCTTGAAGAATAGAATAATACACACTCACTAACTTGTATTTGAACCTGATATTTTACAGACTACCAACACAAGCAGGTTTTGGCTTCCAGTCTTTTGTTATTTAAAGCTGCAACTTAAATAATCCTCTAATACTAACTTAGAACATAAGAAGAATTACAGAGTGGCAAAGAAAAAGGATTGTGTTGCAAGAAATGACGGATATGCAAGGAATCTACATCTGAATCAAACACAAAGGAAGGCAGTTTGAGATTTTAGGAAAAATGTTAGAGCCATTAGGGTATCATACATACTGTATGTGCATAAAAGACCAGTAACACAACTTTCTCACTGATTACAAAGACTCATTTTAGCAAGCGGACTTTAGACTTCAGATTGTCAGTGTTATTAGCAACTCACCTGTTGATTCTGCATGACTTTAGCAAGTCTATGTGCATCATACTGCTTTGGTAAAGAGGGAATGTATGTATCTCCTTTCTGGAAACTCTCTTCTTCCAGCCACAAAATTAAAACATTACAAAGTCTGATGGGAAAAAAAAAAGGAAAAAGAGGGAAAAAAAAATCAGTATGAAAATCAGTGTGAAAAAAAAATCATTGTTCTAAGGTTTGAATTAGGGCAACAAATAATACTACAAGGTGGCATGGTTAAAAAAAGATATTTCAGGTGTTTTCAGGTCAAGTTAAAGACCAGCAGTGGAAAGAAGGTATTTAGAAAAATATGAAGGGCAGCAATAAAGAGTAAGAGGACAAATTCTGAAAAGGAAAACATTTATGCATACTAGCATAAGACCCAGGATTTATAGTCTCTTATGTCAGAAAGCATCACCAAAATCCCATTCAAAAGACCAAAGGAATAAACAGAGTACACATGAGCAAGTTTGGCTTTTCACCCCACATCTCTGCAGTGCCTGCTCCAAAATGTCATGCCTGAGTTAAGTCACATCTTTTCATTTCTTTTCAGTGTCTCATTCACTCCCATTTCCTCCTTTGTTAAAACTTTAACACGAGCACACCTTTTTTTCAGCTGACATCATTCCACCAACTGCTACGATTTTCACAATCACACCATCCCAGCCATCCTGACAAGGAAGCACTACAACGCCATTAAATCTTCACACTGTGGTATTAAATATCACTAGCAAACTCCTGCTTCCTTCATCAGTGTCATTTGTGAAAAAATGGAAGTAGACCAATTCCAAGAATCAGCCCCTATAAACTCTACCAATAATTTCCCTCCTGTCTAGAAAACTAGACAGGTCATTAAACTTCCTGAGCACAAGATTTATTTGGGCACAGAGCAGTCTGGTTCTCTGTTGGAGTGGGGAACTTATTTGAAATGAAAAACTGAAAATATTAATCAAGTTCATCTGGTGAGCATCTCTGAACTATTTTTCACAGAGAACCAAGTCATATTTATCATCTCTCTTGTTTGTACAGTACCTACTGATTGCTGAGAGGAAACAGGAGCAGATTCCACACATCCAGGGCCCCTGAACAAGGGACTCTTTCCAAATATTTCAAATAATCCTTTCAAATATTTCCTCACAACATTTACATACTTCCTCAGGTTTAACGTATATGAGATACAGATATCTCTTAGGAGCTACTATCCCTCACAAAAGTGGGCATTCACCAGCTGAGTAGCAGTGAGTGACTGTGTCCCCCTCCTTAGTCTACTCCAAGACGAAAAAGGAGTCATGTGGTGAGGTTTTTGGTAAGCAGATTTACCATTTTTCAGATGGCACAGAACACACTTGGCAGAGCTCACTTTTAGGCTGCTAACCAAGCAAAGTGCACTGAACCACATGCTGAAGTCCCCAGTAAATTTCCTGAAGAAGTAATTTTACTCAGACATAAATTCAGGCCCTGGTCTGTGAGAAACATACACACACATCAAGTAGCGGTTTACATTTATAGCTAATGATGTACATATGACTTGCAGATATGCCTAAATAATAAATGTTTTGCCAACATAGGGCTACCATTCATTAAAAAACAAATATTTTACCCTTAAGGGAGTGACAAACCTATCAACAATGCTTTATTTTTAGTAGTAAAACCAGACCCCTCTCAAACTGAACCAGTTATACAAACGGAGGAATGGATCTGAGCCCAGCTATGCACTTGGGGATAGGGATTAGTGGTGGCCTTGACAGTGCTGAGTTAACTGCTGGACTTGATGATCTTGGAAGGTTTTTTCAACCTGAATGGTTCTATGATTTTATGATTTTAATAAGTGCCTGTAGTACATCTAAGGTCACATCCCCTCATTCCTCATCCGCTATGACTGCGCTGTAGCAGTTACTCAGGCAGTTGCATTGATTAATGTGGAACTGGGCAGACTTTTTTTACCTGACAAGTTCCTTATGCAGCTCAGGTGAAGTCAGGTAATCAGGTGAGCAGCTGGCCTTCTTTGGCGACCTGTCACTGCCCTCAGGACTCTCCACTCTCAGTGCTTTACTGGCAGCATGGTGGAAGTCTGCCACCTCTGTCAGCCGCTTCTTCATCTCATTTAGCAAGCTAACATGAGCTGCACTCTGAAAAAAGCGTCTTCCAATACAGCCATCTACAGGTAATCTAAAAATGAACAAAAATGCGTAACTAAGTCTTGTTGCAAATGTCAAATCAGAATCTGCAGATAAATTGGCTCACCAGAGAGGCTGCTGGTACCCATTGCTTTTGGGAGCAGTCAGTGTAACGCACTGACTCTCACTTGCTGTGCACTTAATTAGTGCTTATTAGTCTGCCAGAGCAGGTCAGACTCACCCATACTGTGGTCCTGGCCGGTGAAGGTACAAGAGGAAGAATTTCTGCCAGATCAGCGGCATGAGAGGGTGATCTGCAGGGGTAGCAAGCGCCTGGTGAGCCCAGCGGTAAATCATGAGCCTCTGAAGGGAAGGGACAATGGGCAGCTTCAGCTGGGTCTGGGCTTTCTGCAGAAACAACATTTCCAGAAAAGCGTGGTACTGTAACAGGCTGTCACAGGTTAACTGAGCAGATTAACACAGCATGAACACCTGGTAATTACAGAGGAGAAAACCTTGGAAGCAGTCACACATCTGTTACAGGTCCTGATGGATGAGCTGCCCATCTCACAGTTATGTTGGAGAGCAGACCTGTATCTCTGATGCTCACAAAACCCCAGCATGATGGCTCTGACACAAGGCTAATATATGGGTCATTGGTGTTAATTACAGTTAATTACTCTACTTCCTCAAAGAAGTAGATGTCCCCGGTTTAGGTCTCCAGCATGCTACTTTTAGCATTTTCCAGATTACATTTAATACAGCTCTAGTGAAAATTCGAAACAGTATATTTGCAAAGTATAACTAATGTGAAGAAAGAACACAGAAGGAAAAGCGGGGGGGGGAAAAAAAGGCAACCAATGAGTAGCAGCATCCTATTTTAGCAACACCACAGACCCACTAAATGGTTTAACAGTCCCATTTCAAACTCCCCTGGACTGTGCCTGAAGCAGGGGAATGGGAGGCTTTTCTGAGTTCCCAAGACTGGCACTACCTCATCTCCTGTACCAGACCTCTGGCACCCTTTTGCACACACTTCCCACACTCTTTCTGTTTTCCAGCTAAATCAAGACATGCAAGCTGAAGAACAAGTGTTCTCCAGACCAGCTCCAAGGATGCAAGACATGTACTTCATACAGCCCAAGCAAACCTATTTTCACAGAGCCACCTCCTTCACTGAAACACACTGAAACAGCTGAGATGAAAGATGGGTCAAAAACTACACTTTGAGAATGGGCAGCTTTGGTTTCCACTTGCTTCACTCCAGAATTTCTAACAGAATTTGGGCAAAGAAGCTGGAAAACACTGCAACGTGGCCTGAAGTACAGCTGATTAAGTGCCTTGTTAAAGGAGATGCCTAAATAGTTTCGAAAGCCTTGGAAAGTAATTCACAAAACAAAGAGAAGTAAAGGCCAGTCTTCTGCACAATTCAGATCATCTGAGGAATCATTTGTTTGAAATACAGATACATTTTCCCACCTGAAAAATAAGCACTCCCCATGTCAGGGGCATAGAATAAATCCACTGGAGGTTGTGAGGCTTTTAGATGACCCAGAAAATCTTACAAAAGCACAAATTAGTTTTCTGTAAATATATTGATATAGTAAAATCAGGTATTTCCATGGTAGCTTTTAAAGGTAAAATTACTCAAATATACTCAAAATGTAAAAGAAAATCTCCCTGCAGTATATTTTCTCCTGCACAGCAGGTAAAGCATTATTTATGCATTTATCCTAGTAAGAAAGTAGTATGTAAGAGAAAAACTAAATGATATATGGAACCACTTTTCTCCAGCAGTTCTCTCTAATTAATAAAAAGGGATGACCAATTCTCTCACCTTTAAAGCCTGATCAGGAGTTAAAGCATTGATAACCAGCTCCCCCTCCACTACTCTGCGAAGCTGCGAATCTTCTTCAAATATTGACTCCATATTTAACACCGTCCATGCAAACCAAACCTGGACAACAACAGAAATGACGGAAATATTGAATAAAAAAATGACAGGGGCAAGATCAGGAAGCTTTTTGATTTCTTAAGAGGAGTAAGTGTTTGACAGATTCTCATTGCAGAGCTGCATAAAGCAGTATCACATCTCAACAACAAAACCTCTTTATCCTTAAATTCAAACTTCCCCTTTGTACAATCTTGGGAAAGAAGGGGGAAAAGCAGACACAACTGACAGATTTACCCAGGTCTGGAGGAAACAATCTTCTCAAACTCAGTAAAATAAGATCTTCTCTATTCTACCTGCACTACACATCTCTGTCTGGACTACTGCAAGGTTTTTTTCTCCTTATTGCTTGAGGTAGCTCACTTCAGCAGAGAGAAAGTAACTCAAATTCAAAATATTTATCAGATAAAGACTGATATAATAGAAAAGTCAGGTTTTACAGATTTTGTCTTGTTAAATAGATCATGAACAATAGCAGATTAGAAGAATATTTAAATAATAAATCCTATGATATGAATTCTTGGGTGCAGATTAGACAAACTCCCTGTGCAAAATATCCATGTTCCTTTTAGTGCAATGAATCCACAGCATTTTCTTAGGCTAAACTGGGATTTTATCACAAGAAAACTCTGGGACAGGAAGAAAAAGTGACCAAGAGAGATATCTGCAAAATAAAAATTAAAAAGATCCCTAGACCAGTATGTTGCTTTTCCCATCACAAAACACCATCATGGCACTTACCTGAGAGGAGTTGGCACTGCTCTCCACAAAGGATGGTGTGACATTGCCTGCCACAATCCAGCTGACCAGTGAAGACAGCATACCCTTGTCACAGTGATAGCCCAAAGCATTCTGCACAGAAACAGAAAACATTTGGGTTTTTTTCGTGACCAGGTGATTTAGAAGCTACAGGTGCATCAATCAATCTTCATCCAGGTTCCTTTCCACCTCCTTTTGTTACTTTCCAGCTTCAGCCAGCCACCACTGAAAAGCCTGCTTGGACTTTCTATTTCAGTGAAAACATCCTGTTAAAGTGACTGTGTCTGTTTTTTTTCAAGAGAGGAGGCTCCATTTTTGTCCTAAACACTCAATCAAATATTTGAAATGCAACGAAGACAAACCATAACAGAACTCACATGAATGAAAACTATGTTCCAAACTGGTTTTAGTAGTAATTATTATCATCATTATTAAAATATCAGACATTTCATTAATCTTTACCCACTCAGAAAAAAAATTTCTTTACCAACTCAGAAAAAAATCAGATAACCTCATCATCACTCATCATCATGACTCACTGTCCAGAGAAGCTGTGGCTGTCTCATCCCTGGAAGTGCTGAAGAACAGTTTGGACAGGGCTTGGAGCAACCTGGGATAGTGGAAAGTGTCCCTGCCCATGGCAGGGGTGCAACTGGATGGGCTGTAAAGGTCCCTCCCAAACGAAACCATCCTAGGATTTCACAGTCATTCTTGCTGCACTTCAGGAAAATATATTCACATCAAAATCCGATTGTGCAACACATGAGCTGACCATTTACTCAACAGCCACACCAAAACACCACAGCAATTTACCTTGTGCTGCTGGTAAAGGAGCTTTTGCACACAGTCCTCTTGGTTGTACTGAAAAGCAGCTTTGCACAAGTCATCCAGCAGGCAGAGCGTGGCCCGATCCCTGTGCCACAGCTGCTGGCTGGTGAGGACCTGCACCCAGAACTCCAGGACTGCAGCTGGCCCCACTCCATTTGGATGGTCACTTAGAAAAATGTGAGTCTGACAAATTAAAGGGTAAAATTGGTCAACAGCTTGCAGCTTTGAGTAAAGCTCAAGAATTTATTGGAAAATTGTTTGACTTGCTTGAGGCTGTGGGTTTATCCTAAATTAAATAATTGACAACAACACTCTCTATACCCAAATAAGGACTGCTTTGTCTCAGCCTCTTCCAAACTTCTGCAGATTCTGAAGCCTGGAGAGCAGAGCACCTTGTGTAATCAGCAAAAACACAGATGCCTTAAGCAGGACTCCTGCAGGGGGTCCAGGCTGCTGTTCCTTCAAAGGCCTTCCTGGTCTGTTTCCAGGTCTGTTTCCATTATCCCTCTCTAATGCTAGAGGGCCTTGGGTTTTGACCCCTTTGCACTACTGTTCCCTAACTCAAGAACATTTTTCCATTCCAGAGGCCTCAATTAATCGTAAAAAGGAGAATTTGAAAACATTACTATCTCTGCTGCATTCCTCAAATAACACAAACAAGAAAGCAATGCTGCATATTACATTTCCTTTTTTAAACAGTTTTGACCCGGTATGGGAAAATGAATTTTCCAAGAAGTCTGAAAGGCAAATATTGTTGTTAATGTCACACACATTGTCAGATTTAGGCAAGTTTAAGCAGGAGCATTTCAGGAAACCAAACCCAGCTACTAATGCTTGATACAGGGTACTCTGTGACTGAACTGCCAAGTTCAGTATCCTTTCTAACCTTTAACTCAATCAAATAAGATGGTTTTAAACACTCTATCCACCTTCTCTTTTTTAAATGATCTTCTTACCTGTATCATACTATTGAGCAGCTTAACATTTTCTCCATAGTTCACTCCTGTCAAGTGCTGTGTCACTTTATGGGTAACCTGCTGGGTCACTCCTTGAGGGACTCCACTATCCAGATGAAGAAACAGTTCCACATAAGATAGAAACCTAGGGATGTCAACAAATGAAAATATCTCCTACTGCATATTAAATAGAAAGCCTGCTTCTAGAGAATTTAAAAACAGCTCAACAGCACCACAGAGGCATATACAGAAAGGCTCTGATTCACAAGCACAATGCCGATTTAATTGTTCCAGTTCAGCCATATATTGGGCACAGTATGAACATTTCACACTAGCCTGTAGTTCAAGGCAGCTCATCAGGACTAAATACAGTTCTTGATCTACATTACCACCCAAATCTTACTCAGAATTTGTTTGGGAGACTGTCAGGAATCTAAACCAAAAGATTACTATTAACTTTCACTGCAACGATGAATAAATTAAGTTTAAAAAAAGTATAAAATTAAAAAATGAACATATTATGAACATATAATGCTTACTGTTCATTCTTCAGGAGGTAATATTGGCAAGAATAAAACAAGGGTAAAATTTTATCCAGCACATGGACTACTGTTCTCAGATGTCTAGACTGGACTAGTACACCCAAAAGAGGGATCCCTTCAGCACAGAATTTCTCGATGCTGTCAAAAAACAAAACAAAGCAAAACAAAACAAAACAAAACAAACAAAAAAAAAAAAAAAAGAAAAACATTTTCACTATCAGCAGAAAGGGAGACAAGGTGTTGATTTAATTTTCATTAACTGAGATGTCAATACATTCACAACTTTACATTCTATCTTTGAAAATCTAAATTGCTAAATACAGAGGTCTTTTTTCAGCTGTATGACTCATTCAATTGCTGACAGATTTGATAAGAATTTCCTTCTCAAATATTTACAAATTATCTCTTTCTGTCACAAATTCCTTTCTGGGGATCAGTGTCCCATCTTCCAAAAATCACTGGAGATGCAAGTCTTCATCAAGTTTCTATCACTTTAAAGCTCACTATATCTTGGATATCTCATCTCCCTCTCTAGGGAAAAGAAGAGCCAAAGGCCAAACAGAAAAGGTGCAGAGGAACAGACTAAAGAGATTTCATTTTTTATTCCATGCTCAAAATTCTGGAAAAACTTCCGCTCTCAACCCAAAATACCTTAGTATCAGTCTCAAACTATTCCAGTTTTTAAAGTATCTATGGCACAATCTTACCACAAAGCAATGGCTTCCTCAGGGAAGGAGAAGAAAGCCCAGATAAATTTTCCTTAAAAGCGTAACATAATATTTTACATAGAAAACAAGTTAGTGAGAATTCTGAATAGCATAGCACATAACCAAAGAGACTACAGACTCAGGGAAAACAGTTCTGGTGAGAACTGAACAAATTTTGTGCGGCTCTGCACCTCAAACAAGAACATTTGATTATGTCCAGAAACCTTACCTACAAACCAGCTAAAAGCACTGGTAAAGACTGTGCTGGAACACAGTCATAGCTAAGAGGTTCACTGCTCTTATAATGTTCTTTATTTACCATTCCCAGAGTTAGTGGGTTTTCTCTCCACGCTATTTTCTAAATGCAGTGCTGCTGCCCTGATAAAAGAAATTATCTAGAAATAATCTAGAACAACATTTTCAGTAAGTGTGGTTCAAAGTTACTCCTGTCCAGAGAAATTATTGTTAACCCCCAGTTTCCGTACTATTTCTTAACACTGGACCCTAAAGTGCAGAAGGCAAAAAAAATACTAGTAGCAAAATAAAAGAAATAGCATGTTGTTTGAAAGAATTTAGGGATAATTTCTTTACAAAATGGATTATTAAGCACTGGAACAGGCTGTCCAGGGAGGCAGTGGACTCCCCATCCCTGGAGATGTCCAAGGAATGACGTTGGCAGTCAGTGCTCTGGGTTGGGTGACAAAGTGGGGATTGGTCACAGCTTGGACTTGGTGACCTTGGAAGTCTTTTCCAACTTAAATGATTCTGGGATCCTGTGAAACTTTAGTCACAGAATCACAGAAAGCTGGGGTTGGAAAAGACATTGAGTTTATCCAGCCTAAACCCCTCCAAGGCAGGGTCACTCAGTGGAGAAGACAAAGGAAGGAGTCCAGGAGGGTTTGAATGTCTCCAGAGAAGGAGAATCCATGACCTCCCTGGGTAGCTGTTCCAGGGCTCTGCTATCCTCAGCATAATGAAATTCTTCCCCACATTGAGGAGAAACTTCTTATGTGCCAGCTGTGGCCATTGCTCCTCATCTGATTGCAGAAACCTGGACTGGACTGAAGAGTCCAGCACCATCCTCTGGACACCCCTTTGAGATGTTTGTATGCATTAATGAGATCCCCTCTCAGTCTTCTCCAGACTAACCAGTCCCAGCTTCTCATAAGAGATGACAAGCTGCCCGATCCCTTGCATCACAAGTCCTTTACCCTTTAAACAGGCACAAAAGATGTTAACAACCCTCAGCTCAGCATTAGCAAGGCTGCTCAGTCTCTGGGGCCATCCACTCAAGGCAAACACCCAAAAAGCCCTCACCTGTGGCCCAGGGTGGTCATTGCCAGTGCCAGGAAGCAGCCAATGGGGATGTTTGCCTTCACAGCCTTGAGCAGGGGGTGCAGCGTGACTGACTCAGCTGTGTCCAGTGCGCTGTCACAAACGGGCACAGCCAGACCACTCTCCTGCACCCCACGGTCATTCCTGTGCAGCTTCAGCCTCAAAATCAAACTCCATGCCCACTGATTGAAGGAAGTCTCTGGTGTTTCCCCATAGCGAACGATGCTGGCCAGGTAGGAGACCTGGAATAGAGCAGCAGGTGCAGGAATGAGAGGAAGCACAGCCATGACACAGTACGTGGGGCACTGGTCTGGGGCTTGGTCCATGGAAGGGGAACTGGATGATCTTTGGGGTCCCTTCCAACCCAAACCTTATAGGATTAGACCAACAACAATTATTTTTTAGACATACCCTGTAGTTTATCTAAACACTCTTCCTATGGCCCCAATTTCTACTTCCCTCTCCTTCATCCTACCGCTTTAGGTAAAGGCTATCAACTTACATTGTCTGCGTAAATTTTTCCAAGCTAGATGCTGACCTCAAATTAAATTTTAATTTTAATACTGGGGAAAAAAAAAGCCAGACACAACCTTTAATAATGTTTAAAACATTTAAGACTGTTTGTGAAAGGAAACACAAAAATCTATGCAAAAATATTATCTGTCAACAAAAAGCCTAAAACCTGGCAGCCTCTCCTTAGAAAAAAGCCTGTATGTGGACAGGCAGAGTCATGTGTGTATGTGTCCACTGTCACAAAGACCATGTCTAGATCACAAGGAATTATAAATCTCCAGGGAAAAAAATTGTACATGTTCTAACAGAACTGTGTAAATTGCAGAGCTGGAGGGCAATGAAGATATTTCACCCTCTCTGAGTAGGAATACAAGAACCTAAGCACTATTTTCTCTCAAATTCCAGTTATAGGCTCATGCAAGTCAGGACAGATTCACCAGCAAAAGCGGCAACTAGCACTAACACCAGCTTACAAAACAGAATTCATCCGGCTGAAACAAGACAACACACCATGGTTAAGTAGTGCAGAGGAGCAACTCAGAAAAGTCAGAACAGAGCAGAAATAACGAGAATATTCAGAGTATGGGAAGAAAAGGCTGGAGGGAAAAAAGTAGAAAAGGAGCAGAAAACATCATACAAAAAATACTGAGAAGACAAAGCCCAGCACAATGCTAAACCACCGAATAAATAAATAAAAGTATATTGGACTAAATACCCAAACCAGGAATTTCTTAAACCTTCATGTTTCTATTCTTCCATTTGCATTCTGTGACTTGGAGCTACCTCCTCCTGAGTCTAGTGTGCTGTAAAATCAATTTAATAAATGTCTGTGATGTGTTCAGGTCACACAACACTGCACACTGCTGAAAAGCTCCAAAAGGAATATTTGAGTCTTCAAACAAAATAAGAGCTGGGGTGAGTTCTCTTCTGCTCACCAGTAACGAGAAATAGCCTTGCATTAGCAAGTACTGTCTACTCTGCATGAGTAAAGGAGGACTCACGTTTCATAAACACTGTTCATAAACCTGCAAGTTTGGGTCAAAATTAAAATGTCTATCAAGAAAGATGGAGACAGACTGTTTATAAAAATATAGATTGACAGGTCAAGGGGGAATGGCTTCAAACTGAAAGAGAGTAGATTTAGATCAGGTATTAGGAAGAAATTCTTCCCTATGAGGATGGTGAGGCCTTGGCACAGGGTGGCCAGAGACACTGTGGCTGCCCCTGGATCCACTGGAAGTGTCCAAGGCCAGGGTGGAAGGAGCTTGGAGCAACCTGGGGCAGTGGAAGGCGTCTCTGCCCAAGACTGGGGGTGGGACTGGATGATCTTTAAGGTCCCTTCTATCCAAACCATTCTATGATTCTGTGATTCTCACAGAAATGTTCAAGAGAAGCCTAACACTATTTTCAAATAGCTCTCTGGATGCAGACAACACTGAGTGTTGGTATGTAATGAAATTTTAGTAAGTAAGAAGAAAGGATACCTGTTTTATGCTTTCAGAAAGCAGCCCAGCATATGGTTTTTGGGAGAGATATTTCTGATATGCTTCCAGGACCATCAATGCAACTTCAGAGTGGACAGCTGGATCTAGGTGAAGAGTATTCTGCTAAAAATAGCAGAATTTGTCAGAACACAAAACCTTGAGTCATTTCAGAGGTCTCTACAACTGTACATTCAGCTGCACTGCAGAGAAATAAATCCTAACCTTTTTCTGGCTGTTCAAATTAATTATTGCAATACCTAGGCAAAAATCTTGCCCAGTGAAAAACATTCAGCTCAATATTAAAGAGTACCAGGCTCACACTGGGCAATACAAAACCCAACAACTAGATTATTTCTTTAAAAAGCATCATAATATTCACTTTCCACGTGCATTTTATGAACATATGATAATTAATCCAGAAGTCCTTAGATTTTTAATTACATAGTACAGACACTTGAACTCTTGCCTTTAAAAACAAAACCAAATCCCATCATCATGGTTTTTTGTATGTAAACACAGCAATTTCTCTCAGTTGCCACATTAAAGAGCCAGTTTTCCCCATATCAAAGGATACAGACATAGCATTTCTATTGCACAGCAAAGAATTCTATTAATTTTCCCTAACATTCATTTTTCTTCACATGTCCAAAATAAACAGGGAGAAAAAACAAGTCAATATTCATGCACAACCATCAGCATGGCAAAGGGAAGAGTTCAGGATGACCAAATGCACTGAATGCAATACTAAACTAAATCACTGAACACAGACAACACTATTCCCCCAATCTACTTCTCTTTTTCTCTGAAACAGCATTCATCCTCAATTATAACCTGAACTCATGGAGCTCCTGAAGCAACCCAATACTATGGAATAATTCCCGATCTTTAAATGATGCTCAGAGTTTTGAAATGTATCATTTCAATCATTACTTTTTTTGCACTGTGAAAAACATACCAGCATGCAAACTGCAGTCACACCAGTCTCCTACACATTTTTTGGAAGATTCCTCTATTTCTGCAGCCAAAAGCATTTTAATCATGTGACAAAAAATTGTTCTGTCAGCTACTTCCTCATTTAGAAAAGAAAAAAAAAAATTGCTGCTTAAATACCTCTTTTAAACTCAGCTGCAACACTGTAAAAAAGCAGCACAAGCAAGTCCTCAGACAGAGTGCTGTAAAATTATTATGAAATTCCCATTTTGTGCCATTAGGTGTACAGCCATAATATAAAAGCATGCAATTAACTGTTTCCAAATTCTTCTCTACTGCCAGGTTGAGTTAAACTTTTTCTCTGAAAAAGTGAAGAGGTTCAATGCTCCTGTTTTCAATACCTACATGGTCACCAAATCCCCAGTTCAGTCCTTCCAAGATAATGCAAGCCAGTTTATTCTCCACTGTCGTCAGGCTGTAATTTAACAACCAATCACGGATCAGGGCTATCTCGGATGAACAAGGCTTCCACAGGTACAGGGGCAGTTCTTTGAACAGATATAAAGAAACCTTTGAGGAGAAAGAGAAAAAAGTGCAAATCAGTACTCAGCGCACAACAATAATCAGCACTGTGCCCTGCTATCTGAAAGGGAGGTATGACCAAAAACCTCACAGATAGGTCTTTAACACATCCTTTCATACCAAGCCATGTCTTATCACACAACCTGGTATGGCCTCTAGGTTTAACTGGGAGTCTGATTTAAATTATCTAAATTATAGACATCAGCACTTACCATCCCCACTTTCTCAATGGTCTCTCTAATCCGATCCAGCAGTATTGAAATAATCTGTGTGTGGACGCTGGCAATGGCTCCCAAGAGTTCTCGACCAACCTTGGAAAATGTCTCTCTTGTGGAAAGACTAACATAGGACACCTGAGAAGATGAGCAGGGAGAAGTCACTGCATCTGGCTGACCTCCACTACCACAGAAATAAATTTTCTTTTGGAAAATACACGACTGAATTGCTCTTAGCCATCTTAGACAAAGCTGATAAATGCCCATACGAAAAGTGAAATTGACTGCCCTAATGGACCAGGAAAGTTCTATGTCACAGTGCCAAAAAATGTCCAAAACTAAACACAGGAACAACACAGCCACGCTAAAAAAATCCCACCAAAAACAACAGAAAAGACACCACATAAGGAATTCCAGAGCTGCAAGTTAGGCCTGCATAAGAAAAATAAAACAAAATAAGTGTATTTTTGTTTATTTGCTTCATTCTGGCTTTGCCTACAGAAAAGCTATTATTTTTCCAAGAAAACAACAAGTATTTCAGGTGATTTTAATTCAGTACTTTTTAAAAAAGTAGCATTTTTTAATTCTATGGTAGAACAAACTAGAGAAGCCATGAAAGTTTCACACACCCCCCCATTAGAAATAAAAATAGCATTTTTATCCTTTTCCTGAATGGACCAGTAAGACTACTCACTTCATATATCTCCAAAACAACAATTTTGATAAAATCCTCATCAACATCAGCCCGTTTGGTTTGTGCCATCTGAGCAAATGTGGTGAGCAGACAGATTTCTTCTGAGCAGTTCATTGATTGGAGATACTTTTCAAACTGTGCAAGGTGCTCTGGATCTAGGAAAAAAAGCCAAGTGAAAGAAACATGATAAAAGTGCAATAGGACATACATTAGCAGCATTTATACACTTATTCATTCAAATCCCAGAGAAGTGATCTGTGGAGATCATTCCATGCCAGCTACAAATAAAAATTTTCAAAGTATCTAGCCTCAGGTCTTGATTATGCCATAAAGAAAGGCTAGTTTTAGTTTCCCAAATACAATACAAGAAAACAAACTGGATGCACTTGTGCGGAATCTGTCTCTGAAAACAGAGAATTGAACCTGCACAAGCAGGAAGGCTAAGAGATGCTTTCACTCAAATTCAAGGCAGGTTTCCTCTTTAAACCCAAAAGAGATATTGCCAAAAGCAAAAAAATATTCCATTCCTCATGATTCCTTCTTATGAACAGGAAGGTAAGGATACAAAGGAACCTGCACAGCGCTTTAATTTTTTTTTTTTTTCCCCAAATAGAATAAATAGAATCTGTGAGGCAAAACAAGCAATGAAAGCAGCATTTGAGCTGTAGAAAGCTCTGGAGAGTGATGCTCCTTCTCTGAACCTCAACATGCCAGCAGACACTGTTTACAGTGACCTTACCATAGCAGCTGAATATACAGAAAAAGCATCCATTGTGCACTCAAATACCTACTCTGAATATGCATATGCCCAGCGTGCTTCTGATCAAACACTTGCACTTAGGTTACATTCTATTTTAAGGACTTTCAAGAATTTTGCAACTCTACTCCAGCCTGAGAAGGTCAGGCTTGTACAGGCAAAACAACTCATGGAACAGCATGCTAGAGGATTGTGCAATTTAAGAAAACAGTTTCTTCCAAACAGTAAGAGAAACTACACTGCTGATAGACAGAGCAGGCAAACGGGGTGCCTCATCCATTCATCTCCATTTCCTAACACTATTTTTTATGCTTACAGCAGAAGTTACAGACAACTGTTTCCCCTTGTACTTTGGAGTTTTTTTAGGAAGATGCAGAAGGACATTAGAAATGACCACATCATTATTGTACCTAAATGCACAACAGAGTGACCCACACTGAGGGGTCAGCTATGGGCTCCACACCAACCTCAAACCCACACCAAGCCATAGCCAGGGACTGAAGAAGGGAACAAGGAAAAAGGGAAGCAGAGAGACTCCACCTAAATCCTGTCATCTCATAGTGGAGAAACAACATCTTCACCATCCACTTGCTACTTGACCCTATACCTTTCCTATAATCACACTACAATTCAAGTTCAGGGGACTCTAAAAATCACTGACTTCTCAAATCTTGATACTGGTAGCAAAGAAACCATGACCACAAATTAAATCACAGCATCCTTGGAATAAAGGGATATTAGATATTATCCTGTTTCAAATCCCTCCCACTGGCAGGGATGCCACTCACTAGAACAGCAACTATGATCCTGATGCCTTAGGATTTTACCTTTTATATTTTTCATTTATTTGTGATCTGCTATTCTTTGGCATATAACTCTAAACTCCATATACAGTGTTAGCTGCTGCTTTCCCATTTTGGTCAGACAATTCCTCTCTAGGCCTGGGAATCAACCTCACTGTCTCAGGCCCTGAGAAATGCAAACAAAAGTGAGTTGGGGGGAAGCAAACTGGGGGTAAATTACTTCATTACCTGAAGCTGTAATTGGAAGATTGACCCCCAATATGCAAATGGACCAAACTTATACAAGTATGAAAACCTGAGACCCATTGTCCATTTTTGGGTGTAGCCCCTGGGTGGCTTTGTCTGCCCCAAATGTTCCTGAAGGCCCTTCAATAAATATACCTGCTTTTTATTCCCTTAATTTTACCTGGCCTCTTTTTAGGTAGTTCCAAAAAGGCATTACTCCCACCCCTATGGATTTGATGCCTAAAGCTTCCATCAGTTAGCAAGGTTTGCTTCCACCTGTAGATTCACCACCCTTTTCTCATGCTTAACTTGGGAGAGGAAATCATTTAAAAAGGCTCTCTCCCAAGAGAATGTTAATGCCGTGGTCTTCCAGGGTATGAATTATAAGAAATTAAGAATTAATTTGTTAAGTGACGGTTAAAAGAAAATACTTCAGAAGAAGGATTTTCACTGAAAGAATGGTTGATATTCCCAGTCTAGATACTGGTGAAAAACTATGCTGACATATGCTATGCTGACAGAACTCACTGAGGAGAATGAAGAGGATAAAGAAATCCTACATCAGCATACCAGGGACTTTGAAATATAAGACAGCTAGAAGCAAAATAATGCCTGAAAAAGATAATTATACCAAAAAAATAAAAAAAAAATCTGTGTTTGTTACCACAACCTGTAATAGATACAGTAAAAATTTTCTAGGAAAACCAAAAGTACAGACATTCTACTGAAACAGTGTAACAGTTACTGTTTTGGTTGGCAAGCACTTATCAGATCAGCACTTCATCAAGTGCGCACAACTACAATCTTGGTACCTCTCTCCCTGTGTAAATCCCCTTAAATGTCAGCTGAGCTTGCACAGAGTCAAGAAACCCAGTAACCTCTCAGAATCACCATTTTCCCCTGCTTCTCCATCAAGACTTGGGAGGTGGGTTTACAGCTACCTGGGATACCAGCCAGCTGAGAAGTAAAACTGACAAAAACGAGATGATCTCTCCCTGAAGACAGCAAAGAAGCTGTAAAGTAGGGAGAAGTAAACTGTTTGTTTACCTGTCCCCTTGTCAATCAAGTCCTAAAATATTATCCATGAATGCAGCAGCAGAGGGAAACTAGCATTCCATCTGGCCTCTAAATAGCTCTGCTATGGCTGAAGACACCACGTTCACTGTGGGGATCAACATGGGACAAAAGTCAAGAAGAAATAAAAATAAAACGCACCACTTAGGACACGAAATGCCTGAACAGAAGGCTTGAGATAAAGGAAACATAGCTGGGGATGATAAGCAAGAAGACTCTCACAATATGAGTTACTAAAGCCAAAATCAGCAAGTTTAGTGGGGGAAAAAAAGGAGGACTCTAAAAATACATTATTTACAGAAATATAAGTACTATAAACATTTATGGGTTTATATATTTATATACAAATATATATTTGTATATTCATATATATAAACTATTTATAACTATAAAAACTATAAATAACAGCAGCTCAACAGTCAACTCATTGCAAAAAAATAAACGAACAAACAAAAAACCAATCAATATATGCCACAGCAACCCTAAGTGATATGGAAGTCTGTACTTCAGGATTTTGTTTGGGGGGGTTAAGTTTTCCTGTGGAATTTTTTTCCCCCCGCCCCATAAGTTGCTAGGAGACTAAATACTGACAGTTAAAGAGTGCTCAACCCGGACAAAGGAAGTTGATCACTTAGCTTTTGGGGGAGGGAAAAGGCTCCCGGGAGCTGAGGGTGGTGGGCTCGCTGCTCTTGGTTTTCCAGGGAGGACGGTCAGGCAATGGGCAGCTGCGTGGAGTCATGGTTAACGGAGGAATCTGGTCCTGGGAATTCTATCATCTGTTGGAGCGCCCAGGAATTCGGAGTTTCATCACTGTCCTGCTGGTTTTGGGGTCAGCCCGGGTCCAGCCACTTTGGGTTCTCTGGCACTGCCCATTTTGCCTGCCAGGACACCCCCCTGTCTGCCGAGGACAATCCACCGCTTCCAGCCATCAGCGCCGGAGTTTCCACCATTTGCCCCTCGGGGTTCTTGGTTCTGTTTTACTATTATTGTAATTGCTGTTGTTGTTTGTCTGTCCTGTTATAGTTACTAGTAAAGGACTGTTATTCCTTTTCCCCATAGCTCTGACTGAAAAGTTTTTTTTAATCTTCCAAATTATAATAACACGGAGGGAAGGATTTGAATTCCTCATTTCCTGGAGAGGCCTGCCCCTCCATAGCAGACACCTGTCTTTTCAAACCAAGACAGAATTTGGTGCCCAGCGTGGGGCATTGAGAGAAAAAGGAATAACAGTTCTTAAGTGCCTACATTGTTGTGTACTGGATATCATGTGGTCTGGCTTAACCTGGTTCAGGTGGCATGTGGTGGTGACCGTATTTCTCCCATTTGAGGACCCTTTTTTAAACATGGGCCCTGTAACTAAAGTTACTGTAGCTGTCATCCCGTTTGCTATATGGGTTAACAAGGTGAGGAATTTGTGGATTTTTAATTTCCTCTGGAAGGCAGGCACATGGATTCAGGGCTATCATACACTAACTGTGTGTTTCTGGGGTTACTTTAACAATGGTAGCTACTGTGAAGAAATGACATCAGGAGACATTTTTTCACAACCCTTCACCCAGCTCTTTGGGTCTACCCCACCAGTCTTTGAAGGGTTCAGATCTCTGAATGTTAATGACATCATACAGTGGCTGGTGTTGCTGGTACGCCTGTTCTGTTTAGCATTTAGAGATAAGGGGAGACTGGCCAGGATAACCACCCTGATACCTACCCTAGAGAATAAGGATACTGCCCCACAGCCTGACCCCGTCCCACAGCCTGACCCCGTCCCACAGCCTGACCCCGTCCCACAGCCTGCCTCAGGAATAAACCACCCAGATTGGGTGAAGGAGATAGGTGAGATGCTGAGGGAGTACCTTTCCCCTGTAGTAGCCTCATTAGCCCCAGCTGCTGGGAAACCCTCCCCCTGCCCCGACAAAGGAGAGTCTGATGGTGCAGCAGCAGAACCCACAGACGTTACAACCGTCCAGGTTCCATCTGAACCACAGGGGCAGCCACAGACAGCAGCTGTGGCCCCTGTGGAAACAAAGAAGTATAGGTAAAATCAGAGCACCCAGGCAACAAGGATAAGAAAGGAGGGCCCTCACAACCCACAGGGGAGTCAGAGGTTGAGATCATCACTGAGTCCCTGACATATGAAAGTCTCCGTAATCTGCAAAAAGATCTTGCACGGCGGGGACGTGGGGCTTATACAGCCTGGTTACTTCAGGTCTGGGACCTTATAGGTACAGGTGTGCAACTAGATAGTGGTGAGGCAAGGAATTTGACCCAGGACTCAGGTGTGAATCAGGTATTCGTAAGGGAGCCAGGGCCCCTTTCCCTTTGGGAGCGGCTTTTAATGAGTGTACGGGAGAGGTTTGTCCACAGAGACAGAATGCAGGAGCACCATCATAGAATGTGCTGGAAGACCCTTGAGGAAGGGATCCAACAGCTGAGAGAAGTGGCAGTATTGGAGGTGCTCTTTGGGAGGGGTGGACTGCACGATAATGACCCCGACAAAGTCAGGTGCACAGGGCAAATGTTGTGGAATCTGGCAGCTCTAGGACCATCTCAATACGCCACATTCATTGCAACAATTCATCCTGATACCAACCAAGAGACAGTGGGTTCTGTAGCCAACAAGCTCTGAAATTATGAAAGTATGATCAGTGGCCCAATGCAGGCTCAGGTCTCTGCCGCGGCTAAGGAACTCAGGGAGAAGATGGAGGAGGTGACAGAGGAGATGAAGAAGATGAGGTAGGAGATGAGGAGGAACAGTTCCCATGTGGCACCGGTGCGAGTTACAAGCCCCAGAGTCAGAGCTCAACGGCCCCCAGCTAGAGAGAGAGGGTACACCCCACAAGCTGGCCTGTGGTTTTTTCTGTGTGACCATGGGGAAGACATGGGAAATTGGTTCTGTCCCCACATATTCCGATGGCATCAGTGTACACTGCAAACCAGTATATGAAGTTTTAGTTGATACTGGTTCGCAGTGTACACTGATACCATCGGATCCCCCTATTGCCGGGGGGATCACAGGATTTGACTCTGTTAGAAGCCGAGGTGAGCCTGACCGGGAAAGAGTGGCAGAAACATCCAGTTGTGACTGGCCCAGGAGCCCCATGTATTTTGGGCATAGACTTCCTCCAGAATGGTTATTACAAAGACTCTAAGGGACTCAGGTGGGCTTTTGGAATAGCAGCTGTGGAGGCAGAGGGCATTAAGAAATTGAATGGCTTGCCTGGACTGTCAGAGAACCCATCTGCAGTAGGACTTCTAAAGGTAGAAGAGCAGCGAGTTCCAGTTGCCACCTCGACAGTGCACCGCCAACAGTATCAGACAAATCAAGATGCCGTGATCCCCATCCACAAGATGATCCGTGAGCTGGAGAGCCAAGGGGTGGTCAGCAAAACCCACTCACCCTTCAACAGCCCCATCTGGCCTGTGCACAAGTCTGATTGAGAATGGAGATTGACTGTGGACTATCGTGCCTTGAACGAAGTCTCTCCACCATTGAGTGCTGCTGTGCCGGACATGCTGGAACTCCAGTACAAGCTGGAGTCCAATGCAGCAAAATAGTACGCCACAATTGACATTGCTAATGCATTTTTCTCCATTCCTCTGGCTGCAGAATGCAGGCCTCAGTTTGCTTTCACCTGGAGGGGCGTGCAGTACACCTGGAACCGACTGCCCCAGGGGTGGAAACACAGCCCCACCATCTGCCATGGACTGATCCAGGCTGCACTGGAAAAGGGTGAGGCTCCGGAGCACCTACAGTATATCGATGACATCATTGTGTGGGGGAACATGGCAATGGAAATGTTTGAGAAAGGAGAGAAGATCATCCAAATTCTCCTGGTTTTGCCATCAAGCAGAGCAAGGTCAAGGGACCTGCCCGAGAGATCCCAGTTCCTGGGAGTAAAGTGGCAAGATGGATGGCAGCAGATTCCCACTGAAGTCATCAACAAGATCACAGCAATGTCCCCACCAACCAGCAAAAAGGAGACACAAGCTTTTCTAGGAGCTATAGGATTCTGGAGGATGCACATTCCTGAGTACAGCCAGATTGTGAGCCCTCTTTACCTGGTCACCTGCAAGAAGAATGATTTCCACTGGGGCCCTGAACAGCAACAAGCCTTTGCCCAGATCAAGCAGGAGATCACTCATGCAGTGGCCCTTGGCCCAGTGAGGACGGGACCAGATGTGAAGAATGTGCTCTACTCAGCAGCCAGGAACAATGGCCTGTCCTGGAGCCTTTGGCAGAAGGTCCCTGGGGAGACTCGGCGCCAATCACTGGGATTTTGGAGCCGAAGCTACAGAGGATCCGAAGCCAATTGCAACCCAACAGAGAAGGAAATCTTGGCCGCCTATGAAGGAGTTCAAGCTGCCTCAGAGGTGATTGGCACAGAAGCACAACTCCTGCTGGCACCTCAACTACCAGTGCTGGGGTGGATGTTTAAAGGAAAGGTTCCCTCCACCCATCACACCACTGATGCCACATGGAGCAAATGGATTGCCCTCATCACTCAGTGCACCCGCATTGGAAACCCAAATCGCCCTGGGATTTTAGAGATAATTACAAACTGGCCGGAAGGTGAGAACTTTGGTCTCACAGATGAAGAGGAGCAGGAACAAGTGACACGTGCTGAAGAAGCTCCACCATACAACCAACTGCCAGCAGAAGAAACACGCTATGCTCTTTTCACTGATGGTTCCTGCCGCATCATAGGGATGAACCGGAAGGGGAAAGCAGCTGTATGGAGCCCCACATGACAAGTTGCACAAGGCACTGAAGGAGAAGGTGGGTCAAGCCAACTTGCTGAACTCAAAGCTGTTCAACTGGCCCTGGACATTGCTGAAAGAGAGAAGTGGCCAAAGCTCTACCTCTACACTGATTCGTGGATGGTAGCCAATGCTCTGTGGGGTTGGCCGGACAGGTGGAAAAAGGCCAATTGGCAGTGTAGGGGAAAGCCAATCTGGGCTGCAGATGAGTGGAAGGACATTGCCACTTGGGTAGAGAAGCTACCTGTAAAAGTCCGCCATGTAGATGCCCATGTTCCCAAGAGTCGAGCTAATGAGGAGCACCGAAACAACGAGCAGGTAAATCAAGCTGCAAAGATAGAGGTGTCAAAGATAGACTTAGATTGGCAACACAAGGGAGAGTTGTTCCTAGCTCAATGGGCCCATGATGCCTCAGGTCACCAGGGTAGAGATGCCGCCTATAAGTGGGCACGAGACCGAGGGGTGGATCTAACCATAGACAGTATTTCTCAGGTTATCCATGACTGTGAGACGTGTGCTGCCATCAAGCAGGCCAAGTGGGTGAAGCCCCTGTGGTATGGCGGGCGATGGTCCAAGTATAAGTACGGGGAAGCCTGGCAGATGGACTACATCACCCTTCCCCAAACCCGCCAAGGCAAGCGCTATGCGCTGACCATGGTGGAAGCCACCACTGGATGGTTGGAGACCTACCCTGTGCCCCATGCTACTGCCCGAAACACCATCCTAGGCCTTGAAAAGCAAATCCTGTGGAGACATGGTACCCCTGAGAGGACTGAGTCTGACAACGGGACTCATTTCAAGAACAGCCTTATAAACACCTGGGCTAGAGAACATGGCATTGAGTGGGTGTACCATATTCCTTATCATGCACCAGCAGCCGGGAAAGTTGAACGATGCAATGGCCTGCTTAAAACCACTTTGAAGGCACTGGGTGGGGGGACTTTCAAGAACTGGGAGATTAATTTAGCAAAGGCCACCTGGTTAGTGAACACTCGAGGTTCCACCAACCGAGCAGGCCCTGCCCAATCTGAGCCCCTGAGAACAAGAGATGGAGATAAGGTTCCAGTGGTACACATGAGAGGAATGCGGGGAAAAACTGTTTGGATTAATTCTGCCTCCAGCAAAGACAGTCCCGCTCCTGGGGTTGTTTTTGCTCAGGGACCTGGCTGCACATGGTGGGTGACGCAAAAGGATGGTGAGACCCGCTGCATACCTCAAGGGGATCTTGTTTTTGGGTGAACACTGTGACTGTGTCTGTATTTATATTCACATGTATATGTATATGTATATTATTTAAAGGTTTAAATTCAATATAATATGTTGGTATGGGAAAAAAAATTCGGGGTGGATAATGTTGGGGGTTAAGTTTTCCTGTGGAATTTTCCCCCCCCGCCCCATAAGTTGCTAGGAGACTAAATACTGATAGTTAAAGAGTGCTCAACCCGGACAAAGGAAGTTGATCACTTAGTTTTTGGGGGAGGGAAAAGGCTCCCGGGAGCTGAGGGTGGTGGGCTCACTGCTCTTGGTTTTCCGGGGAGGACGGTCAGGCAATGGGTAGCTGCGTGGAGTCCACAGTTAACGGAGGAATCTGGTCCTGGGAATTCTATCATCTGTTGGAGCGCCCAGGAATTCGGAGTTTCATCACTGTCCTGCTGGTTTTGGGGTCAGCCTGGGTCCAGCCACTGCGGCTTCTCCAGCACTGCCCATTTTGCCTGCCAGGACACCCCCCTGTCTGCCGAGGACAATCCACCGCTTCCAGCCATCAGCGCCGGAGTTTCCACCGTTTGCCCCTCAGGGTTCTTGGTTTTGTTTTACTATTATTGTAATTGCTGTTGTTGTTTGTCTGTCCTGTTATATTTACTAGTAAAGCACTGTTATTCCTTTCCCCATAGCTCTGACTGAAAAGCTTTTCTTAATCTTCCAATTTATAATGACACGGAGGGAAGGACTTGAATTCCCCACTCCTAGAGGGGCCTGCCTCTCCCTAGCAGACACCTGTCTTTTCAAACCAGGACAGATTTAAACCTCTCTCTCCAAATACTTTTGAAGGTCAAGAAGGGAAGACCCATAAGAACACACAAGAGGTACCTCCTGCATGTCACTCTTGTAGCTCTGAGGGCAGACACAGAGAAAACTAGGACAGTAAATCTATCAATTACTGTTAAAATTACAGTCTGGACAAACAGGTACTGGAAAACCACGAACTGCCCAAGACATTTCTGTGGCCATGCTCTCAAGGGTGCATTTAATAATGCAACCTGCAAAGATTTAAACCCACAGCTGATGCAGCAGCAGCTGAATGGATTAGAAATTGTTTCTGTGCGGGGGAATTTTACCTTTGAGTCTTTGCTTGTAGTCAACAGGTTGAAGAGCAGAGCAGAGCTGCTCCAGGTGCTCATTCTCAGCACAGTGCATGACAAAGAAGAGCCTCCAAAGCATGTTGCTGGACAAGGTTCCATAAGGCATCTCAGACATGAACAGCCAGACTCCCAACCTGTTGGATTTAAAGAGGTAGTTAGGAACAGTTCCACCCTTGTAAACCCCAACATTTGGAAAGCAGACATCTTTGGCCCACACCTCTGCTATGTAATAGAATTAGCAATGTGAGGACATGTATTAGCACCTCAAATTCTGAATTCATTCAGAACTGCCCAAGATTTCAGAGCTTCTGTCAGTTGTTACAATTCATGGCCTAATTCCTCTCCACCTTGATGCTACCAATGCACTGAAAAATCCTACTTATTTTAGTCTTGTTTATACCTTTCAGTATTTAAAATTACTCCAAATCCCAGTTTCAAGTATTCAACTCCTCCAAAACCAAACAAGTGAAGGGATTACCCACCTTTTTGCCTTCAGAACATGCAGAACAGCTCTAAAAAACAGCTCATCAAACTCCAGTTGCAATTTTTCAACAGAGTAGGGGTGTTCTACTGATCCATATTGTTTATTGCTGCTAACATACTGGGCCCAGTGGTCACTCACATGACACAGAGTCATCCTACACAGCAGAACAAACAAGTCAAAGAAAGATCATTAAGTATGTCACCACCATAGGAAAACACAGACAAGGGCAACGAGATCAGTGTCTAGCCACAAGAGACATGTCCAACACTTTGCCCTCTGAGTTCCAGAGGTTTCTATATAAATTTCATCAATCAAATTTCTGTGTTCTCCTTTCTTGGTTTTACAAGCAAAGAAGGCATAATATTCTGTTATACCAAACTAGTTTGTGCGTGACCTTTGGAGCCTTACAGTAACTGAGCAAAACTTACCTGAGAACTGTTTGGATGGGGTTTGGGTTTTCTTGGTTGTTTGGTGGTTGGTTCTGGGGTTTTTTTAGCAGCTCTGAACATCAAATATATGTATAAAACAGATTCAATCACACCACAGAGAAAAAATTTCTCTTACTTGATGAGCTGACCAATTCTCTTCACAAACTGTCGGTACCGTGCTCTGTTAAATGTTTCTAATCCCACAGACAGAAGTTCCACTAAAGAGTTTGCAAAGGCAAAAATCTTCATCATCTTCTGGGGAGATGTTTTTTCAGGAAAATATGCACCTGAGATGGAGACACAAAAATAAGTGTAAAAAAAAAAAAAAAAAAAGAGCGTGAATTACAGATTTTTAACTAACTTAACAAGCACTCAAAGCAACAATTCACCATATTATGAACCGAAATGTATGCTTTGTTTATGAAATGAACAATAAATACCTGCTAAGTATGAAAGTACAAATAAACTATGCAGGTAGTAAAGACCTCTGGCAAGCAATTTCCTTCATGTACTTGTCCAGAGATTTGGGGAGGGGAGGGCCCGGGGGAAATCAGAGAACATCAGTAACATTACAATTAAGAGGCAAGGGGAAAAATAGTTCTGAAACCATTTTTGGGAGTTAAGTGACAACCAAATTCAAACTAAGAAAAAAGACTCTAATGTTTAGCACGCGTATTGCTATGACATTTTATTTATCCCATACACATCATATAGTTCCATTTCATCTCTTTAACCTGCAGGCTGATGCACAGGTTGATTATTATTTTTCTCCAAGAGTTTCATAATACAGTAGCATTCTTGGTAGTGGCAATCATTAGTATGATTAGAATAAAAAAATTAAGAATAACTCTATAGCAGCTAATTTACCTTCAGACGTAAACCCGAGGAACTGCTGAAACAGTTCATGAAATGGGAACTGTGACAACAAAGCAATCAAGTCATCTTCCAAGAGTAGAATCCAGCTTGTTTCAGGATCCTCATCCTACAGACAAAGGTGCTGTCAGTAGCTTTACAGTAAAACTAATTGTAACGTTCTAAAGGGCTTCACTATTTTACTAATTATAGTTTTGTTAGAAGTAACTGAAATATTTGAATTCTCTCTGTTAATACTCACTACCGGAGGCTCCACTCTCTACAGTTATACCAGAGAGATAAAAGGAGACTAAAACAGAAGTGAATTCAAATCATGCTTCTTAACTTAACAAGTCAGATTTTCTCCATCCATTTCACAGAGATTAATGAGCTTGAACAAAAGCATAAAGGACAAAACAATGAGAAACAAAAAAGTCATCTGCTGTACCTCTTCTCCTCCTTCATCTACCAGAGTCCAGTTCCCAGATTCCTTTCCAGATGAAGAGGAGTTTTTCCTTTCACTTGGTTTCATATGGCACATGAAGTCCACACGATTTCTGGTTTAGAGTGAAAAATCAAGTGTAAAAAACTAGAAAATAAAAAATTCTGAATTCAGTAATCTTTCAGTTAAGGGAAAATATTAAAAATCCTAGGTGCAAGAGCAAAAAATTAGCAAGTAAATCAGAAAGATGCTTGGAAGGAAAGCCCTGGAGGTGCTGGTGCCAGCGGCTGGACAGGAGCCCAGGAGTGCCCAGGCGGGCAAGAGGCCGATGGCCCCTGGGCTGTCCCAGCCATGGTGTGACACAGCCCCAGGGCAGGGCCTGTCCCCTGGGCTGGCACTGCTGAGGCACCTCCAGTGCTGGGGACACCTCTGGGCTCCTCAGGACGAGAGAGACATTGAGGGGCTGCAGCGTGTCCAGGGAAAGGAACGGAGCTGTGGAAGGGGCTGGAGCCCCAGGAGCGGCTGAGGGGGCTGGGAAAGGGGCTCAGGCTGGAGAAAAGGAGGCTTGGGGGGGACTTCTGGCTCTGCACAACTTCTGACAGGAGGGGACAGATGGAGGATCGGGCTCTGCTCCCAAGTTAAAAGTGATGGGACCGAAAAGAGCCTCAAGTTGCACTAGAGGAGGTTTGGGTTAGATATTGGGGAAATTTTTTTCATGGAAACTTAGTCAGGCACTGCAACAGATTGTTTAGGGCAGTGGTGGAGTCAACATCTCTGGAAGCATTCAGAAGGCTTGTGGATGTGACATCAGAGGACATGGTTCAGCAGTGGACACAGAGGTTCCGAGTTAAGGGTTGGACTCAACAGTCTTAAAGGTGTTTCCCAACCTAAACAATCCTGTGATTGTAAATTACTCTAGGATAACCTGGTTCTTGACATGCAGGGGCTGTAACAGACAAGCCTCAGCTCTTTTACCAATAAAAGGAGACCCTGTGGAGGCTCTGAGTTCTGGTATCAACATTCAGAGCATCACCCCAGACACACTAAGATGGCCCTTGTTCCAAACACAAGTATCAAAAGGCACTGGCAATACACATTCCCCCAGGATACACTGGTTCCCCCAGGCAGTCCTAGAAAGGAAATGTAAAAATAAAACCCTCTAAAATAACAGCTTTCAATAAGCAAGACTCTCACTTAACTCAGACCCAAACTACCAACATCACAGTGACAATCCTAAATACCAGGAGTTTGACGTTTTGACCTCAAAATTTGAACAGAGAGAGAGGCAAGTTATGTATTTTGTCTGGAGAACATAACCATTTAGGCATGACTAATTTCATTAACTTGCTTCTACAAGCACCACATTCCTCCCAGATTTTAATTTTTTTTAAAAAAAAAAAGGATGAAAAATATATCAAGAAGTCTAATCAGTGCATACACCAGCTTAACACTTTCACTCAAGGGATTCTATTGCAAAGACAGTATGAAAAACAGGCCATGGTGCAAAGCAAGAAATATTTCAGAAGCCACAGTAACAAAACCTGTGGGTCTGTCGGTCTTCACAAGCTATTTCACAGCTGAAAGAAAGCTGCATCATACTGTGCACAGCACAAGGAGGCACTGCCAAGATTGAATTTTGAGATGAATGAATAAAAATAGTTTGAATTAAACTGTGAATCTATTTGTGCCTACTTTTATGACTTTCCTGCAATGAATTTTCAGAGTTTTAAAAGTAGATTGTGTGTTGTGTTTTTCACTCTTAAATAATCAGAATGTATTTATAAAAGCAAGTTCATACTTACTTGACAGGAGACATAAGTAAGGCAAGAGATTGCATGAAATGAAAGACACCCGATGGGTTACCCAAGACTCTGATCTGAAATTAAACGCAAAAATCTAAGCAAATCTAAATAAGCAAAGGGCAAATTATTCTTAGCAGAGAAATTCACATTTCTCACTAGCTTTTCGTTAAGACTTAAAAGAATACATAAAAGAGAGCACCCCCCTGGACAAAGTATTGCCTTGACAAAATATTGTGACTTTTCCAAAAGAATAACTTAGAAGAATTAAAGGAGCCGGGGTTAGAGGGGGGAAAGAAGATCAAAAGCTACATAAAAAAAACCAATAACCTCTCTCTTTGTGCCACATGTAGGTCTGGGCACCACAGGTAATTCAGACACTGAGCACAGGGAAAGATGAAATCTTACCACGCTAGGTTAATTAACTCAATGATATCAAGGGTCTTTCCCAAGCTAATTTATTCTATTCTATAGTTCTACTCTATTGTTCGCCCTTCCTGTTAGTGCAATTGAAGCCTTTTTTCCTCTGACTAGATTTCCAACATTTTCTCCTCTTAGAAGAGCAAATATGTTCTTTGAGAGAACACCCTGGTGCCTTTGGATATCTGCACTCCCTCTGACCTAAACAAAGTGAAGCCTTTCCTTTGTCCCTTAACTTTCCAGGGAAACCAGTCCTGCTTCAATGTATAGGATATAAAAAAATCTCGTCCTCCTGATCCCTTACACATCACAGAGCTGACTCCAATCTCACTTTTTATACAAAACCACTGCTTCAAGTCTAAATACGCTTTCCACTTTTTGGAGAGCACCCCCAAAACCTGGTGCATAAGGCCCTGACCCCCCTTCATGGAATCCCTCCAGTCAAGAGTGAAGTGCGTTCCCCTGCTAACCTGCACATGGCTGGCCTAACCCGGTAAAATGTATTCCCTGACAAACCCCTCACTGCCACTGTGATTCCACACACCTGGAAAGGCAATGTGGGTCATGAGGGAATAAGTAGGCACAACACACTCTCCTCTCCTACCCATGCCACTCCCACTCCAACCTGCTGACAGTGAAGAATTAAACATTCACACCTGAATGAATGGACAAGCCCACTCGCTGATGCCAGCTGGACACCGAAGGATGTGGTTGAAGAGGAAGAGATGGTCACCTGGACAGCCAATTCTCTGCAGCACAGACACCTAGACAGAAGTATATTGATATCAAGCAAATAATTTTGAAGTTCATTTCCTTACAGTCTTGATAACTAGAGTAACACTCTTCATTTCTTTTCTTACACTTTCTAGCAAACCTGAATTTTGAGAGCATGTTACAAGAGAAGAATATTTAAAATCTGTTTCCTTGCCTTATGAGCCCCAAACCATTTTCTTTGGCGTAATTATTTTTCTACAACTGCATTAGAATCTAATTTATTTAGAAATTGACAAGAACAAAAGCTTCTCCAACATGACAAGTCTGAACAGTTCTAATTTCAAAATAAGTAAAAGCACAATGAGTATTATTAAATTCACTGGGAGCAGTGTTGGCTGCTCAGGTGCCAGTCCTCACTAATGCTGCTTGACTTTATCAAGGGAATCAGTTCTAAAGATCTGCTAAGCGATTCTGTTCCTCAAGTAGGACAAACCCCACCAAAAAAACCACTGCCCATCAGACAGGGAGCGAAACAGCAACACTTCCAGAAATTATTCCCAAATTCATCCTGTGTGTTGGATCAGATATATCCGTATCTACACCCTCCTCACCAGTCTCTGCAGCCACATGAGAAGGTCACTGTGAAACTGAGTGTCTTCAATAACCCTGCGAGTGAAGCTGAAAAGGACACTGATACATTCCTTCAAGTGGCTCAAGTCTGTGGAGAGATTTTCTGACTGCTTTGAAACTGTAAATTAAAAACAGAATTAATGAAGCTTTGACAAGAAGTAGCAGCATGAACAATGGGTTTGGGGCCGTATATAAAACTTCTCTCCGTATCTGCGGACACCAAGGTATTTCAAGACAACTGCCTGCTAAATCTGACAGAAAAGAATACTTATTTAATCTTATAATTAAGGTCTGGACACTAATTATAAGACGAATATACTACGGTTACTCTCACAAAAGGCTTTCCCTCAACATCAGCTTTGTAAGAACCACTATATACTACACATATAAGCTATCTGGAAGTTTATTATAAAAACTCCCAGATACTGGGAGGCACGAACTCAAACAAAGCACTTAGGATGAAAATCAAAAAGATAATTCTAAATATTAAGAGCTTAAGACTTCAAATGGCCTTGCAAGAGGAAATAAAGCAGGAAAAATATCCAGATCATTTTGGAATTGGGAAAAAGAACAGTACTAGATATTGCCTTGGACAACAAAAGATTAGGAATTTGGATGTCCCATCCACACAGTGTTTCTGTACAGTAATCAGTGTCAGTCTGCAGCTCAGACAGCAGAAGTCACTCCTGCATTCAGCTTTCACTGCCCAGGTGACAAAGTCAAGGGAATTGGACATTTTCCTGTGAGAAAAAGGTTTCATTGATCTCTACATAAAATCAACAGGTTTTTGTAACAGAGAAGAAACACTCCAGTAGACAAATTCCACCCCAGGAGTCCAAACCTGCAGCTGCACAAGCTGCTGGGCACCCTGACTAGGACTTAGAGCAGTCCAGACCAGCAAACACACCTTGTTCTTGCTGCTGCAGGGCCACAGATCTCAGCAGGGATGAGCTGCTGAGCAACCTGTAAACATAGGACTCCACTTGCAAGCGGGACAGCACCGAAGTGTAGGAATGCAGTGCCAGGGTCTGGTGCACATGCTCTGCTTTGGCCTCAAACAGCTTCTTCAGCTCCCCAAGCACGCTCTCGTTCAGCTCCACTGTCTGGTAGCAGTGGTGACCTGTCACCTTGCACTGATCTGCACACATACCCTGAAAAGAGAGCAAATATTTTATGTCAGCAGTTCTGACATTTTGTTGGGTCACTCTAACAGAATTCAATCGTGATATAACCCTCTCCTAAACAGATTCAAGGCTTTCATAAAAGGAGACATTTCATAAATGGAAAAGACAAACATTTGGCAATATCCTATGTGCTTTTCAGAGCTACTGATTACTGAAGATTCACATCCTTGACTCCTGAAGAAAAAATATTTTATAAACGCTCAGTAACTCAGGTTTAGAAACAGCCAGATGTTAATTGCCTGCAGCACTGAGAGATGTGAACAAAACCAGGTGTCTCAATCCCAGTGAGTGCACCTGCTTCTTAGTTTATAGATCTCCATAGATAATTGGATCTGCTATTTTAAAGCTGAAAGATTCACAGGAACAAGATAAATATTTCCCAAACTCCCAGGACTGATAATTTGCAGGAATTCCCCACTGCACGTTTTAAATATTCAGAAATTACCTGCACTCTAACCTTTTCCCAAACTGAAATTAAAAGCACAGACCAGTTTTCCTCTGCCTCATCTCTACTTCTTCAATACAATAAAAATACAATAAATAACATTCCTGTTAATCTTTTATGCAATCAGGAAACATTCCTTAAAAACAGCACTTTGAAAACTCACCGGGAAAAGCATCCCTGGGTTTCCTAAATTAGTAGAATAAGAACTTGAAATTGGGATAAAGACACAAATAATTCTGTACACACAATAAATATATAGTGGATTGGGATGAAATAAAGCAAGTAGCAATCTTAGACAACTCTACGATGACCTTAGAGGATGCAAGAGTGACGCCAAAATTGCTTTTGGTACAGAAAATGATCACTGAAAACCTTGGAATCCAGTGAGGCTCAGTGTTATTCCCCAAGAAAAAGAAAATAATTCGGATGTGTTAAATTCCTCAACTCTGATGAACTGCACTCACAGAAACAGTAAAACCTACCCTATGCATAGGTGTTCATCTTTGGACAGTTTGAAGATGTGCGGGCTATAAACAGCATCAGAACAGTTTCATTCACTCCCACTGTAATGCTGACCTGCAAAGGCAAGCACCACAGAAGGAGTCTTGGGGGAAAGCTTTTCGGATGCCTGCCCTGAAGAGCTCCGTAAAACCCTCTGGTTTGCAGACAAAAATGTTACAGAGTAGCATGCCCACTCTGGAAGTAAGAAAAACCACAGTTACAAGTTACTGCAAGTAGATGACCCTAACACTCCCTTCGAGCTATGAAGCTGCTCCTGAGCACGATTGGAGCTCCCCTGCAGCAGCTGCCACTCTGACAGCAGGAATGACATCAATGGAAAGTGTCAGGTGGCAGCAGGCCAGATGTGACATCACTGCTACAGTCACTCCACCACGTGTATCCCATGTCTGCTTGGAATGCTGTGGTACAAACTTCACCTGACACCACAGAGAGAACTGGGTGTACACAGCTCATCCTTCCTGACCCCAGAAGAAATCACCAACACATATCCCACTGCCCTGAACACGTCAGAGGTTAAAATCAAACAACAATATTCTGAAGTACAGGGGGTCATTGGAGAGACAGAAAGCAAAGGCAATAATCTCTGGACATCAAACTGTTAGAGCCAGAGGAAGTCCAGAGGAAGCAAAGTTGGTAAGAAGACTGAAGCACCTTCCCTATGAAGACAGACTAAGAAAGTTGGGGCTGTTCAGCCTGGAGGAGTGCAGAGACCTCACAGCACCTTTCAGTATCTAGAAGGGGCCTATAGGGAAGATGGACTGGGATTATCCATCAGAAACTGTAGTGACAGGACAAGGACTAAAGGGATTAAACTGGAAGAAGGGGAAATTTAGGCCAGATATTAGGAGAAAGAAATCTTTATTGTGAGTATGGTGAGACAGTGGCACAGGTTGCCCAGGAAGATTGCCCCAGTCCTGGCAGTGCTCAAAGCCAGGTTGGATAAGACCTTGAACAACCTGATCCAGTGGGAGGTGTCCCTGTCCATGGAAGCCAGGGTTGGGATTATATTATTTTTAAGGTGTCCTCCCACCCTTAACATTCTGTGATTCTTTTACAACAAAACAGTTTAACTACGATAAACCTGGCAGCAAATAAAGTTAATTTCCGAATAGTTTAGGTTCAAAAGTAGCTTCAGTAACAGCACCTGCACAGTCTTCTGTTGTTCCTTGAAAGTCCATAATCTCCCCTTCACATTTTGGCAGTCTGTTGCCATGGCCTGCAGCTCTGCCTCAGCCAGCAGCAGCTGCTTCCTGCAGCGCATGTAGTTCAGGAGCAGCTCATAGAACTCATGCCTGTCCTGGTGAGCCACACTCTCAAATTCCTCGGCATAGGAGTCAACATTCTCCAGCCACGAACAGGGCTCAAAGATTTTCAGCTGCTCCCTGGTGAATGGCACCAGCTCTGGCTCGGAGGGGAGCTCTGGGTACAGCTTCTCATGGTGCAGGAGGGGCTTTACTGCCATGATGGTGGGTTTCTCATACGACAGCTCCAAGGACAGGTCTGGATAAACTGGGCGCAGAACACGCGACTTGGACTTGTCAGAGCACTGTGAGGTGCTGAGAGGAAGCTTCTCTGAAGAGCAGGCAAGAGGATCTCTAAACTCTTGTCGGTTTTCAGCTCTTCTGCCCTGTACAAAGCCCATCACTAACAGAGGCAAAGCAGCACTCGACTGAAAGGTAGTACTCGACAAATCAGAATTTCTAGATCCACTAGCAACCCCCTCCACAGGGCTCTGAGGTTTGTCCAACTTGTTCTTCTCAATATCCCCTACACGTTCCTCCTGGGAAGGATCACCTTTGATTTCTTCTGCATCTTTGGGAGGCTCCAGAGTCACTTCCAGAGCCCCTTCATTTGCTAAAGAAGAATGACTTTGGGGGATATCAGACACATCATTTATAGTTTTCATATTGTCTACTTCATCTCTGAGCTGAATTTCTGTAAATTCTCCAGTATGTTCCACTGGCACTCTCCTGGCTTGAGAAGACCCTTCTGCTGCAGGAGGCAGGAAAACATCATCAGGTTCTTGTACCTGGGGCTCCTCACTATTTCTTTTCTTTTTTTCCTAAGAAAACAAAAAATTAACAGTGTCACTGTCAAGTGAACCTCTCCATCTTGCATCCCAAATCCCACCAACAGCAAAAGTAGTATTTGTCATCATGCCTCCAAAAGCCCTTTTAAAGACATAATTTTTACAATACTAAAGGTAAAAACAAATACATCAAACTAATCTTTAGCTGCCCTATGAAGACTGTCTACCAGTGTGTGTTTTCTTGGTCAGCTCTTGCATAAGGCTTCAACATTTCTAAGTAAAAATCTATAAATATCACAGGACAGACTGTTTCATTAACACAGAAAATAATCAACATAACAGGGCCCTGAGACCTAAGAAGAGTTACTCAATTTCACCGTATTGACAAAAAAAAAAAAAAAATTACTCTGTGATCCAGATCCATCTTAAACTTTACAGAATATGTTAGTGACTGGAAAAATATTTTCAAAATAGTAATTTCAAAACAAAACAAGTCTGGAATGTAACCCTTAGCTACATTCTAAAACCGTGGTAACATCTGAACAATTACTGAAATACCTATTTTCAGCAGGCAATACACACTGGAGATGTAGACAAACTTAATAGTGCCATTAAAACTGTAAATCAATTTAAAATTACAATTAGTTTGAGGGTAAATAATTCCCATAAACCTAATCTAAGGTGTAGATTAGCTTCCTTCAAAAAGGACACATAGGAAATGAACTAAGATTTTGATAATCTGTAAATCATTTGCCAACTTGTAAAACAAAAAACTGGCAAAGTGGTTGGCCAGTTGGTAAATTGTGTAGACCTAGCACTTTATTAAGAGCAAAACTGAGGAGTTAGGTCACAGTGCTCCAGTTTTGGATGACTCATATAACATAACAATGAACACAGGTGAAATGAGTACCAGCTTTTAATACGGGGAAATAATAATAGGGAAATGACAACAGCTCTTGAAATTTGCTCACAGTATCATATGTATCTTTACTAAACATCTGAATGCTTTTGCCTTAAGAGAAAGCATAAATGAAACAGCTCAAATCAAGGGACTAGCTCACCTTAATCTCAAGACTAATTTTACTTTGAATATATGGTTGCAAGTCCTTTACAAGAAAAAGTAATTACTCTGGTTTTGCTTTCATACTGGTTTCTGGTGTATTAAAACCTGTAAACACTTCTGATCACAAAACAACTCTGACTCACTAGCTGAAGCTCCAGGTGAGAGGCTAAAAATACAGCAGTGCAATTCTGTAAGATGAGACTTGTCATAATAAGCATCTCCTGAAAATTACCTCAAAGTCAATAATTTCCACAGGATACTGTATCACCAAATCATATTTATATAATGTATTTATCCATACATTTCACAAACACATGCTGGTCCTTTACCCTCTACAATCTCAACGTTTACTCTTGCAGTCTTTGTACAGAATAAACTCCCTTTATCTCTCAGTATCAGCCTGCATCCCTCCCAGACACAGCTGTTTTTAAAATTTATGATGTGCTTTTCAGGTCTCACTTTCCTAGGCAGGAAAAAAAAAAAAAAAAAGCATAATCATTAAAAGAGATTTCTATCTAAAAAAGAATGAGAGGAATCAAGTTTTAAACTAACACGGAGGAAAATTCTGCTTAAGCCACTTTATCAAGAATCCCAGAATGGTTTTGGTTGGAAAGGACATTAAAGATCATCTCATTCCAATCCCTTCCATAGGCAGGGACACCTTCCACTAAACCTGGTTGCTCCAAGCCCTATCCAACCTGGCTGGGAACATTCCCTGGGATAGGAAAATGGCACCTGCTCATTAGCCTTGCCCCATGCCTGACCACTCTCTTCTCCTTGCACATCATCAATGATCCTCAAATTCCAAGGACACTTCAAACTTCTCAGGAAATATCTCTGGAATAACCCTGATGTCTTTCTGGGGCTGCCTAAAAACAGAGGACACACAAAATTAAGAGAATAAAAAGCAGGTATATTTATTGAAGAGCCTTTAGGTACATTTGGGGCAGACAAAGCCACCCAGGGGCTACACCCAAATGGGTTTTCATATTTTTGTTTACAATTCTCAGGGCCTGAGACAGTGAGGTGTCCTTGATTCCCAGCCCTAGAGAGGAATTGCTTTGTCTGACCAAAATGGGAAAGCAGCAGCTAACATTGTATATGGAGTTTAGAGTTATACTAAAAACTGAAGAATTAGAAACATATGAAAAATATAAAAGCTAAAATCCTAAGGCATCAACCTTAGTGCCATACACAGAAACAAGCAGACACAGGGGGGCCTCTTCACCATTTCCAGGTGCACTGGTTTTGCCACCTCGCTGTGTTTGAATCAGTCCAGTGCTGCAGACGTTTAACTTTGGGGCTACTATTGTCAGAAAGCCCTGGGCTCCATTCCACCACTTGGCAGATCTGCAGCAGAGCCAGCCTTTCCCTCAGCTCAAAAGAATTCCAGCTTTTCAAAGGATTACAGCTTTTTCTGAGCCATGGGAATGGAAAACGCCTTAATGTGACTGACCCACAAACCCCATCCTCAGGCACTCCCGGTTATTAACAGAGGTGAGCACAGTAATAGCAACAGAAATACCAGAAATGGGTCATGTGCAGAACTGGAGAATTCAGGGTTCTCACATGTGACACCTCCAGTGAATTGTTTCACAGTGAATTTCACCTGGAAGGGATGGCTAAAGACTAGAGTCACCACACACGTGTCCTAGCAGTGTCATCCATGACTCACCACCTTCCTGCAGGGAACCAATTCTCTTAGGCAGCAGTTTGAAGGTTTGATTGCCTTGCACATGCCAGGGGGCTGAATCAAAACCAAAACAATGACACAATAACTCTTCTGGGGTTGTTTTTCCCTTCAATCTTTACTTGCCCTCCATTCTGGAACACACCCACACTTGATACTTAGATTTAACCCAGTTTTTACAGATCACTGGTCAATTAATTCAGTATTTTCAAAGAGTGATAACAGTCATGACTTCAATGTCCTTGCTCTACATGGCTGTCCATAGGGACAAGAAGAAAGAGGTTAAGAAACCAAGGAAAACACTTCTACTTCGTGAGGTAGTTCGGATCATTTCCACAAATATTCTGTGTAAAGAAAACAAAGCCCTCAGAAAGCTGTCAGTACTAATATGATGAACAAGGAACACACTCAGAACAGGACAAAAACCTTGGAAGTGTGATACTTTAAAACTGCACCAACTTATGAAGAAGAAGCTCTATCTTGTGTTACACAGGGCATCACGTTCTCGGCATTTCAAAGCCAAACACAGACAAAATGAAGTATCACAGAATCACTGAATGACTTGGGTTAGACAAGAACTTAAAGAACATCTCATTCCACCCTCTGCCATAGGCAGGGACACCTTCCACTAGCCCAGGTTGCTCCAAACCCTGTCCAGTCTGGTCTTGGACATTCCCAGGGGTCCAGAGGCAGCCACAGCTGCTCTGGGCACCCTGTGCCAGGGCATCACCACCCTCACAGACAGGAATTCCTTCCCAATATCCCATCTGTCCCTGCTCTCCGGCAGTGAGAAGCCATTCCCTGTGTCCTGTCCCTCCATACCTTGTCCCAAATGCCTCTCCAGCTCTGCTGGAGCCCCTTCAGGCACTGACAGGGGCTCTGAGGTCTCCCTGGAGCTTTCTCTTGTGCAGGTGAACAGCCCCAGCTCTGTCTGTAGGACTGTCTCCCCACATCACACTAAAACACTGTAAACGCAGGTAAGTTCCACTACTGCACACTCCCTCAGCTTTCCCACAGGACCTCTGAGGAGGCAGTAGGACAACATAATAAAAACCTTGTTTACATCCTGCTACAGCACAAGGCCTACCACAACCTTCACCCGCCCGGCAAACACGACAAATCCATGAATACAGAGTGCAGAACAGCAGGAAGCAGCAGGAATCTTTTTAAGAAGCAAAACAAAAAGATCCACAACAACATCATCCACACACGCTGCCCCACTCTCCACCCTCCACCATTAGAGGCCGCACAAACACGGATGTAAACACGGCCTGGCACGGCCACCCTCACACGCGGGACCTTCCCTCGCCCCCACCGCCCGACAGGGACGCCCCTCGCCCCCCTCGCTGCCGCGTTACCTTGGGGCGGGTGCGGGCGCGGCGCGGGGGTCGCACGGCCTCGGCCATGGCCCCGCTGCCTGCGCCGAGGCGGCACCGGCCGGGCAGGGACGGGAGGCGGGACACGCCCCCGCGGCACCGGCCAATCGCAGGCGGAGATGGGCGGTGGGACACGCCGTGACGGGCACCGGCCAATCACAGGGCGCAGCCAGGGTGGGGGCGGGGCCGAGGCCGTGTGGGCGGAGGGAGGTGGGGGTGCTGAGGGAGGGGCGGGGCCAGAGGAAGCCGAGGGTGACCCTGGGGACAGACAGACGCTTCGTGGGGACAGACACTCCGCAGGGACACACAGGCACTCCGCAGGGACAGACAGACACTTCATAAGGACACACAGACCATCCCTGACGACACACAGGGCATCAGGACACTTAGACTGTACGTAAGGAGCTATAGACACTCCATAGGGACACACAGAGCATGCAGGGGGACACACAAAACATTCATATGGACCCACACAAAACATCCATATGGACCCACAGACCATCCATGGGGACCTAAGAGAGCATTCACAGGGACACACAGATTGTGCCTGGGGACTCCACAGACCATCCCTAAGTGAGTGGGGTCTGCTGTAGGGATGTAGAAACAGCCATAGGGACCCATAGATTGTCTATAGGGACTGACACTCCATGGATGACCAACGTCCTCTATAGGGACCCAGAGACCATCCATAGGGATAAACAGACTGCTGTTGGGACCCACAGACTGCCAAGGGGGACTCACAGATAGTTTACAGTGAACCAGAGACTCCTATAGGGACTCAAAGGCTGTCCATAGGGCCAGCCCAAGCTTCTGCCACAGGTAATGTGGGATGAGAAGCCAAGCTCTCACTAGCAAGGATGGGGAGTGTGAGGTCACTTCTGTCTGCCCCAGGGCCTGAGACACTCCCAGCACAGCAGGAACGCTGGCTCAGCCCCAGACCAGCAAGTACTGTTCCTAAAAGCCCTGTCCTGGCACCCAGCCATTCCTAGGGAGCTGCTGCCGGAGGAGGGCCCAAGCCCCACTGGGAGCAGGAGGGATTTCTCCCAATGCCCAGGAGGATGAGCCCCACCCCCAGAGCTCAGTGGCACTTTGCAGAACACATCATAGTACAGTTAATGGCCTTGAAGAAGCACTGTTTTCTCCACAGTACCTTGTACTTAAGGCTTGAGAAGTCTTTGTGTTACTAGTGTAACCTGGAATTTGTTTTATCTATGGGAAAAGTAGACTGTACTAGGGTGTAGGGGGAAACTTTCCCCAGCATTCCAAGTTTGGTATTACTTCTGTGCTCTTAGTAAATGTGCAGGCCAAGTTTTAGCCTCACTGGGGACGTCTACATCCAGAAAAGCCAAGCAGCAGCTATTGTGCTCAGTCAGTGGAAAAATCCCAGAAAAGAAACCATGCATGTTTTTGCAGAGCAGACACTCTTCCAGGGCAATCAGCCCTGCATGGTCTGCAGCTCATGGCTAATCATAAGCACTTCTCATGCCATTCTCTTATGGGGCGTTTTCTCCCACTACTGTGTTGGTATTGACCAGGACTGAAATAAAGGCTGATCAAGGATGTGATCTTGTAGGTTTCCATCCTGGAGAGACTAGGATGCTGTGCATGGATCCCAAACCCATCCCTGACAGAAAGTGAACATGACAACTTTTAAAAAGAACACAACCAGAACACAAGACTCAAAACTTATTTTTTAGAATATATATTTATAGAACTAAGACTACAGCAGGCTCCTTCAGAAGAGTATTTGTATCCTTGGTCTTTCAGAAATAAATAGGATAGCTGATTCCTTGGCATGTGCACTCAGTATAGCTCACTGTGAGGCAGCAGGGCAGATGTTAGAGCTCAGTGTCATCTTCCCCACACAAATAAATCCAGTAAAACCCCCAAGGATTGGTGGGTTGAGGCAGATGCTGAAGCCATGCAGATTCAACTTGAAAAACAGCAAATTTATAAAACATTGTGAAAACAGCAAATCCTGTTGCTCCAGGTAAGAGACATGGCACCAGGTTTAGACCAGTAAATTGTGTGTTTATCCCCATATCCTGTGTCCCCATATCCAGTGTCATAAGGCAGCAAGGAGCAGTGAAGCAGCACTGTACACAGGGACATCAGAGACCAGTAGCCCTGAGGCACATAAGCTTCTGAATCAAAGCTATAATCATATCTATATTTGTGGCAACAACAAGGGCAAGAACCTTTAGGAAATATGGTCAAAAAACAAGTTTCATGACTCCAGCAGTTTGTTTCCAGTGGTGCATAGTCAGAACAAGTCCAAAGTTTAGAGAATCACAGAAGTTAATTAAATTATAGAAGCAGAGAATCCCAGGATGGTTTGGGTTGGGAGGGACCTTAAAGACCACCTAGTTCTGATGCCTTAGGATTTTAGCTTTTGTATTTTTCATTTATTTGTGATTCTGCAATTCTTTAGTGTATAACTCTAAACTCCATATACAGTGTTAGCTGCTGCTTTCCCATTTTGGTCAGACAAAACAATTCCTCTCTAGGCCTGGGAATCAAGGACAAGGACACCTCACTGTCTCAGGTCCTGAGAAATGTAAACAAAAGTGAGTTGGGGGAGCAAACTTTGTAATTGGAAGCTGTAATTGGAATACTGACCTCCAGTATGCAAACTTACAAAAATCTGAAAACTCATGACTTGTGGTCCATTTTGGGTGTAGCCCCTGGGGGGGCCTTTGTCTGCCCCGTATGTACACAAAGGCTCTTCAATAAATATACCTGCTTTTTATTCTCTTAATTTTGTGTGTCCTCTGTTTTCAGGTAGCCACAAAAAGGGACGAGTTCCATCTCCCTGCTATAGGCAGGGACCACTTCCAGGTGGGACCAGGTTGCTCCAAGCCCCATTCAGCCTGGTTTCAGAGCTTATTAGGGACAACCTGATAAACCTAAAAGCTCACAAGACCCTCATCGGAGATGTGGTTGGAAGAGTTAATTTAATTCCTTCAGAGTCTTCCTGGGACCTCCCAGCAGGTTGGATCTGACATAGCCCCTCCTTGGGTAGATGCAAATCAGCTTCCAGTGTCAGCACTTAAGCCTGGAGCACAGCTACAGCTAAGCTAGATACGTAGTGCAACTGCTGGTGCTCCTCTAAGCAAGATTTCTCAGAGATATGAGTAAAATTTTGCCTAAATGACAAGTTTAATCCCCACTAATGAAAGACTTTAGGAACAGGCAAAAGCCCTTAGGAACAGGCAAAACCTGAGAATCTGAGAGGGATGCACATTCCCTGAACACAAGCCAGCGTGCCCAAAAGCATTGTGTAGCACTCCTCTCAGCACACACAACTTCTTAGATATCTAGACAGTGGGAGACTCCAGACTTTCTAGATGGCTACACTTTAAAAGAACTTCAAATCAAAAACTTCTTCTGACACAGATCACCTCCGTGTCTGGTCCTTTTCTTCCTCTGAGTGTGAAGATCCATCCAAGGAGTTTGCTGATCAAAGGCATAGATTTTTAGTAAGCACTTTCTAATGTACAAATAATTACCAGAGTCCTCAAATATTCTCTTGAAAAGCAGAAGCACTTCATCTCTATGTGTCTAGGAATAACAGAAAACACCGTATCTACCACTCTGGTCAGACCAACAGTGTCTCCTGCCTTCTGGAAAACCTAGAGAACAGGATAAACAGGGTCTAAACCACAGCTACAGCTCACAGAAGTGATGGGAGGCTGACAGGAGCATCACTTCCAGTCAGTCATTCCTTAACCAATAGCCTTTCTTTCTCCACTGTCGCTCCTCTGTGTAACATCATCTCATATTAAATCATTTCTTAGGGAAACCCAAACCTTAGGGTTTGGGTTAGAATGGACAGTCAGGACCATCCAATTCCAACACCGCTGCCATGGGCAGGGACACCTTCCACTCTCCCAAGCTGCTCCAAGCCCTGTTCAACCTGGCCCAGAACACCTCCAGGGATAGGGCAGTCACAGCTTTGTCTGGGCAGCCTGTGCCAGGGCCTCACCACCCTCACAGGGAAGAATTTCTCCCTTCTATCTGATCTAAATCTACCCTCTTTTAGAATAAACCATTTCTCCTTATCATATTACTATCTGCCCAGGTAAAAAAATTCCTCCCCCTCTTTCTTTTAAGCCTTATTTGTTAATCAAAAGTGGGTACTTACTGTGACTGCTAGAAATGTACCAAGCTGTAGCCATCAACTGTGGCATAATCAGGCTCCCCTGAAACACAGAGCACAAAAAATCCCCACAGGTTTCCCATGAGAAGTGTGTTCATAATGTGACTTTAAACAGAGCGGAAGCACCACACGCTGGCCATCCATGTTAAAGGGATGGGATGCAAGAGTGAATGAGGCTCAAGCCAGGCTGAGAAAGCTGAGGGTGTTCATGTGGAGAAGAGAAGGCTCCAAGGAGACCTCAGAGTTCCTTCCAGTGCCTAAAGGGGATCCAAGGGAGCTGGAAAGGGATTTTGAGCAAGGGCTGAAGTGATAGGTTCCCTGTGTGGCCAGAAAGCCCATGAAGCAGTTAACTCACCTGGTGCACTGGTCGGAGTGGGCAGGGGTCCTCTCCTGCACAGAAGGAAACACATAGCTGTGGATCTGCGTGGCTAAGGGACTCCCTTTGCCCTGGCTCCCAGCCCAAGCTGCCGCCCCCAGAGCTGGTGGGAGAGCAGAGGTTTGGCCGGCCTGGGCTTTATGGAGACCTGACAAGGCAAGTCATGGTGGCTCACCACCCACAGCCCACTTGGCAAACACGGGAATTGAACCTGACACAGTGTGGGAGAGGAAAAAAATAACTGGAAAGCACTGACTTGGGATAAAAGTCACAGGTGAGCCTCAGGGCATGTCTTTGTACATGCCCTTGCCCAGAGTGAGCCACCAGGAAGCCATAACTGGACATGACTCTTCTCTCAGTTTGGCAGCCAGAGTGGTAATTCATCCTCAGCATGAGTCTTGGCCTCACTCATCACCTTGGCCCTGACAGAAAAACCCTTCACTGTGTCCTCCCCGCCCAGCTTCTCTCCCACAAGAGTGAATCAAACTCTGCAGTTCCTCCTTCCACCCACAAATGATTTTAACTCTCCTCAGACAGACAGATCACACCAAGACCCATGCAAGCCAATATTTTTCTCTAATACCTTTAAGTCAAGCTTCCAATAGATTGAGAGGAACAAAACACATCGGTTTCAGGGTGTAAGCATCATTTGCAATAACAATTGCAGTTGTACATGTTACACACCTTACCTTGATATAGGTACAGGAGCTGGACTTCTCGCAGGAGTCACATTTCTCTGGGCATTATAGTAGTTTTCATAAACAACAGGAGCTAGGAAAAGTTGACAGTAGTAAAATACAAGCCTCTTACAGACAGAAAATACCTCCTGTACCAACATTCAGCTGCTAAGTTTTTCCCCTCTCTGAGAAAATGCCTGATCAGGAAACTAAAAAGCGGGACTATGATCTCCAGGGGCTGTCAAAGTGGCAGAGACTAGTGCTACACAGCAACAAATGAAACGCAAAATAAGTGTTTTCTTGACACAAAATGATGCTGACAAGAGCAGCCAGCTCTATGAGGAGTACAGAGCAGTCAGCACTGCTTTCTGAGATTCTACTAAGCTCTTACCCGGAGCCAAACTTCCAGTTTTGCGTAAATTTACGAAAAAATCAACATCCTTCTCAATGCTGCACATTTCTAAACTCTTGCGGATTTCCTCATATTTCTGCAAAAAGGGAAATAAATTGCATTTGTATACATCAAGTCAAAAAACAAGGCTTTTTCCCAATTGCTTACCACACATATGGTGAAAGACCAGTACTCACACAAGCTTCAGTGTTAGGCGAATCACAGAATCCCAGAACAGTCTGGGTTGTAAAGGAACTTTAAAGCCCACCCCATTCTACCTTCTGCCATGGGCAAGAACACCTTCCACTAGGACCAGGTTCTTCCAAGCCCTGTCCATCCTGGTCTTGGACATTTCCAGGAATGGGGCAACCACAGTTTCTCTGGGCAGCTTGTGCCAGGGACTTACCACCCTCAAAAAATGTGGGAATCCCAGAGGAAACCTCATTTGCAAGAGTTCTGGCCAATCCTTCTGCTTGCCCACTCGTGCCAGTGTCTGTGGTCAATCAAAGGACACAGCCCAACTCGGATGTAACACAGCTTAGTGCCCAGGAAAACAAATTGGGTTTTGCTTTCTATGCAGAAAAGTGAAGATTTTCAGTTGAGGTACCTCATCATTTTGGACACAGCCCAGGGACAGCTGGTTGACGTGGAGCCAGAGGGCATTACGGAAATAGTTGATCCGCTCGCACTCCTGAGTCTCAAAGAACTGAAACAACACAGAAAAAACTGTCCACAACATCTTTAAAACGAGGGCCAATCTCTTTTATCCTGATTGCTTCTCATCCCCATGTGCCAAAACAAAGCTAACTCCCAGGAGCAGTTGGTGTTGGTCTTCTGCAGGAAACAAGGAAGCTGTGAGTCATCCGGATTATACAGAGGAGAAATAATCCCTCTATGCAACCAGGTAATTCAAAGGTGAGTACTAAGCTTGGAAGATCTGCAAGACTAATGTGGAGGGGACCACCCAGCAAATTTCTACCTCTGGCGAGACAAAGCCAGCTTCTTAAAGGCAGGTACAGGTTCCCTAGGTACCCTGTGCTCCTTTGGTCCCAGCCAACACCCCTTACATAGGTACCCTTAAGTCACAGAATCACTTAGGCTGGAAAAGCCCTCCAAGATCATCAAATTCTAGCATTACTCCTGCACCGCAAAGGCCACCAGTAACACATTTCCCCAAACGCCACATGTACGTGTTTGTTGTTTGTTTTTTTTAAATTCCATGTTCCAGTATGGAGCAATGAAACAAAGCCCTGGGGATGTATAAAAACAGAAGTGTATTGACTGGTTGGTCTTCTTACTCCTCCCTGCCCAGCCCTTTTCCAAGCAGGTTTAAATCCTTTTGAAATCTGCTGTCTGGTATGCCTCAATTTCACATGCTTTCACACATTTCCATGAATATCCAAACTTGTTACCACTTATGACTTTTGCAACACACGGAGAGGAAAACTTACACATCATCCATCTGCAGAAGTGAAACTGCTGCTTTCCACTCCCCACCACAGAATCGTTAGGGTTGGAAAAGCTAAGAACATCGAGTCCAGCCACTAACCCAGCACTGCCAAGCCACCACTAAACTGTGTCCCTATCCTAGAGTCTGCCAGAGAAGACACCAAAAGCACACCAGCACAGAGACACCCACGTGCACCACACAAAACAGACAGCAAATTCCAGCTAAAAAAGGGAAAAGTAGAATAACAGCCTGAAGAGAGGCAACTTGGAAGGGATCAGTACAGCTGGGAATGGGAAAGCTGGCTGCAACCCTGAAGCAGATCTGTGAAAAAAAACTGGTTTTGCAGCCCCTGTCCATCCCTCAGTCACAGATCACAGGCTAGCAGCAGATCAGCTGCTCAGCCCTCTGGCTACCATTCTGGAATTCCCAAGCATGTGCTAGAAATCCCTGCTGGACCACTTTCCTGTGAGGCAGTCTGCTTCAGGCTGATACACCCACTGAGAGGAGTTCCCCCACTACACGGTCTGTGAGACACAAGGCAAGGAGCCCTTGGCACCGTGTGCAGGTGGAGATGGCTTTACCTGCATCTCTAGCCACCACCAGCCTCTGCTGAAAAGTCACGTAAAGTCTTCCACAGTTTCAGACAGCCTTCCAGGTGCTCCAGGAGATACTGGCCTGGAGTCACTGAGTATCCAGAGGTAACCACAGCTGTTCAAGATGACAGCCACACTACACATGCAAGAAGCTAGTGGGCAAAAATGTAGCTGTTCAAGATGACAGCCACACTACACATGCAAGAAGCTAGTGGGCAAAAATGTCACTACCTTGACTCTGTCAATTTTAGAATGTGGTGGAAAAACAAAAATAATGATTTAAGAGCAGAAACCTCAAAGTAGTGGGGCCTTGAATGCAGAAACCATGCCTGAGACACACACAAGGTTTAACTGCAATACATCCTGCTGCTTCACTGCCAAGGGAATACACAGACAGCAAATCTGCACTGCCCCTGAGCCCTGCAGCCAGGATTGAAAATCCAGAGGACGACGCTGCCATGTGAAGGTGTTAGGGGCATTTACCTCGCAAGCTTTGATGTGCTCGTTCTGCCACTCTTCCCGGATCTTCTCCATTGTGGTCACACTCTGCTGGTAACTCCTGTCTGCAAGACAAATCATATTTTGGCTGAAAGTGTCTCTGTCCATGGCAGTGGGGGTTGGAATGTGAACACCTCTAAGGTCCCTTCCAACCCAAATTATTTTATGATTCTGTGACTCCATGATTGACATTCATTTTAAAAAGTCCCTTCACTAGAAGGTAATTCTAGGGCTCGGAGAAAGGCTGAAAAGGCTGGGAGATCAGGGATAAAGCAGAAGGACATGGCTTTGGTGTGGCAACGCAGGCTTCTCCAGGGAAGCTGCCCACTGCTGCTATCTTGGGCATGTTTCCAAGCAGTTCCATGACCCAAGAGCTCCAGCTCTTGTGAAGCCATGCCACAGCTTCACAACTTTCTGCCCCTGGAAACACTCCCCTCACCCTCCCAACATGGCATTTCCACACTCACCAGTGTCCTCCAGTGCTGATTTTGTCTGAGCCAGCTTCAGGAACAGCTGCCAAAAATGGGAAAGACAAGAAAGGTGGAGAAGAGGCTGGGTGCATCACCAATGGCACTGCAGCCCCACTGGGGAACATCACCAGCCACCCCATCTCACCCCAAAACCCAGAGCTGGGAGAAGTGCCATGGGGCATGAGAGCAGCAAGAAAAGACGTCCTTTCCCTGCCTACGCCGCAGCCACACACTTCCCATACCTTCTCCTGCTGCTTCTGCGTGACCAGGTTGGCGTTGCGGTGCACAGCCTGCTCCGCTTCATCCTTGTCCCGGCAGCGCTGCTCGTAGAGACGCTTGGCCTAGGACAGACACCAGAACAGTCAGATGCAGACACACCTCAAGGGGAGGCTGTAGATTCCTTAAGGCTTTTGGGGTGAATAGGATAGCTCAGCACACCAGTGTTTCCACAGGAGTGGGGAACCGTGCTCACACAACAAAGCCTTAGGACGCACAGAACTTGTAGGAGCAGAGGCACACTCCTTGAGCATTTGGAGTCCACGAGGACCAGGACAAAGGATTCGAAGAGACGTTCTTCTCTTGGGTAAATCCACATGTTTATTGTGAATGGGTCCATGAGGGAAGAACAGGCCTGGAGCACTTCTGTGCATGGGGTTTTATGCAGGGGGTGTGACAGGGGTTGATATAAACAATTAACCAATGGAGATTACTGGGGAGGAGGAGAGGGGAGGATAGTATAATTTGGGAAACCAACAAGGTTATTCTCTGGGAGGGATTGTGTTACAGAGGCCAGTGGGGTCTCAAAGGATACATGACAGACATAGAACTTTCTGGATAAAAAGGATAGGTTTTACAGTAACTGACAGGGAGTTTAGGCAGGGTTTAGATGATGGACAAGGAAGGTGCTGGAACAAAGGGTGTGGAATAACTATATAGGGAGCAAAAGGGAATATACAAAATCTGGGGTAAGCTGTAACACATGAAATGTAGGGAAAGTAAGAATAAACCATTCCAGCAGAATACAACCAGAGGCCTTGGGGAAAAGCTCAGCCTGTGAGGGAACAGGCTGCCCCCAGAGCAGGGAATGGCACAAAAAGTGCCCTGCAGCTTGGGAAAAGCCTTGCAAGGCAGGCTGCTCTTGGTTGGGATGAAAAGCTCCTGGAAATCAAGGCCATGGGCATGTCCAGAGAAGGGCTGGGGAACAAGCAGCAGCACAAGTTTGATGAGAAGCAGCTGAGGGACCTGGGAAAGACGCTCAGACTGGAGAAAAGGAGACTCAGAGCAGACCTTCCAGCTCTGCACAGCTCCTGACAGGAGGGGACAATGAGGCTGGGGACAGGCTCTGCTTCCAGGGAACAAAGCACAGGACAAGAGGAAGTGGCCTCAAGTTGCATCAGAGGAGGTTTATAGTAGATTTTCAGAAAAACTTCTTCACAGGAAGGGTTTTCATACCCTGGAAAAGGCTACCCAGGGCAGTGGTACAGTCACCATCCATGGCAGTGTTCAAAAAAGCTGTGATATGACACCTGGGGAGATAGGTTAGTGATGGGCTTGGCAGTGCTGGGCAAATGGTTGGAGTCACGCATCTTAGAGGGCTTAGAGGGCTTTTCCAGCCTGATTCTAAACGATTCTCTGATTCTAAACGATTTGTATCCAACCCCGCAAGACTAACACTAGCTGTATCTTTGGCATGCTCTTCAATGTTTCTGAACACACCCTGCACACCACTCACACAAGACATGGCATCAAGAGTCACAGGAGAGGAGGAAATCCCTCTCATTTAAGCCTGTCCCAGTACTCTGTGCATGTGTGAGTGAGCAGCATTAACCCGCATGGCAAGAGACAGCAGCACATTTGCTTTACCTCCATGGTCTTCTTGTACTGAAGATTCCTGTTCTTGTGAATCGCCTCCATTATCAGCTCTATCTGTGAAGACAACAGACCTGGGGTCAGCATGTCACTGACCATCAAAGCTCCAGGACATATTGTGTGACTTAGAAGAGGATGAGCCACAAAACACGAGATGTGTTTGAAGACCTTCAAGCACCCAAATCATCTTCACAATACTCATCTTTTGTGCTTCTGCGTAAGTCTTGAATCACGTATGCAAAGGAGCTCTACAAACTAAATCCTGCAATATATAGTACTGTATCACCTCCATAGACTCTGGCAAAACTGAGAAGCCCACTCCCGTCTTCTATGTCCAAATCAGTCCCTGGTTCTAGCAGTTCTCCCTGGTTTTCCAGACAAAGGAGTCTCAAGTCAGAAGAAGTTAAAAGGTTCAGCCATTTTAGCAGTCCCTATGAAGATCATACAGCACTATAAACAAATGTTTTAAAAACATTCCAGTGCTATGGCTGGCCCCAAAAAGCACACGAAGAAGATATGGAAGTGAAAAGAAGGAAGTTGGAGGTTACTACACAGTTCAACACAGTTACAACACATAGGAAGGAGCTCAGTACTTCCCCAGCAGCATGAGCAGCGGGGGCACAGCACGGGCTGGGACATGGCATGAGACAGCACGAGGATCAGCCCCTTGCTGGGGCAGGATCAACACCCTGCAAGAAGGCACATCTTCCCATGGTACCTGACCTTTTTCCGATGCAGCTTTTGCTTTTCCCTGAAGTCCTCCATCTTCTTTGCTTCCTCCCGAAGGGTTTGCGCCAGCTGGATGTGACCTTGTCCCACATTGTCTATCTCTGCAAAGAGAAAATAATTATATATATATATATATATATATATATATATATATTCCTAAAGAGACTGTTCCTAAAGAGACTGTTTCTCAAGTCAACTGAGAACACATCACACAACCTCCTTCAGAAAAGTGAAAAAACTCCAACTTGTTTGAAGCAGCCTCCAAGCTCACCAATGTAAGGATCAGTCGTGCTGGAACCTGCTCCCCAGTTTGAGAAAACTCTCCCCCTCACGCAAGTAAATCTAGGCATGTTTCAACACACTGCATTGCCCCAGGCCAGCATGCAACAACATGGAGCACAGAAAAATGAAGGCTAAAGCAATCTCACGTTCTTCTTGCTGAAGGTGAGCGGCCACACTGTGAAACACCACCCCAGCAAGTCCAACAAGGGAGTGGAGCCAAATGCCAGCTCCTGATTCAACCCCCAAAGCTGAACTGCCAGCAGTGGTAAGAGCAGAGCTGTGCCAGGGAGGTCCACAGGAGCAGCAAAGAAACTTGGATCAGGCAAGGGATGAAGTGAGCACAGGATAGCATAGTGCTCATCCTCAAAGTGCTATCTGACAGTACCATGGCAGGATGTGACACATGACAATGTACACTAGCCAAAGCACCATCTTTTAGATGTTCCAGCTGGAATCACATAGTCATTTAGGCTGGAAAAACCCTCTTAAGGTCCTCAAGTTCAACCATTCCCCCACCACCAAGGCCACCATTGACCTATGTCCCCAAGTGCCACATCCACATGGCTTTTAAATCTCTCCAGGGATGAGGACTCCACCACTGCCCTGGGAAGCCTATGTCAGGGCTGGACAACTGTTTCCATGAAAAAAATTCCCTAGTATCCAATCTAAACCTTTGCACAGCCTGAGGCTATTCCCTCTCATCCTGTGCCTGTTTCCTGAGAGCAGAGCCCAATCTGTCCCCTCCTGTCAGGAGTTGTGCAGAGCCAGAAGTCCCCCCTGAACCTCCTTTTCTCCAGCCTGAGCCCCTTTCCCAGCCCCTCAGCCGCTCCTGGGGCTCCAGCCCCTTCCACAGCTCTGTTCCCTTCCCCAGACACGCTGCAGCCCCTCAATGTGCTTCTTGCTGTGAGGCACCCAGAGCTGTCTCCAGGTTTGAGGTATGAGTTACAGTGTGCTTGTGAAGAGGAAAGAGGAAAGCCTGTCCAACAAACTCCAGATGAGCTTCCTGTGCACAGCTTCCTATGTACAACATAAACATGACCTCTGAGCTCCAGCCAGACCTAAAGGCCCAAGAGATCCCAAAATTATGACCTGTGGGTCTCCAGCCCCACACATGTCCTCCTGGCTCAGTTTGTCGCAAACCCCACACACTGGGATGAACCAGACCAGCAGTACAGCCTGTGCCTGGTCTCAGCACTGGACAGCTTTAGAGATTTCTCTGCTTTTTTCTTCCCAAGCAGTCGCCTTCAGGCTTCAGGTTTTCGTGCCAAGTGTCCTGGCAAACACAAATAATTACTTACGTTGTTTGAAAACATCTAGGGATCTCTTCAGTGTGCTGAAAAACACAAGCAGGGCATTAAAAAGTGTGGAAAAGCCCAGTCAGACACAGGCATCAGCAGAGCACCTCTTCCAAAACAGAGCTCATTCAACAGTGGCCAAAGAACCACAGAGCACATTTATTTACCCTGTTAGTACCTCCAGCTTTTTCCCCTCTCAGCAGGTATAACACAGTTCACTTGGTTTGACACCTACTTTACATCTTTCTGAACACTGGATGCTATTAAAAATTCAAAGTTTCATGACAAATGTTTCCAGCAACCTCCTAAAACCATCATTTGTAACAGATGAACAATTTCAACGTGGTGCATTTGCCAGCAGCTGGGAAAGTAGGGAGCTTTTCTCCCTATTAATACTGCACAGTAAAGATGTCAGAAACATTTTAAGTGACACCTCAATATGAAACCGTAAGTAAATGACCAGGGCATGTATAAGGTATAGAAACAAAAGAGGAAGCAGAAGCACTGAGGGTCACTTGGGAAAGGGAGCAAACCATGGTGGCCACAGCATGCTGGGCTCTAAAGATTTGCATGGTTTGAGTCAAGGAAGTACCTGTACTTCCCTCTGGCTACAAAACCTGTCTGGAGGTAACCCAAGGTCTCATGATCCTCAGCTTTCTGCTGACCCACCAGCTCACACTCTCCTTGACATTCTACAGTGCTTTGGTTAATCTGTGGCTAAGGGGAACTTTGTGGGCTCCAAATCAAAGCAAATTAGAACCCAACTGGGCGCTGCTCATTCATGAGAATGACTTCAGTTCATATTCTGAACGTCCCGATCACATTTCAATTGTTTTGTCTCACAGCTTCCTTCCTTCTCTTCCTTCTTCACTGCTTCAGGGACACCCATAAAAGCAACTGTGAACTTACTTCAGCTCCGTCTGCCCACACGGCTTCTTCTTCGACAAGTTTATAAGCTCCTTGCCATATTTTTCTTCTATAATTGCTCTGTTGAGGAAAGACAGAAATCGGAGAGAAATCACTGATTGGTTTGGGTTGGAGGGGACCTGAAAGCTCAGGTCCCAGTTCTACCCTCTGCCATGGGCAGGGACATCTTCCACTAGCCCAGGTTGCTCCAAGTCCTGTCCAACCTAGCCTTGGACAATTACAGGACAGGGCAGCCACAGCTGCACTGGGAAACCTGTGCCAGGGAAGGTCTCACCACCCTCACAGCCAAGAAGTCCTCCCCAATATCCCGTCTAACCCTGCTCTCTGTCAATTTGTGGCAGTAAGTACTCTCTGTACCTGCCACTAATCCTTAGGGAGAGCCTCTGAAGAAGAGAACAAATCTGGTGAAGTGGCATAAATAACACCTTTGAGAGACCAGATTATCTCCCTGTCTTGGAAGAAAGGAAGGAGAAAAAGAGAGCTCATGTGTTTCACTGTAAGAACAACCAGTTCTTTGCAGCTGCTTTGAAATCACTACAGACAACCAACTTGCTTAGTCAAATGTAGTTCTCTCCATGTGGGCAACCCTAGCTGTTTGTGGCCAGTGGAAAGGAACATGCACTGCTAGAAGCTGCCATTAGAACATCTACTGGATAAAACAAGTAACACCTTAAATGCCCTAACTACTAACACAGATGGAGACCTCGGTGTGGTTGATTTCTCAAGTTTGGCAATGAAATTCACCTACCTTAACTCTAAAAAAGCTCCAGAAGCTAATAGGGAAATTGAAAAAATATGTATTATAAGTTGATTTTTTTTTCTACCTAACAACATTCCCATGAACTGGAGAACTGGGCCAAGTCCAGAGAGCGGCAAATCCAGGTCCAGCCTCTGATCTTCTCCTGGCTAAACACTTCAGTGGCAAGCTACACCTCTTTCAAGACCAAAGAGGGCACAGGCTGTAGAGGAGCCTTTTGGCACTCTGCATTGTCACAACTGAGTGAGACTTGGTTCTCAGGGTCCACTTCCTCAAGTGGAAGGCCCAAATTTTCCTGGAACATGGTATTACAGTCTGAACAAATGTAGATGTATTAGACACGTTTAAGTGCAGTTCGCCTCCTGTTCATCCCCATTTTGGTTATTCCAGGATGCTCTGTACTGAGTCATGCAGTCAGAGGTTGGTTTTCTCCAGTTGTCATTACCAAAAACGACATTAATTCAATGTACAGTGTTATACAATGCTCTTCGTATTTAGGCATATTAGCTAACCAGGTGAACCATAAAGGAAAAATACATGGCCAGATTATCGCAGCTGTTTTTGCAGCCACTGAACCTCTGTGGTCATCTCCTCTGACTAATAATGGCAGTACCTAGCCCTACCACTTTTTAATGCTGAATCTGTGGGGTGTTCATAAAGTACAGAGACAAAGACAGGACAAAGCCATGGCTCTTCCAGGCCAAGATCTTCTAACCTGATCTTCTGCAAGGTAAACAGCAAGGTGAACTTCATGGGACTGCATTTTAACATCAGTTAAACATGGCAGAAATTAAACTGGGAATACCAGTAGTGACACAGCACCATGCCTAGGCTCAACCCAAACCATTGTCATAGGCAGCTCCCTACCTTTCCTTCAGAAAGTCTTCAAACTCTTTGCAGTTCTTCCTGCCATCATTCATATGCTGAATGATGCTGTCATAGCCAACTGTGCTGGTCAGATCCGTGCTCTGAAAACACAGGAACAGGAGTCGTGTCCTTATCAGTGCAATCCATGGCCACTGCCATCTCCTGAAGCACTTGCACAGGCCATGGCTCAGTGCAAGCAAGTGTGCAAGTGCCTCTTTATTGAAATGAAATCTTTTCTTTTAGGAGTAGGAGAGACTCCAGAATGAGAACAATGGTGGCAATTTGAGACAAGGTACATCTGTGCTACTCACACTTGCCATAGACTTCTGAAAGGTCAGTGTTTTCTTCCAAATTATTCCTTAAAAACATAAATTGCACTGATGCATGAAGAAAAAGAAAGAAAAAGGAAAAAGGAAAAAGGAAAAAGGAAACGGAAAAAGAAGAAAAGAAAAAGAAAAAGAAAAAGAAAAAGGAAAAGGAAAAGGAAAAGGAAAAGGAAAAGGAAAAGGAAAAGGAAAAGGAAAAGGAAAAGGAAAAGGAAAAGGAAAAGAAAAAGAAAAAGAAAAAGAAAAAGAAAAAGAAAAAGAAAAAGAAAAAGAAAAAGAAAAAGAAAAAGAAAAAGAAAAAGAAAAAGAAAAAGAAAAAGAAAAAGAAAAAGAAAAAGAAAAAGAAAAAGAAAAAGAAAAAGAAAAAGAAAAAAGAAAAATGCAGCAATGACGCAGGCTGACTAACTGTACCCCATTCTTTCCCCATTCCTATGCATGGCTGCAGAAAAGGGATCAATAGTAGGAGCAGGTATGAAGCTCAGCAATAGGAAACAAAAGTCACAAAACGTTATCAAGAAACCCGAAGAGGATAGTGGCAAGATGGAAAGATCCAGAAAATGGTTCAAAGCCAGGATGAGAGTATGCAGAGATCTGGCATAAAAGTGTGGGCAGCAGAAGAGGGGATTTCTCAGGAGTTTATTCCTGGTGCAATTAAGGAGGAGGAACAGGGCTGGCACTTGTGATAAAGGAAAAATTTAAATAAGGGGAATTCCCCATTCAAGTACTTGATTGTCAGTGACCAGAAAGCAAGAAGTGGAACAGAGATGTGGTGGAATGGGACTAGCAGAAAATACACAGGTATCCCAGATCAGCTTTGCATGGGAAGACAGGACTGTGGAGCAGAACCTAAACAGAAACCAAACTTCATTTACAAAGTACAAATGTCCCTCCAGAATGAGGTTAGTACTGATAAACCCACAACCAGCTCTCAGGTTGCTCTACATCTTCACTAATCAGGTCCATGAAAAGGAAACTGCACTGGAGGTCAAGCATCATTACATTTGCAAAACACAGGAACAGCCTAAGTTGAATTCCTGTCTCCAAATGGATGCAAAGCATAACTGCTGGTCACTGCAAGCCCAGACAGGAGGGAGGGTCAGAGCCCCATCACTGCATGTCCAGGGGCACCTGGAGGTTCCTGCATCCTCTTCTGCTACGTGGCACTCTTGGGCTCTCTGTGCCAAGCAGAAGGGTCAAGGGGAGAGCTGGAACTCTACATCAACAATGTCCACTAAGCTTCTTGTTTTATCACTCTTCCTCCTACAGTAGTAGGATTTAATTCCAGTATGTGTGTGTTTCCTAAGCACCCAAGGCTGGACCAGACCTCAGGGTGCAAGCTGTTACATGAAACACAGGATCACACAATTGTTTAAGTTGGAAAAGCCCTCTGAGATCCTAAATGTTCCCCAGCACTGCCAAGCTGCTCACCTACCCATGTCCCCAAATGCCACATTTATATGGCTTTTAAATTCCGCCATGGGAGTTTTCCATGGGAGGAGCTCCTGGCCCAGATGGAGCTGGGCAGGATTGTATGGTGCCAAATCAGTCTTTTCAGAAACCTTCTGGGCAGGTTTGGCACAGAAAGAGTCAAAAGGACCAGTATGACTGCGGGTGATCAGCCTGGAGAAGGCTCCAGGGAACCTTCAGAGCTCAGAGCCCTGTCCAGTGCCCACAGGGGCTCCAGGAGAGCTGGAGAGGGACTTGGGACAAAGAATGGAAGGACAGCACAAGTGGGAATGGTTTCCCCAGAGGGCAGGGTTAAATGGAATATTGGGAAGGATTTCTTGGCTGTGAAGATGGTGAGGTCCTGGCACAAGTTGCCCAGAGAAGCTGTGGCTTCTCCATCCCTGGAAGTGTCCAAGGCCAGGTTGGACAGTGCTTGGAGAAATCTGGGATAGTTGAAGGTGTCCCTGTCTATGGCAAGAGGAGGAATTGTATGGTCTTGAGGGTTTTTTTCAACCCAAACCATTCTGAGATTCTGTGACAGCAAAGGCAAGGCTGGCAACAGAAATGGAAGAGGAAACGCAACATGGCAAGCACAGAGCCATGAACACAGATAAGAAGATTTAAAGCCATAATAAACTAACCCAAAGGCAATTATGAAGGATGGGGAGCTGCACCAAGCCCTGCCGAAACAGAGCAGGAGGATATCTACTGCCACTCTCCAGCTCACATCTGTCCTAGTCCTCCCTGTTCAGCAGAGCTCTGACCCCACATGCTATTTAGATGACAGCCCATGGAAACTGAAAACAGATGATTTCAAGGTGACAAAGCAGCACCTGATGTTTCCCGAGCTCCCAGGACATGCAACCCCCCTCTCCCTGATCTGCTGCCTGGATTTGCACACAATGGACTCAATAACCACAAGGAATTTGTGTGCTGCTTGTGATATTTTGGGCTTTGGTTACACTTTCAGCCAAAAGAGAGACTAAAGTGCTCAGCTTGGGATGTGAAAGCATGTCATGATCCTGTCTGAGTCACAGCAAGCTGCTGAGCTTGACGCTTCCACCTTCTACCTAACTTTACGTCAAAAACCCCAGCAGAAAACACACAATGTGAAGCAAATGGCACTGGAGAAACACAGAAACAGAAACGCTTAAATTAGAAAAGCCCTCTACGATTGTTAAGTCCAACCAACTCCCCAGCACTGCCCAGCCCACCACTAACCCATCTCCCTAAGTGCCACATCCACATGGCTTTTAAATCTCTCTGGGGACAGGGACTCCACTACCACCCTGGACAGCCTGTTTCTAGGATTAATAACCCTTGCACATCACTTGACACAACCTTAGGCCATTTCTTCTCATCCTGTTCCCTGAGAGCAGAGCCCGACCCCCTGCGCCCTCCCCCCCATCTGTCCCCTCCTGTCAGAAGTTGTGCAGAGCCAGAAGTCCCCCCCAAGCCTCCTTTTTTCCAGCCTGAGCCCCTTTCCCAGCCCCCTCAGCCGCTCCTGGGGCTCCAGCCCCTTCCACAGCTCCGTTCCCTTCCCTGGACACGCTGCAGCCCCTCAATGTCTCTCTCGTCCTGAGGAGCCCAGAGGTGTCCCCAGCACTGGAGGTGCCTCAGCAGTGCCAGCCCAGGGGACAGGCCCTGCCCTGGGGCTGTGTCACACCATGGCTGGGACAGCCCAGGGGCCATCGGCCTCTTGCCCGCCTGGGCACTCCTGGGCTCCTGTCCTGGCACCAGCACCTCCAGGGTCCTTCCCCAAGGGCCATTTCCAGCCCCTCTGCACCAGCCTGGAGCTGCAGGGGTTGGGTGACCCAAGGGCAGGACCTGGCATTTCTCTTTGGTGCCCCTCACACCACTGGCCTCAGCTCATGGATCCAACCTGCCCAGATCCCCTTTGAGAGCCTTTCTGCCTTCCAGCAGTCTGTCCCAACCTTTCCAAAGTGAAAGGTCTGGGGCACTGCACTTGTTCATGGACCATATGTGGAAAGGTTTATATTTATTCCAAGCTCTTAGTATGTTTCCTCAGCCTTGCATGCGCTTAGAGAAACACACCAGAAACCGGTGACTATTTTAGTAGTCAGAAACACTGTGCAATTGTAGCTGGTTGTGCTGTCCTTGCCTACAGCCAGTTCAGCCTCAAAACTGCTCATTGTCCTACAGAAGCTGCTGAGACAAAGAGAAGTACTTATGCTGGTGCCTGCAGGGAGCAGAGTGAGGAGAGACTGGACATGGTTGCGGTTCCTCCCCACCCTATTACCAGGAGGGTACAAGAGGACAGACAAAACTCACTGCAGGGAGGAAAAGGCCTCACTGCAAATCCACCCACCTGGGTCCAGCACCCTGCAAAAAGCAGCTTTTTGATTTGTGATTTTCCATTTGAAGTATCCTTCCCCTATGCCAACACCTTCCCTGCTTGTCCCAGAGACACAAAAGCAATGGACCATCCTGCCCTGATGCAATGACTTCTTCTCACAAACCCCACCTTGTTTCTTTGAAACAATGACCTGGGTATTTCACAATGCTGCTGCTAAGTTCCACCAGGCCAGTCCCCGCTCAGAGAAGGACAAACAGGGGAAAGGGGAAGTGAAACAGCCACTATCAGTTAGCAGCCAGGGAATAAACCCAGGAAGCCAAGGCTGCATCCACCCAGCCACTGCTTGTTTTAGTAGCATCACTAAACACATTGCAGGGAGCAGAGCACTGCCTCATTGAAGGCAGAATGATCAAAATTCCACTCTCCAAGTTGCAACCTGTTAGCCCACAGATTAGAATTAGAGTGGTTCTTAGCATTATTGTAATTTCTATTTTTACCATATGGTTTTACAGCACCAAAGTGCACTGAGGAGATCCAAGGCTGTTCGGTTACTCAGAACGTGTGCAAGAACAGGCTTGTGGAGAACAAGACATGTACTAAGAAAGTGAAAAAAGTGAAAGAAAAGACCTCACACAGTGAAAGAAGAAGAGCAGATTGCAAAAACAAATGAAAACAAAATGTTGTGCTTGCCGACCAATTTGTGGCAATTACAGGCAGGGCAAGAGCAAACAAACGGGGAGCTTTGGGGTATTTTTGTTTTTGCAGAGCTACCTCACAGGCAGGCAGGACACACAGCCTATGGGAGTGAGTGCCATAGGAGTCAGAGCATGCAGGGCAAAAAATTTTCAGCTTCAGGCATGTCAGGACTTCAGTCCCTGAGCAAGCAGGATCTGCAGTGGGATGCCAGAAATCAAACCTCTTTATTTAAGAAAATTCATTATCTTGTGTTGAGATCCAAGAGCATGAGCAAACTTCAGTGCAGAAAGCCAACTGGCCCTGTGTTCTCCCGACAGAGCACATTAGCAATATCACACATTAGCAATATCAACTCCAGCAGGGAACAGGAGCCAGTGCAGAAGCAGACATATCACCCACCAAAGGAACAAGGACTACTGGGGTTTAAAACTACATTAGTCCCCAGGTGAGGCTGGAAGTACAGTTCTGCTATCCCGACAGAGCAAAGGGTGGGCTGCAGCTTAGCCTACAATCACAGAATCCAAGAATGGTTCAGGTTGGAAACAACCTTAAACCTCATCCCATTCCACCCCCTGCCATGGGCAGGGACACCTTCCACTACCCCCAGTTGCTCCAAGCCCCATCCAACCTAGCCTTGGACACTCCTAGGGATCCAGGCACAGCCACAGCTTCCTTGAGCAAGCTGTGCCAGGGCCTCATCACCCTCACCCTTACTATCCTATCCCCACAAAGAAATTTGGAGATCATCACACACAACCAGTCACATTTCAAATCTAGAAGATCCAATATCAAAACTGGCCCAGGGTTTGAACGTTTGCACATTTTTTAGCCTTTGTCCCATCAGTTGGAGCATACTTCCCCTGGAGTGCTCCCAAAGTCTCCTCCTTTTCATCAGGTTATCCTAACCACTGACAAGATTTCTCCCACCAGAATAACATATATTTTTTCCAGTATTTAGGGTTTCTGCAGGTAGAATGGGATGATGAGTTAATTTGGGGGAAAAAAGAAGACGTGGACATTTTGTTGGACTACAGATCTGAAGCTGAGCCAGCATCACCACTAAAGAACCAAGTGTAGCAGAATCTGCCACCAGCCCAGGATCATCCAGAAATGGCTCTCTTGGTCTCACCTTGTCTGACAGCTGAAGAATCTACAGAAGATGAAAGTTGTGCCTCACCAACCTCTTTGTGATGACAGGACACAGAATGATGGTTTAAAACTAAATATTAAATATAAGGAAGAGATTAATACTAAATATAAGGAAGAAATTGTTTGGATTGTTTATGATTGAGGGCATTAAAACACTGCCACAGGTTACCCACACAAGCTGTGGCTACACCATGCCAGGAAGTGTCCCAGGGCAGGTTTGACAGAGCATAGAGCAACCTGGTCTTGTGGAAGGTGTCCCTGACCATAGCAGTCTGCTGGACTAGATGGTTTGTAAAAAATGCTCTGTGCTTCTATGATTCTAAGAAATAACTTGCTTCAGCAAAGACTTCTCCTTCTGCTTCTGCCTTACACAAAGCAATCTAAGAGGAAAATTGCAGGAGGAAGCACGTACCCACTCACAGCACTCAGGAGGTGGAAGCTGGATGTGCAGCCCCCCACACCTTGTCTTGATTTGGTTTTTTTCTTCCTACCCTTATTCACTCCTCCTCCCAAACCCTCACAGCTGATGCACAGTCACCAGTACATGGTGTGGCAGCTGCCTGGGGTGGTACCTGCCTTTTCCATGGGCCCAATGACCACAAAGACGCCTCAGTCTCTCCACTGACTCACATCCATCATGTTCCTGTCCAACCTCCACCACAGCTGCCTGCCTCAGCCACGTTTCCTTGGTCGGGGGGCTTGAAGCACACAGTATTCAGAAAGGACAAAACCCAGGAAAAATCCCTGGCAGCACCAGTGGTTTGGGACTTAGCAAGAACTAGGGATTATTCAGGAAATAGCTGTATTCGCAGTAAAAGTGGCCAAGCAGGGGTGAGCACTCCATGCAGCACTCCACATCCGCCTTGTCTTGGGAGCTGGGGGCTGCTCCTGTACTGGTGTTTTCTCCCACTGAGCCCCCTCCTCCAGGATCCTCCTACAAAATGCACCAGGCTGCTGGAGAGGAACAAACAGGGCAGAAATGGCCAAAGTCAGCTCTGCGGTGAGAAGCTCTTCAATCCAATGTGCCACTGAGGCATGACAAATCCTGTTTACTCAGCCTTTCTGGCATCACAGTTATTCCCCCAGCGCTGGGGGTGCTGCCAGCACACTCAAAACCTCCCCTCTGCACATTTGCAAAGCAAAGGGAGCACTGTGGAAAACTTATGTGCATCTAGCAGGCTGCTAGATGCAAAGTTGGCTTTATTCTCTGCAACAGGTTTGAAACCTTTGTGGGATTTATATATTTGACAATGCTATGCCAGTTAACTTACCAATGATGCTGGGTGACACTGGCACTCCGCACTTATTCCTCAGCACTCAGGAGCCCCAGACCTGGTGCCAGCTTTTCCTGGGGCCTGTGCTTCTCTCCCACATCCTACAAGATGGGAGCTGCTTCCAGGCAATATCTGGGAAACCCCAAGCACCATTCACAGATAAAGATTTTCAGCCCCAAAAGACCAAATTTGGCAATTTACTTCCTGGTTGCCAGTACCTAGAATGAAGGTCCACCACAAGAGGAACTGAGCAGCCACAGAGCTGAAGCTTTGCAGCAGATGTGTGGGTTTCCTGCACTTCTCCTTTTATAAAAGCATAATTCAGACTGAAAAGAATAAATTGTGGTTTTCCCCGAACTGTGGGTTTTCCTCCCTGGCTGAACAGCTGGCAGCAGCACCACACTGAGTGACTTGCTCTTAGTCCAGGATTAGCTCCACATCAAGAGAGCACTTTTTTGCCATGGTGTCTCCAAGCAGTTCACCAATGGCAAATGAATGATATCAAACCCTTCAGCCTGGCACTGACTTCTTCCAGCAAGGCAGCAGCCACTTGCTGGGATTATTTTGGCTGCAAGGAGCAGGTTGTAAAGACACTCTCAAGACATATATGGTGAGAGTGCCTGCTAAGGATCAGAGAATCCAAGAATGGTTTGGGTTGAAAGGGACCTTAAAGCCCATTTCATTCCATCCCCTGCCATGGCCAGGGACGCCTTCCACTATCTCGGGATGCTCCAAGCCTCATCCAACCTGGCCTTGGACACTTCCAGGGATGGGGCAGCTTCTCTGCGCAACCTGTGCCAGTGTTTTATCGACACAGAGCACTCAGCAAAGTCACCCCACGACCACGATTGCTGGCTTTGGAGCCAACTCTAACCACACAGGAGTGATCCCTCCAGCTCCAGCTGTGCCCCCGGCTCCGGATGGCTCTGCTCCCGCTGTCCCGGTCCCGCCGTGCTCCCACTCACCCAGAAGTGGTCCCTGAACCGCGCCTCCCGCATCCTGCTGCCGCCACGGCCGCGCTGCGCCTCTCCCGGCCCGGCCCGGCCCGGCCCGCCCCATGGAGTCTCCTCCCACGCACGGCTGCTCCCGCCCCAGGACGCCGCGGGTCGAGGAGCGGGACGTGCTGCGGCAGGCGGGTGGTAGCGGCGGGGAGGGGAGCAGCGCTCCGTGGGTAAACCCACCCGTGACGGCCCATCCCGCTGAGCAGCAGGAGCGGAGCGCCACCTGTAGTACCCTGCCCGCCCGGCTCGGAGTATCGGGAATATTTTTGGAAGGTTCCACGGAATCACAGAATTGCTTAGGTTGCAAAAGTCCTCCAAGGTGATGGAGTCCAGCCATTCAACCAGCACTGCCAAGCCCACCATTAGCCCATGTCCCACACTTCCATATCCACAGGACTGTTTAATCCAAGGATGAGGACTTCACCACTGCCCTGAGAAGCCTGTGTTAGGGCAGGAAAACTCACCAGAAATTTTCCTAATATACAATCTAAACCTCTCCTGGCACAGCTGGAGGCTGTTGCTTATCCTGTCCCTGTTCCCTGGGAGCGGAGCCCACCCCGGCTGTCCCCTCCTGCCAGGAGTTGTGCAGAGCCGGAAGATCCGCCCTGAGCCTCCCTTTCTTCAGGCTGAGCCCCCTCAGCCGCTCCTGAACACACACAATCCTCCTTCACCACGCACGTCACGCACTGTTTATTAGGGACCATTGCCTGACACAAGGCACTCCATGAGGGACCTCTGAGCAATGCCTGAAAAATATGAAAATGGAGATCAGACACTGCGTACTGAAATGCCTCAGTCACACCCATCACACTCAGTTGCTGCCTCTGTTTGAACACAGGGACAGCTAAAACACTCCAGTGATGTAAAAAAAAAGAAAAAGGCATTTTCAACTTACTGGAACAAGTCCGCTCAGCTGAAACCTGAAGCTGATTTAGGGAGATTAATCCTGTGTGTAGCCTCCTGACACAGGAGAGCAACCACCTTTGCCATGAATCCATATCATCAAGCACCTAAATGGGCTCTAGAAGAGCTGGAGTGGGACTTTGGACATCAGTACAGAGTAATGCAACAAGGGGGGATGGCTTCTCACTGAGAGACAGCAGGGATAGGTGGGATATTGAATGAGACTCTTCCCAGTGGAGAATAGTGAGGCCAGGGTACAGGCTGCCCAGAGCAGCTGTGGCCCCCCACCCCTGGCAGTGCCCCAGGCCAGGTTGCATGGGGTTTGGAGCAACTTGGGACCAGGCATCCTGCCCATGGCAGAGGGTGGACACAGATGATCTTTAAGGTCCATTTCAAACCAAACCACTGTGAGTCTGTGATCCACTCACCATTTTCCAGATTCCCAGGTCCATCCCTTGACCACAGCATCCCACGGCCCCACTCAGGACCCACAACACATCCTCCAAAACCTTCATCCACTGACCTTCACTCTGACCTGACTAGATGCATTTAGTACATGGTGCTTCCATGAGGAAGTTACCACCTTCTGCATCACAGCAGCAAGAGGGCAGAAACCAGAACCTTGGAACATTTCTCTTACGTTACTAGGAAAAAATATATCTCTGTGTACTTTTGGACTAAGACACTTCTGAGCTCAGGGCTTTCCAACTACAGCAGCTCATTAATAAAAGATGGCACAGCAACATCAAGCAATAACCAGGGTTTAGTCACTGGGCAGAAACACAAGCTGCAAAAGGTGTCCTGGAAGGAACAAATTATGCTGGGCAGATCAGAGCGGACATGTTCCACAGCAGTATTCCCTCATACCTGTGAGGACCTCCAGCCACCTCTTCTGGGCCTGTGGAGTAAAGGAAACAAGATAGTGAAAGACCAAAGATCTGCACAGGAGTCCCTGCTCCTGGAGCACAGCACTAACTGTTCCCAAAAAGGTATCTGCCATGTCCGGATTGCAAGAGTGTGTTGTGGCGAGTTCTTTACCAATGGTTTGTCCCTGGCCTTCCCACAATCTCCACACAATTGGTTTGGCCTTAAGGCAGTTCCCTCCCCTTTTTCTGTATACCAATCCGTTTGTCCCAACTCCTTGCTTGTCAATCAATGCGTATTCCTCCCTCCATTCCAGAAAGTTTGATGTTCCTCGGCACCCTGTTGGTTCCTTTGCATTGTAACCACCCCTCTTGTTCCCCCATTGGCTTGGATTTCGTGGACCCCGCCTCATGATCCTCCCCTGTCAAATTGTCATTGGTTGCAGCATTGTGTTCACCATTTGCTCTACCCCCATTTAAAAATTCATGTCTCCCCATATTCGGGGCTCTCTCTCCCTGGACCCTTCCACCACAATAAGCCCTGTTGGAACCTCATATTGAGAGGCTCCTCCTCCTCCTTTGCTTGGTCTTTGACGTTACCCCACTCCAGTGTCTTGGGGCTGGCAGCCCCAGAGGTCCTGCCTAAAGGCTAACCTAGCACCTAAGCAGCTCCCCACGCTTGATGTGTGGATGCTCCATTTGGACTGAGCTGGGGCATAGAAGATTTGGGGGACACATCAGAGTGCATTTATTTTTGCCCAGTACTGCAGAGCTCACTTTCTCAAAGCACTCAAGCCATTAACAAGAGAAGCTTGTTAGTCTGAACTGCATGAGAATGTTTCCAGCTGCCTGGAACTCCACAGGTTTGGACTGGGAAGCAGCACACTCCTGTACAGGAAACTAACTGGGGACAGTGCACACATCAAGGGCAGTCCTGCACTGGCCCTGAAACCTCCCGACCCATTGCCCTGGGCTGATCCCACAGCATAGGCAGGGGGAAAAGGGAGGATTCTGCCCTTGCGCTCAGGTGAAACCCCACCTGGAGAGCTGCCCCCAGCCCTGGCTTGAATGGCACAAGGATGTGGAGCTGCTAGAGTGAATTCAGAGCAGGCACCAAGATGATCAGAGGGATGGAGCATCTCTTCTGAGAATTAGGATTGTTCAGCCTGCAGAAGAGGAAGTTCTGAGATTACCTAACTGCAGCCTTCCAATACCTGAAGGGAGCTGACAAGATAGAGAGACTATTTACATGGGCCTGGAGTGACAAGGAGCAATGGCTTAATAGTGACAGAGGCCATGGTTAGATGGGATATTGGAAAGAAATTATTGGCTGTGAGGGTGGGGAAGCCCTGGTACAGGTTGCCCAGAGCAGCTGTGGCTGCCCCCTCCCTGGACGAGTCCAAGGCCAGGCTGGACAAGGCTTGGAGCAACCTGGGATAGTGGAAGGTATCCATGGGCATGGACCCATACATTACATGAAGCAAGACAACCTTCAAGGTCCTCTCCAAAACAATTCTGGGATTCTCAGATTTAAATTTCTAGCTATTCTCAGAATCACAGAATGATTATGTTGGAAGAGACCTTCAAGATCGAGTCCAACCCATGCCCTAACACCTTAATTAAACCATGGCACCAAGTGCCACATCCAGTCCTTTTTTAAACACATCCAGGGATGGTGACTCCACCACCTCCCCAGGCAGACTATTCCAACACTTCATCACTCTTTCCATAGAACTTTTTCCTCGTATCTAACCTAAATTTCCCTTGGTGCAGCTTGAGACTGTGTCCTCTTGTTCTGTCAGCTGCTGCTGGCAAGAGACCAACCCCCACCTGTCTACAGCCACTCTTCAGGAAGTTGTAGAGAGTGGTAAGGTCACCTCTGAGTCTCCTTTTCTCCAGGCTAAACCACCCCAGCTCCCTCAGTCGTTCTTCATACGGCTTGTGCTCCAAGCCCCTCACCAGCCTCGTTGCCTCCTCTGGATGTGCTCAAGCATCTCAACATCCTTCCTGAACTGAGGGGCCCAGAACTGGACACAGCACTCAAGGTGAGGCCTGACCAGTGCGAGTATAGGGGAAGAATGACCTCCCTGCTCCTGCTGGCCACACCGTTCCTGATCCAGGCCAGGATGCCATTGGCCCCCTTGGCCACCGGGGCACACTGCTGGCTCACATTCAGCCTCATGTTCATTACTGCTGCGACAGCTACACCTGCAGTTGTCCTGAGACACAAGGACCAGTATTCCAAAGGCCAGGCACAAGGAATGGTCAGACAAGCAATTCCAAGAAATGTTGTCAGTGTCATTTAAGAGATTCCTGTGATGTCCAGTGGGGGTTATCCCCATGACAAGACAGCCCAAGTTACCTCTCCAGCTGCATTGCCTTTCTGCAGGATAAGCTGCCTGGCACAAACAATGAACACTGAGAAGGTCCCTCAGCTCTGTCACTCTCCTGATTCATGTCAGGGGAGTATGCCCGCTCAACCATTAAAGATACCCCTGATTTCCAGAGCTCCTTACCAGGGCTGTGTCCAGGGGAGTTCAGATCCGTGGTTCTACAGGAGCAAGAGTGAGCCGAAATACAGAGAAAAAGCAGTAATTCAGAACACAGTATTTTTACATTCAGAACAGAGCCTTTTTACATGGGAACCTTTATTCTCATTGAGATCTGTACATTCAAGTCGCACATGCTTTTGTCTCTGACGGAGCTCCAACACCGGACCACAACAGCCTGGTCAGATGGAACAGTTTTAAGAGTTTACGCCTCGAAAGTAGCCAGGAAATTTGTGACTATTTCCTTCAACTTTGCTTCTGTCTGGTCAGAAATCTTCCCTTCAGTCCTGTGGGAAGAGTTCAGTTAATTTCTGACATAGCAATCAAAACAGGGTCAACCCCGAGACAAACACCAAAGCTTTACAACAAACCTTCCCGTTTCTGACAAATTCAGTAGGTAAATGAATACATTTGTTTGGTGCACAAAGCCATCCCACTGACAGAACATCCCTTCTCCTGCAAGAGCCAGTCCTGTTTAAGAACTGAAGTTTGTTCACAAATTCTTTAAAACGGCCATATGTATTCCAGCAAGGCCCAACCTATAGAGCTGAGCCCCAGAGATAGAAGGCATATGAGTTTCTTCACAACAAAAAAAGCCAGGACCAGTTTCCAGGACAGGACCATGGAAATACTCAATCCCTGCAGTTCACTGCAGCACTTAACCCACAGCACTCCCAGCAGCTCAAAGCTGCCCAAAATACAGGAATTGACTCAATCAAGTGATTTCAGGTACAGGCTAGAGGAGACGCATTGCAAGAAGGTTCACTTTAAACATCAGCTGCATTTCCCAAGAGCTGAAGCTGAGGAAGGCAGATAGTAGGAAGGCTGATTTAATCCCCAGTTTTGACACAGCCAGCTGAACACTTGATGTTCTAAGATACACTAGACTAACAGTTCAGTGACCATTATCTGCACTCCAAACACCAATATTCTTGGGATAAAGCAAGGTAAACCACCATACCTGATTGTGGAGAGGAGTGCCTGGTGCTGGCTCAGTACATGAGCGAGGAAAGCACTCTCAAATTTTGTTATCTTGCTGGGCTCCAGCTTGTCCAAGTGACCTCTCACACCAGCATAGATGACTGCCACCTGCTCCTCAATAGCCATGGGAACTGCAGAAAAAGACAGTACTCACACCCTGGAATTCTTCCATCAGGACACAACAGACCATAGAGTCCTTAGAAGACCAAGCTCAGTTCAAGCAAATCTGAATTTACCATGTGCACAGAACAGACACAATAAACGCTAACCAAGCCCAACCTCATCAGCACGAGGCACTAAGGGGCACCCAGACTAGCCAAGCCCAGGGCACTCACCGTACTGGCCCTGCTTGAGCAGCTCTGTCAGGCGCACACCACGGTTCAGCAGCTGCTGCGTGGCAGCGTCCAGGTCAGAGCCAAACTGGGCGAAGGCAGCCACCTCCCGGTACTGAGCCAGCTCCAGCTTCATGGTACCAGCCACCTGCAGAGTACAAGCCAGAGCCACTGCCATCACCCCAAAGTGTGTCTAGGAGCTTGAAGGTTATCTGGCAGCTGACAGTTTTCACAAGTCAGCTCTGCCTTGCATTCCAGACAAGGCAATCTAAAAACTGACAGATCATTGTAAACATTACAAAAATCCCACACTTTACCATAAGCATGTTATTTCTCCCTACAACAGCAGTTGTTGATATTAAATCTAATTTTATGACTGGACTAAAAGCCTGCAATTAAAGAGTGCATTCTCTATTTCTAAGTGATCAGTACTCACGCATCAAAACTTAATCCTGTATCTTTATGCAGATACTATTTCCCTTTCTCCCATGCCTTTCTCAGCAGGTAATGGAAGCATTAAAGAGAACTCTAAAGCTTGTTCTTTTATAATTTCATAACACTAAAAGATCAAAAGCTTTATTTCCTCTCTGTTCACAGCTCATCAGAGTGAAATGGCTTGGAAGGCTTACACACCACTCATCTCTATCATGAGGACAAACAGCAATTTCCCAATTACCTGCTTCATTGCCCGGGTCTGAGCAGCAGAACCCACACGGGACACAGACAGACCAACGTTGATGGCTGGACGGATACCTTTGTAGAACAACTCAGTTTCCAAGAAAATCTGCAGGATAGAATTGTATCATCTTGTTCAGAAGCCTGGAGGCCTCCTCAGACCAGCCACTAAGTTCCATGGAAATGCTGGGCTGCAAGGAAGCCCTACCTGTCCATCGGTGATGGAGATGACATTGGTTGGAATGTAAGCAGACACGTCCCCAGCCTGAGTCTCGATGACAGGCAAGGCGGTCAGAGAGCCACCTCCGAAGGAGTCGTTCATTTTGGCTGCTCTCTCCAGCAGCCGAGAGTGCAGGTAGAATACGTCACCCGGGTAGGCCTCACGGCCAGGGGGGCGGCGCAGCAGCAGAGACATCTGACGGTAGGCAACGGCCTGCATGGAGCAAAGACAGTCTTCAGAGCTCAGCACCTCACTTAACATTTTAGATTTCTACACACGAGATGGTCTTACTGCTACAGGCACCAATGCTCCCCAAACGGCCTAAATCCCAAGTTTCCTAACCTGTTTCGACAAGTCATCATAGATGATTAGTGCGTGTTTCCCGTTGTCTCTGAAGTACTCCCCCATGGAGCAGCCTGAATAGGGAGCCAGATACTGCAGGGGCGCTGCATCGGACGCTGTGGCAGACACCACAATAGTGTACTTCATGGCATCTGGAAAGGATTGGAGACATCTCTGAGTGCATTACATCATCATGCCCAAAATCAGCAAACACAACAAGCACGTCAAGTACCAGTGCTGAAGCAAGCCCTGGAAGTGTCACCACACTGCTACAGTAAGGCCCAGCACACCAGCTGAACATGTCTTATAGCAAATCTGACTTACAAGTCTCAAGGGCAACTTTGTGGCAGCTAGTATCTAACACCTGCAAACTTCTATCCCATTTATAACAAAGCTTAAAAGTAAGACAAGCTTTTGTTCTAGAAAAAGCTCACACTGAAAGCCCACGGTTTCCTGGCTGCTGCAAGACAGTACAACCCTCTGTGACCCAGTCTCAAACAAATTACTGTCCTTAAAATGTGGGGTTTCCATGCCAGGTGCCAGCATGTGGTCCAAGTGCCCGATCTCCTGCTAGCTCTGTTAAATGTGGAGCCTGGGTCACGGAAATCACCAACTCTGAAGAGATGCTATCCTTTAATGCCTTGTGTTTGAGCAGTGAAAGCTTTTCACCACATTTTCAGCTGCCATTCACACTGACTGGCACATGGAACAAGTGCCAAGTCCATGACAACTTGAAGGCCACAGCTTGTCACTAGGCCTGCCTGACTGCCAAGATGAAGCTTTCAACTCTGCTAACAAAAGAACCTAAAATCACAGGGTGACTTTTCCAGAAGGAATTCAGCAGTTTGGGGCTCTCAAAATAGTCTTCCTAATTGTAATACAGCAAAAATGAGATCTTTCCCCCATATTGCTACAAAAATTGCTTGTTCACAAAATTAACTATTTCACGCATATAATATGAATTCTGTCTACACTTGCAGCCAGGGGAGGTCACAGCAGCACTCAGCTTTACAATGAGAACAGGATGTCATTAGGTGCCAGGCTCAACCATCTCCCAAAATCACCTGCATCAGTGAGCCTCTTCACCAGCTGAGCAACAGTGGATCTCTTCTGGCCA
>JBBAXF010000004.1:63016763-63033623 GCA_037837765.1 Delichon dasypus | reverse complement strand
TTCAGAACTAAGCCTGGAAAGGACAAAAAGAAGGCAACCCTCCCCCCGTTCCCCGGCCATTTGTTTACGCAACATAAAATGCTTACAAAACAGATTTTACTCTTTGATTTAGGTAATAATTTCTTTTTATTTCCAGTCAATCCAGTCATAAACTGTGAGCTAGCAATGAGGACATGTCTAATGGATTAATAGTTTCCCACAGGATGACTCTTTCAGTGTCAGAAAGCTTTACAGATTAAAGCTTTAAAGTTTTATGGAGTACTGGTATATCTCAATCAAGTAAAATCCTAGTCTGAGAAGATTTATAAACTGGATGTTTTCATTATCTCATAATTTCATAATTTCTAAAACAGATGGGAAATTATGCAATATAAATAACCATGTATCTATTCAAATTAAGTTCTTAATTTTAATAAAGTTCCTGATGTGCATAATGAAAAAGTGCACAATACCTCCACATTTCCAAAGTTGCATTTAGAACATTAATTTCTTCTGAAATGTGCAGTAAATTGTGTACAAGCTAACCAGAGACACACTGTAACAGGCTAACACTGGCTTCTAATGATTCTAGGCTGTCCACTAAAGCAATGAAATAGGAGATGGCAGATCAAGCCATGCACAGTTTACTACACTTTGACCTGGATCAGATCACCTTGATGCTTTAGAACTTCAGAGTATAGGTAAAGTCTCCAGGTTTAACAGAATCAGAAACAATGGACATAGCATTCAGCTGCAGATCAATAGAGAACGAAGTGTCTTGTTTTGACCCATGAACCTTTAAATGCAAGTGTTCTGAAAAAAAAGTTCTTAACAAAGAGACAAAAAATTCTAGCTATTAGACTGGTAAATAGAAAGAAAAAAGACGCTCAAAACTAAAAAGCAGTTTTAGACTGCTCTTTGGTAAATGAAATGTTTTCACTCTGACCGAGAAAAGAATGGAGTGTCACAATTACCTGTGCATCTGCCAGCATGATGTCCTTTAGCATGGGCTGACCCTTTGGCTCTCCGTTTTCCATCCTCACGTAGTGGACCTGGTATCCTCGTATCTGACCGTGCTGCTTATTGGGCACAGGTGAGCGCCATGACACTTTAACAGCAGTGGAGTTGACAGCCTCTACCTCGACTTTGCGAGGAGGACCACTAGGAACTGGAACAACATCATTGGATAGAAGAGAATTACAGCCACCTGTCCCCACCCATGTCTTTTGCTTTTTTTTTTTTTAAGAAAGGGCAGACTCACTATGTTGTCTTTGAAGAATACAAATCATTCAGCAAATGAAAGTGCTCAACAAATCTGCTCTAACTTTCAGTGAAAAGATCAAAAAACATGACTGATGCAAAAAAAATGGAAGAAAAAGGAGTATTAGAGAAATAGAAAAACATGTAAAAATGTACAAAAGCCAAGGAAGATGCTTTGAGATTCAAAGCATTATAATACAAAGAGATATTTTAATCATTGAAATAATACTACTATAATATTAACAAAACCACAAAAAATTAAGAAAAAGTTTCCCTTTTCTTTTGTTTGTCAAGTTCTATGTTTTATTTTGGTTTGTTTTTTCCTCAGGATAAAAAGGAGGCTGATTACAAGGCTGTCTTCTGTCACTCTCAAGAACGGAAGAAAAGAAAATGTGTGGAGCATCAGTTTTCCAAGATCAAAAAACAAAACTAAGAAAAAGCCAACAAAAAACCCCAAAACCTCAAAAAAACCCTCAAACCAAAAAGCACAATATGGAAGAAGAAAGCAGTTAAAAAACCAAGGTCTGAAAAAAAGTTTACAGACATAGCTGTTTAAAAATGACAATGACTGTAAAATCAAGGAAAAGGTAGAAAGTTTTTTTTCCTAAGAGGTATTTTTCATTAAAGGAGGAGCAAGGAGGATATATGTGGGCTCAAAGGAGCAAGAGATTCATGTCACTTGCAAAAAAATTATTTTCTGATAGAAGAATACAAAAATACCAAATAGAAAAATTGTGTAGAAAGAACAGTCTTTGATTAAAAAGCTCAAACAATGATAATATTTGGTTATATTTGGGGAAAAAAAAGAGGAGCAGAAAAAATTACTGTTAGCCTATACAAAAGACAGCAGATGACAGTCATACAGGTGCAAACTGATGTAGTGGAGGCAACATACCATCTTCATCTGTCCGAATCAATACTGCTAAGCTCTCTGGGCCAGGTCCAACATCAGTGTGAGCAGTCACAGAGATCCGGTACTCAGTCCATTTTTCCAGCTGTTCCAAAAGGTACTGGGTACTATCCGAGGAAATTCCCAAAATTTCATGGGCCTTGACATCTTCTCCATCAATCCCAATGTACTTGATGGAGTACGCAGTGATAATGCCATTCTGTTTTTCCACCGGTGGAGGTTTCCAACTTACCAAAATGCTAGTGGAGCTGGGGCTTGTGCAACTAATGTCTTGAGGAGGAGCTGATGGCTCTAATTTCAGTAGTGCGTTAAAGGAGGAATTGAGTGAAGGATAGAAGTGATTGAAAAAAATGAACAAAAGAAAAAATAAAAATAAATAAAAGAGAACCAAATGAAAATAATAAATAAACAAAAAAGTAGAAACTCAAAAAAGCAGAACATCAGATAATCATATGCACCTTGGCTTATTAACATGAGGAAACTGAAAATGAACAGGTGAACTAAATGGTGAAAATGGATGTAGGGGAAATATATGAAAATGAAGCCTCAAAAATAATATTACCTACCTGTAATTAAAATTCTTCTTGAAATAAAACAAAAACGTGATACTTCTACGACTACTGATCTATCTTTATAATCCTTGCAATTAGTGCAAGCTGTAACATTTCAAATAATACATGACATGTATTTACTTACAAATGTTGACATCTCCTTTAAGTGGCTTTACTTTCCTTAAGGAAGAAAATATCTTTTTAAAGAACTCCTAAAAACTTGCAATAATTGCTAGAAATTGCTCCATAGGTTGCCATTTTTGCAGCCTTTCTAACTCTCATAAACAAATTACCTTTTTTTTAAATGAGTCTGCCTGACACAAGTCAACCATAAAATACATATAAATTGAAAGCATTTACTGAAACCTTTATTGTAGCTAATATACTATGAGCATGCAATCCATAGAAGATGAAGAAAGTCTTAGTCAAAGATTTACCTACCAGGAGAAAGTGACAGGCTTGTTGATTCTGACTGTAACTTGTACTTACCCTAGATCAGCTGTCAGTTATATATTTTTAACTCCTCTTGAAGATACCTTTGCTAGCAAAGAATTATTCCTACCAGTAATGCATATTACTACTGCAAAAAAAAAAAAAATCTACCCCAAACAACAAAGAAAGCAGGTATTCATTTTACAAAGTGAGTTTACAAGCTCAGCACATCAGAATGTGAGTTTCTGACTTTGTCTCATCTCCTGCCAACATCACCAGTCTTCCAGAGCAGAAATGCTCACCTTTACTCAATTGTTCTCAAAGGACTGTGTTAGCGTATTTACCTTTTCCAAGCTTCAGAGCATTTAAGCATGCATGCCATTCCGCTGCTTTCAGTGAGGCAAATCAAATACTGAAAGTTTGGTATGCACCTGCGTGCTTAAATGCACTTTGACTTATCAAAATCTATGCTTACTAGCAGATCATTCAGAGCTCCAAAAAAAAGGAGCCATAATTCAAACTCACTGACAGAAGGAGAGGATGTGAGCTCCTTTCCTATTTCTGCCACCTGTCTTGTAAGAAAAACATAAAATCGTGTGCATGACCTTTATTCCCCTTTACAACCCCCTCTACACCTTTTCTTCCCATTTCTTAAGGGAAAAAAGAAACAAATGGATACTTATACATACTTGTAATAGTGACATCAAACAAAATTAAAACAACAGGGAAAGCCTAGGACCCTGCTGTGACTTACTGCATTTACGCATGTATCTTTTGGTTCCCTACAGCTCTTTCTAGAGGGATCAATGGCTTTTTACTCAGTATGGTACACTGCTCCTCCAAAGGAAAGATAGGAAGGAATTTACTAGTATTTCGATTAACTAGAGGAGGTGGATGGAAGAACAGATGAGAATTAACACATTTGGGGTTATTTTTATAGACTAATTCAATAATCAAGTACTCAAAACAAATGGCTCCCCTTCTACCATTAACTTGTGCAGGAAGTAAAATACATGTAAAATGTCCCTTAAGGGTCTTACAGAAAAGAAATAAATCCCTGCAGCACCATCCTCTGATACCAAGATGAAAGGCATTAGTACATTCTGGTGAATATTGCTAATAAATTCACAGAAATTTAGTAATTTTTAATCCACTATACTCTGAAAATGTAAAATATTGCACTTATGTAACTAAGGCTAATTTAACCAGTTTTATTAACAGAGACACATTTTTCCTTAATTGCACATTTAAAAAAAAAAAAAAAATCTTTGCAGCAAATAGCTTGGATCTGACCACTGAAATAAACTGGATTTTGCTACTATCTGAAGAGACATAAGGCTGAGCAAAACATAACATATTCCTATATTCAAGAAGAAAAATGGCAATGTGCTTATATATGAAACACATAGCCTTGGCTCCTAGTTTGTTTCGTATGCAGTCTAAGCAATCTTCACCCAGTATAAGATAATGAGCATTCTAGATAGTTGAAATGGCTCCCAGAATAAATGAATACCTATTTCTTAATCAAATCATTCATTCTGAATTACTAAACTGAAAAGCTGCCTTGCCACTGTATCTAAAACTAAACGTGTTATATGTATTTTTTATATTTACTCTAAGTGCCTTATAAACGCTTCAGAAACACATTTAGCTTTGCTTAAAGGTAAGCAGCACTGTGTCTCCAGTCACACTAATTGATATTAATGTATAATACTAACAAGGAAGGTTTGTGTAATCACATGTCATGACTGCAATATTAAAAAGACATGTCAACTGAGAAACTGATTTTTCTGTTTTGAATAATCCTGCTTTAAGAAGAGGCAATTTAATTTAAAACAAATATAAATAGAATTGTACTAAGTTTTTCAATGACGCATTGTAATCCAAACTGTCAGGAAAGCACATCTTATCAGGCAAGAATAATCGTCCTGGATGTTATTGCGGAATAGCTAATTGTTTTAGTTAAGCCTTATTTTAATGTTTTAAGGTGTATATACAAGATCCTGACAAGTTTTCACGTCTCAAACTCTTTTTATCCAGGTGAAAAATGACTGAATATCATAAAAAGCCCTGATTAAGAAAATTGAACAAAATCAGAATGGAAAGATACTGCAGAAGAGTTGTTAAGAAATATCTAGCACAGTCTAAAATACTCATCCTGATCTACTCTACAAATTATTGCACTTCAGGGAGATAATGCAGAAACAACCTAGGGAATCTGCAGACTGGGGAGGTAGAACTTTATTGGTTAAGGACTGTTATTAATGTACACCTATTGCATGATACCACATTTCACCTTATTATAAAATAAAATTTTACTATGCCAACATTACATTGCTTCCTTAGACACTGGTTTATTTGGGTTGTTTTATGAAGCTATGTAAAAGCCATACCTATATTAATTTGATCACAATACACATCATATATATACATTTTAAGCATTCTTTCGCTGTATCAAGCAACATGAATATTGTATTTTGCTTTTTTTCTCTGTTTCTGCCTACCTGAGCAACTGAGATTAATCTCTTTGAGAAACAGAAACAAAGAAAATAAATATTTTAAGGAAAGACACCTACTTGACTGCATGGTTCTCGCTGAGATTTCTGCTGTTGAAGCACCCAGGCCCTGAGGAGACCGTGCAGCTAGGCGGAACAAGTACAGGCTGTTTGGCCTTAAGCCTTGCAGGCGATATGATGTGGTAGGTTCAGTGGAAACCCGTTGCTAAGGGTAGATAGTAAGAGAATGTATTGGTTAGTATTCAGAGACTAAATTCCATACATCACCTGTAAGCTTTTATGCTGGGATAAAACCATAGAGAAAAGCTTAAATTCAAGAAAAAAAAGCAGAACAAAACCAAACTAAACAAAACCAAAACTGATTATGTCACTTTTGACAAACATTAATAAACTACTTTTTTTAAGTCAGCAGTTTAACAGGTGAAACTCAGAGCCACAAAAGAAGCTTGACCGTTTGAGGAACAAATAGCTATATATATGAAAGGCAATTCCACATGAACACAGCCTTACCTACAACTGCCTTTTACGGCAGTGATTTTATAGTGTATGTTATCTTGGGTTTAACCTTGTAGTTAAATTTGTATTCAAAATATTAAAAGCAAATTCTTCTACAGAGTTACTTATTAAGGAGCAGACTGCATCCTATTTGGAAGTGAAATACAGACCTGGCCCCCTTCCACAAAATAAACCTATGAATTCACAGTATATGTGTGAAGTTGCCATAAACATAAATTCAGCTGAAGCATCAGCAGTGGCTTGGAAGATGAAGGATATACCAGTGAAGCTGATAATCTCCCGTGTCCTTCTGAGACTCCTGGTTTCATTCTTTTCCCTGTGACACCTGGAAATATGGCATTTTCCCCACGAGAAGTACACTTTATTCTAAAGTTTATGGCACAAACACAATAGAGGCCCATAAACTGAAAATTCTTTATGAAGAAATGGTACAGAAAAAGTCTATTGTAGGTTTTAAACTTTAGAAAGAACCTCCTGTTTTCTTCTCAGTTATTACTGAAAGATTAGAAAAGCTTGGGAATTCTCTTACACAATGGCACAGAGAAACAAAAAATATCTAAGGCTGAAAATACATTTCAAAGTTCAGCTGTAAGTTCAAAAAAGGCTTGATGGGTCCACAAAATGTCCCCAAACATTTTTGCTTCCAAGCCTTTATAGAGAAACAGGCTCAGAGAGACATAATCAAGTGTTTGAAACTGGATGCAGTTTCTGTGGAGGATTCATTGCCGTCTACAACAAAATTCCACTGGCTGGTAACCACTGACATTTTCTGCTGTTTATGCACTTTCAGTCTGTCACCAGGCTAACTGCTGGGCTTAACAAACCTAAATATCAAGGCAATTCTACTAAAGCAAGTTACTAAAACATGAAATTTAAACCATTGCCACATTTTATGTCCAACTTATCACAGTTCATTAAAAATATATACAATCTTGCAACTTACTTCCTCCCCATGTTCCCCATCTTTGTAAACCAGTTCATAGCTGGAAATGGTATCAGACCGTGGAGGTGTCCAGGAAAGCAGTATGCTTGTTTCAGACTCAGGTTCTGCTTTGAAGTTCAGTGGTTGACCAGGCACTAAAGAAAAGGTTGAGCAGCGTTGCCAATTATTTATTTGGATACTTCAATGCTTTCAAATCTTTTAAAAATATTATCCAAGTATGGCATTCAATATTACTTTTATTTATCTTACTGAACTTAAACTAGTTTATTCACTATGAAACAAATTTATGCACAGAAAAAGAATAATGATGTATTTAATTCACATGTTAAAAATTATCAAGGCTTTCAAATAAATGTTTTTCCAGTGTAAATGAAGCAAACAGAACTGAAATGCAATTGAAGAGATGACTGGTGATGAATACCAGCAATCTAATAACCTATGTGTGAAATGCTAAATATATACATCTATGTATTTGTGTGTGCATGAGAAATGCTGATAGAACATATGATTAGCTGAAATAGTCTAGAATAAAGTTATTCTAGACTATTCCAGGTGCGTGCTTCTTAGACTAGACTATATAAAGTTATATATTAAAATTATTACATGCATTTCCAGGTACATTTTTTTTTTCCAGCTCATAAATGAAAGATCCTGGTCTTTAAGAAGACAGGCACATACAATACCCAGCTTGTTTAACCTAAAGTAGTTATAATCCAGTGAAGAGATATTCAGCTAATTTCTCCTTAAGTGACGTATTTCTACCCTTTAATGACTGATATCTTTAAGAATATCGTTGAATTCCTACTGATAACACCTTCTAATTGCAAGAAGCAAAATGCACTTTTGATTGCACTAGTCAAGAACATGCTCTGCTATACCTTGTGCAATGGTAACAGAAATTGTCCACCCTAAATGTAATCCTAATTTACTTCTTCAAATATAAAGCAAATGATAAGGCTGACTAGGAAAAGAGAGCAAAACATCACTATATCCTTGGATTGTGTACAATAGTTTTGGCACCCAAGCTCTAAATCATTACTTTCAGTTAATAGTGCCATTGATAAGGCATAGAACAGTTTTCCACAGCATCTCTAGCTGTTCAAGAACAAAATGTGACATGCCCCGCCTTTTAGAGGAGAAGTAAAAAGATATACTTCTTAGCACACACTGAGAACAGGTGTAAGAAGTAGGATGTGACAATAATGATGGTTTCACAAACATTTATCAGGGAAGAATTCTATTACAGCATTACAAGTATGTTCCTTTAGTACAGTAAAAGACCTAAAAACCTCAGAGAGCAAACTGTTAAAATAATTTGGTATTTTGATTTTTATTTTCCACAGACTTCTACAGAATATCAATTTGAGGAGAACATCGCCCTTATGTATTCTGGTACAGATTTGATACCTAACTTTCAACAAACAGAAACTTTCTACATGAGGTACATATTCAAGCTCCTGGGTAGACAGTGAAAGTCTCTACCTTATTATTATTTTTTTTTTTTTAATGAGTGAGTGACAGTAACAGGAGACCAACTCTTTTACAGGAATAAAAAGGGACAGGACTAATTAGATGTTTTTCTAAAAGGTGTCTGGTCTAAAACCAGACCACTGCCTGGGTCCTGCAAAGTGCAAAGAGGAAATGATCCCAAAGTACTGGGAACCATTACAGGAAACATCAGCTAAGTATTTGTGACAGATTCTAATTTTGTAAGGAGAGGCTGCAGTGCTGGCAATGGTTCAGCTGGGCGAAAAGATGGCATTCAACAGCAGTGACAGAAGGCATGGAAAAGGTGCAGCCAAGCTCTTCACACAGTGTGGCAGGTGAGAGGCAATGGCACAAGCTGAAACATGAGAGGCTCAGGACAACCCAAAAATGCAGCCAGGGCCCAAGGAGTTTGGACCTGGTGGGCTTTACACATCAAGTGGGTGCAGCTCTAAGAAATTCAGTCTGATTCCAGAGCTGAGCCTGCTCTGGGCAGTAGCTGTGACTGGATACCTCCTCAGATAATCATCCTGACAGTCTGAATTGTCCTGTGATGCTATAATCTGTACTTAATGTATGGCTACATGAAGTAGAACACAGCCAGGCAGTAATAGTAAATGATCAGTCAAGTGATTCATATGAAGGCTGGTACCATCTGTTATGATAAATATGGCAGCAGATGGAGAACTAAGGGTATTTCCTGTCTCTCTGCATGTTTTAAGACTCTCATTCTCCAAGTATTCCTTTAAAAAAAACCCCTAATCCTTTGTCATCTTAGGTCTGCAATTCAATCATTTTACAAGACAAGCTGATGGCTAGTTGAACTTTTCCAAATGTTGTTTGTCAAAATAATATCTTGCTTCAAAATTTAGTTTCCCCTCAGATTTTTTTAAGCACATTTAGGCAACTCTGATGCTGAATACACTGACAGAAGAAAAAGGTAACAGGGAAATCTGCATTGTTCCAAAGAGATAAGAGAAGAGGAAGAAGAAAGAAAACAAACCCAAAATAACAGAAACTAAACACGCTTCATTGCTAACAAACTCACGTATGGAACTCAGTATCAAAGGAAAAGTACTGGTTAAGGAAGTGGAACAATTAACTTTTAAACTACTTAGGATTAATGCCTAGAATACACATCTGTTCAAAAAAATCTTCAGTGGCACATGGGAGCTAAGCCAAGATGGACCTGATAGAAGCTACTGGTCTCCTTCAGAGAGAGAAAAAAGCCTAGAGAAACTGCAAAGTGTATGCAAGTGGGCTTTATACTCTTATGCAAGTGTTTTTAATGCCACACATCAAATCTAACTCCATATTAGTACTGTACATGGGCAGCCCACTAAATGGGATGGTTTTGCATGACCATTCTCTTAATGCTGTCTTTTCTGTTTTGAGGGCAATATACTCCACGAAAGTACATTAAAACCCCTAACTTCCATGCACTCCAAGTTAATACTTTCTTTCTTATAAATATATCTTAGGCAGTACACACAATGGAAGACTACAATGCAATTAAAAACCAAAGAACAAAGCCCACAGCTACTTTTTCCATAGCTTCACATCACCTTCTACATTTTCACTTTCCTATTCCTCCATGTTTATTATTGGATAAGCAGGAACAAACACAGATTGCTGGTCTTTGTCCTGCATATGTGTTTTTATCTCCATTCCTGATTAAAGTGCCAGAACAGGGTTCTGGACCATAAAATCAGACCCCAGAAAAGCACTTTAGTTCCCTGCACAGCTCTTCAGCTGGCTGAGGTAACCAGAAAACTAATCCAGGATCATGCTGGGTTTACAAGTAATAATGGAAAAAGAGGAGAGTGTCCAGTATGGAAAGGGCCCCATGACATTGCTAGGGTGAAATACATAGCTTGAGTAAAATCAATGAGTTCAAAAACTCAACGATAAGAAATCAGCTTTGCAAAGAACAATAGATCAATCAAGAGAATTCAAAATCAGTAGGGAGCCTAAAGGGACTAAGGATTTATGCTTCTGATTTCTCTGAAAGAAGCATGAAACTCTACAGAGGAACTCTTACAGCTGAAGAGCTACTGTGCTTGAGAGTTGTTGCTTCATAAACAATACAGGTGTTTTTTGAAAAAACAAGTCCTAATACAATATAATTAAAAACCAGAATGGGTAACATACAAAATAAAATGGGTAAAATGTGCACTGCACTCTCTCCTACAACTGAAATAACCTCTTCAAATGAGTCTGAAGATAGCTAATGTTTGCAGTATCAAAGAACCATAGCACTCAAAATAATTAACTATTTTAGATTTACATTTTAGATTTAAAAAACCCACATTGTAATCAGAAATCCATGAATCGCTTTCTTCAAATATTATCTAACTGTCATAGTGGGACCCCAGAGAATAAAATGTGTTAGTCAGTCCTGAAGACAGAGATCACCTGGCCTCGTCTGAATTACTAGTGAATACAGTGAAGAGATAAATTATCAGTGTCTAAGCATAAGATCCACAATACTGAACTCATCATGTTAGTATTTAAATGAAGTAAAATAGAGACTAAAACACTTAACAAAAGTTACCTGTGCATTGAGAGTAGGAGAGTTATTCAAAAGCTGAAACAGTCTTTCCTACTTGACCAGAAATACCCTTTGATGGAAATTTTAGAATTTAAGTCAGTTAAAAAACTATCCTACACTCTACCTCAGGATCAATATATGTATCTCAAAGAGGGGTGCCACAAGGACAGTGGCAGACTCTTTCCAGTGGTGCCCAGAGATCAAAAAGTGACCATACCTTAAACCACAAGAAGTTTCTCCTCAACCTGAGAAAGAACTTCTTTATATTGAGCGTGGCAGAGCACTGGAACAGGCTGCCCAGGGGGGTTGTGGTGTTTCCCTCTCTGGCAACATTCAAAACCCACACGGATGTGTTCTTTGTCACCTGCTCCAGATGACCCTGCCTTGGCAGAGGAGTTGGACTGGATGATCTCCAGATGTCCCTTCCAACCCTAAATATTCTGTGATTCTCCCACATGCTTTCTTGCTTTGAGTTGAGTTTCTAGCTACATCTCTCAACTCTTCTGGAAGACTTTGTGGAAGTAAATTTCATTAAATGCTTCACAAAGAGACTAGTTTAGGACTGCAGAGTTTCAGAGACATCAGGTTTCCCTGTTCATATGTTCACAAAAATTTAAATGTCTGGTGAAGTACCTAGTTTGCTACAACGCAGAACAGAACTTCCTTGCTACCAACTCTTTCTCTGAACTTCTAATCTTCATCTGCCATTAAGAACTCCAGAAACATTAATTTTGTTGAATCTAAGGCTCCATTTATGTGCCCTGCAAGCCAGATACTTAATTTTCCCATTACTACCCTTTTTCCTATGTTCAAAGCATCAGCCTTTTATAACTGTAATAAACCTCAGTCTTCAAATCATAAAGAATCCTTCATTTGCAACTAATAGTACGTTTTGTATTTTAAGTTTTTTCTAGGGAAACATATGCTAACTGGTACACACATTCATTTCCTTGAATATTTATTCACTTTCTCCTCTCTCCTTTTTTTCAGTAATACACTATTCAATAGACCTTGTATATCTCTCTCCTCTTTTTCTACCTCAGCTCAGAACAAAACCAAGATTTACTTAATTCCTTCAGTAGCTATCCTCTCTTTGCAGGTTAAAAACTAAATGAAATGAAATGAAATTAAATGAAATGAAACCCAAGCCCAGATAGGTCAAATATCTAAATTTTCCTGGTACACAGAGATTAAAATATGTTGCTCAGAGTACACATTCTTACACCCAGTTTAAGCCAGAAAGGAGTTATGAAAACTGTGTCCCGAGCAGCTAAACAGGACACAAAAAAATTTTGTTTTCTAGCAAAAAACCAAACCAAACCAAAAACCAACAAACAAACAAACACCCCCCCAAAACCCAAAAAACAACAACAAAAACCCCCAAACAACCCCACCAAAACCAGACCAAAACAAAACCAAAAAGCATTACACTAGACTTATACTGATATTTCTTTATTCTAAAATTTGATAAGTCAATTAACCCACATAATAGACAAGTCCTGACTCCATCCTCAACAGAATCTAATCCTTTGGCCCAAAATTCAGAATAAGGACTTTCTTAACTTTTGAAATTTATCTACTTTTAATCAAAAAGCTCAGTTTCACAGCTCTTTTCTAATTACAGAATCTATTAAAATGGTGTATTTTTACCATAAAGAAAGCACTGCTGAAAAAACCTGGGCAATAGGACATGCCTTTGCCTTCAAATGCTTAAGAAAAATACTGTATATTAAAACTGAACTTTTTTGAAGGTTTTTTTCTGTGTCTAGTTGTCTGAAAAATATATCCTTCTCTTCCCCTCAAACTACATGCTCCCAGTCAATATTTTAATTAAAAAACCAAATTTCACCATTAGCAGAGTTTCATCTGACCTGCAAAGAAAGGAGCCACTCATACATGTTTTTCAAAAAACCCCAATTCTTCTATACTAAGAAAACAAAAATTCTTCTGAATAGTTGTTTTAAGAACAAATTATTCATTTTTATAATCTCTCTCCAAAGATCAGAATACACTTAAGGCAGGAAAGCCCTGAACCCTCTAACAGAGCCTGTAAGTCACACATGTCAGCAAGATTTTTTTTTATATATGCTCTAATATCCCCAAAGTGAGGGTTAAGCTAACTATAATACAATGGCAGGGTTATTTGTCTAAAATAAAATCAACCAAATGTAATCAGCATCCCATTCCTATTTGAACTCTTTTAAAATTTTTCCATTAAATCCATTTTCCTTGTTCTTAAATGGCACTTTATATTCACTTTAATACTTAGAATGTGTTTAATTTTGAGAGACTTTAACTAAACCAGTCATATTCAGATTTACATTAAAACAAATCTGGAAGAAAAGGGTAAGGAGGGCTATTTTTTTTTTTTTTCTTTTCTTTTTTTTTTTTTTTTTTTTCCCTATGATGTTCACTGAAGAGAAACTACTGGATAGAGAGAGATGGGGATACCCTAGTTTTTAACCAGACCTTGAACTGGACAACTTCACTAGATTTTCTTAGTTTTTATCTCTTTTATGACTTCAAACATTTGTATTTCAAACAAAAGTATCAGTGCTTACATACACTTCCTGTGTGCCCCATTCTTTGTTTTCTTTCAAATTTGTTAACATAGTCACAATTAAAAACTGAAATAATGTATTGAGAATCCCTCTGGAACTGTTAATGTTGTTGCAATTTCTTCAGATTGCAACAGTAATCACAAACAGATGGACATGTTTACTTCTCTCAAGTGACCTCAGAAAGTAACGTAACTTGGGCCAGTCCAGCTGAGCCTCAGTGCTCATTATTTTGATTCCTTCATCCTTCAGTGGGGAAGCCACTGTCAGACACTTGCTAATCTAAGAGGTTTACAGTTGTGAGTGAGAACACAGATAAGGAGCTCACTAAACCTTCATTTGGAAAAGCTTTATGCATATGGATTCAATCAGAAGTCAGATGTCAATACAAAAACTAGTTATCTGAAAATGGCTGCAGATGCCAAAATTAAAATGTCGTCTGTATATTTACATTTGCACAATCACACAGACACATTTTAATTTACCACCATAAGATCTAAAAATTTTGTACTCCTGTAGCTGAGATACTGCAAAAAGTAACATCTAGATCTTTGTGCAACACAACATCCAGAAAGATTCCAGGATAATATATCAATTTCTGTCTTCATTAAATGCATATTGGTAAAATGCAGAAGTAAAAACTGGATGAAACTGACTACAGTTATACTTTAGAGATCTATTTTTAAGAATTTGAGGGATGCTATATTCTGCAACAAGAAACTTTCTCATACTAAAAAATTCAAGTACTATTATATATTTCTAGGAAATCACTGGCCTACTGTAATACTTCATATAGCTTTCTATAAAATGCTAGACAAAAGGACCTTTTATTTCTTATTACTACAATAAAAAACTTTGTGCAGTCTAACTACTAGAGACTCTCACTTTACACTTTATAAAAACCTTTCTGCTGGTTTTTTTACTGTGCTTGCTTGTTCTTTACTAATAAAACTAATTCATGGACCTAAAAGTGCTTTAGAAACAAAAAAAAGAACCTAACTGCAAACATAAAACTGAGAAAACAGTGACCCTGTGGTATGCATTTTGCAGGGGCAGGTTTCATTTGACTTATAAATCCGAAGTGTACAAATCTGCTTGCTTGATCCTACAAAAAGGTTTGTTGTATTTAACACTCTCATGCTGTATTCTCAGAATCTTACCAACTAGTTGAGTACATATGCAGTACACATACATTTTAAATTTCCAAAAGCAATATTCCCTAGAGTGATACGGCATAGGAGAACTACCTGCCACCTAAACAAAACCCACCAAAACCCACAAGTAACATCTCAAAAAAATCTACAAAGAACTACTGACAAACAGGTTTAGTGCACAGAGCACTGCCAAAAAAAAGCTGTAAGATTTGGCCACCTCCAGGATGAAGGTCTCCCTGAGGCTTCAGTTGCACTGCAGATAAATTTCTTGACACTGATGAAAAAAGAAAGCATGAAGGGGTAATTTCCGCTCTGCAAAGATAACTTGCACTGTGGAATTGAAAAAGGTTATCTTCAAAGACTGCCTGAATAAACTGGCTATACTTGAGAGGTCAGGTTTTTTGCAACATTTCAACTGGAAGTCTCTCCCACAAATTCTGGTCATTGCTAGCTTACCTCCTGTTTGAGTGATGACTTGAATGTCACTAGAAAGTGGTCCATCCCCAACGGAAGTAAAAGCAAGAACCTTCACAGAGTATGTTTTCTGAGGTACAAGATTCCCAATGGTGGTAATATGGCTGTCAGCCACATTGTGCTTCATCCAATTGTTGACATGTTGAGTGGGGTCCATCGTGTAATAAACTCTATAACCTTGTATTTGGCCATTAGGCTCCTCGGGTTCCTCCCACTGTACCAGTATGGTGGTGGAACTCAGCATACGGGCCTGTACATTGCGTGGTGCACTTGAAGGTGCCTGTTCTGAAGTTCTTGTTGACACAGGCTCACTGGGTGGCCCTCGCCCAATGTTATTTACAGCAACAACTCGAAATTCATACTCGGAATATGGACTTAGGCCAGCCACGCTGTAACGTGTTGTGGCCACTCCATCAATTTCTTTATATGGCTCCTCGGAGTTTTTGGGTTTGTGTTGGATTATGTAGTAAGAAACTGGCTCAGGGTTTCCAGAATCCCAAGTCAATGTTATGCTAGTTGCTGTGCTTTCTGTCACCACGGGTGTTCCAGGAGGTTTGGGTAAGGCTAAATACAAATAACAAAAATACAGTTAGCACTATGTAACAGTAGACATTCTTTATCAGAATGAAAAGCTTCCAAACAATGACTAACAACAGAACAAAAATAAAAGAGGGAGACAAAATGGAAAGAAGGAACAATCTGTAATAAATCCATAACTATATGCAGAAGTAGAATCTTTGTAAGACAATAATTCATAATTACAATTGAATTTTCAGATATTTTTTGAACCACTTGTTTCCAGTTTCTCAGTGAATGAGGTACTTGGACACCCATCAATTCTAAAAATCAAATGACTGGTTCTTAAAGGCTCCTCCTATTGATAAATAAATACAACATTACAAGATCCTTTCTTTAACTGAAATGATGATTGGACGCTAGACACAGAAGAATAATGGAACATTATGACTAACTTATTTTAATAAATATTAATTATTCAATTAATGATTATTACTGCTGTCCAAACCTGTATTTTGTCTTATGTCTGTAACTCATCAGTATATCTACCCTCTTAATTTAAGAGGGAAAATGGCAATTAGACCTTTCAGTGCAATATATTTGTTCAGAATGAATGAAAGAAAAGATAGAACTGTGTCCAAATAAATGTGCTTGAGACATACCTTTGACAGTTATCTGCGCAATTGCTTCTATAACACCAAGGGTAGACATAGCAACGCAAGTATAGTTTGCAGACTGTCTGACATCATTCAGCTCAAGGACATTTCTCCCTATTGGCATATCATCCTCAGGTGTCAAATCTTCTGCTCCTAGCATCCATTTCACATATGGCATTGGTGATCCCACAGCAACACAGGTGATATTTACACTCCCGCCAGGCATGATCTCATGATTTGTGGGGGGAATAGAGAACCTCGGTGGGACGCGTCGAACTGGAACAAAACACAAAAAAAAGGTAATAACATATACAAAAAAGGCAACTGAGTCTTGCATAAGGACAGCATGCAGTGTACAG